>CAMTDV010000026.1:90742149-91297736 GCA_947069175.1 Scalesia atractyloides | reverse complement strand
TTGACGACGTTTGTTGATTAAGTTGCTACCAGAACTAATGGAGAAGACTATATATATGTTATTGTGACTGAAGAGGAAGAATATGATTCTGATCATGGAAGAATGTTTCTTAGATCTAAATGTGTTACCAAATGATTTGTTGATCCGATGAAGATTTGATGATTACAGAGATTATCGTTTTGCGGATCAATAATCAAGAGTGTGCTTAAAAGTGATTATGGAAAATGGGATTTCAAATTTTCGTGGGTATTCACAAACCTGAATTTTACCGTTGTGGTGATTCAAAGGTTTTTTTCAATTGTCGGTTGGGTTTTTGATAATCAGAGGTGAAGAAGCACCGGTTGAACCTAGAGATATCCAGGGATATATAAGTTACAACCTAGGAGATTCTACATAAAAGGGTCGTCTCTTCGCTCGCTCTTCAGGGTGATCTCACCCGGACTGATCTTCAAAACTTGCAGCGCCATTAGCCTCGAGAAAAGGGTGGTTTTCTCCGTTACCACACTCCAGCATGAGAATAAGTATTCGGTGATTGCAAGTAATAAGTTCGAGTACCATTGAATGTGATTGCAGATGATCGTAGATATGTTACCTTGTGGTCCGATACTTATTTTATAGCCGAAAGTAAGTGGGCTCAGGAGATGGGCTGATGGGCCTTGGGCCAGTTCCGTACGTCCAGAGACATCCGGTTTGTCCCTTTGCATCAGACATTAAATGTTCCCTGCAGGAAAATTATTGTCTTCTGTCAGGAGGTGTGCTTTGTCGGATGCTGAATGGTGCCACGTGTAAAGACCGTAAGTGCAGCTGTCTCTGGCGTCAGACCTTCTACCAGCCGAAAGTGGAGAAGGTGGAACAATCACTGGCGTAGGTATGGTTGGTGTACAGTCTGGCGTCTACCTTACTGTTTATTTGATGCTATCAGACGCAACCTGTCGAGCAACCATTCGTCACAGTTCTGCCACTTCGTACCCTTTAGTATGGTCAACACCTCTTAGTGCTTATCCCTTCTGCGAGGCTGTCAGTGTTTTCCGGCCAGCATAGGGTATCAGGGATAAATCCTTTTATCTACAAGACTATGAGGTGCTCTCATGTTTTTCTTGTCCTTGCAAGGTTTTAAGATTCATGACTAGAGGGTTGTTCGTTCCGGGCAGGGTCAAGTATCCTGCGCCCCGTAAGTCTAACTTGTCGTTGCGCCAAGTACATAAGGTTCGTTATGTGACTTATTGGTGTTAGTCTAATTTACCGTTGCGCTGAGTGCGCAAGATTCATTTTCTGACCTATTGGTGTTGGTCCAATTCACCGTTGCGCTGAGTGCGCAAGGTTCATTGTCTGACCTATTGGTGTTGGTCTAATTCACCGTTGCGCTGAGTGCGCAAGGTTCATTATAGGACCTATTGGTTCCAAGGAAGGCGCACCATTGCATGTTGCGTGCAATGTTATCCTTGTAATTATGTTGTTGAGGGTATGGTTCCCTGCGCAAGCGCAAGATTTTTGGGACCATACCCCTCCAAGTCCCCCAAGTCCAGTGTTGCTTCTATGCGCATGCTGGTAAGTAGGAGGGGTGCTGGACTAAAAGAATTATTGTATGCACCGTTATTATAGTGGCAAAAATTCAATAAGGGTTGGAGGAAAACGTTTGAGTGAAGGAAATGTTTGGTAATCATGATTTTGAAATTTGAAACTCAGCTAATCTGACGTTACAGGTGGGTTGGTGAGAAAAAAAAAGGGATTTGAAAGGACATCTGACAGTTGTTGCGTGTTTTCAGCTGTACCGCCTCTCATTCATTAATGAATTTGCAGAGAGAGTGGCGGCCACGCATCTCTCGTCGATTGGTTGTTATTGTCTCGTGTGCGTCACGGTTCCCAAACGCATTAAATGCGATCAGTATAAATAGATGTAACCGTCTAGGGTTTTCTTCATCCCTTCACCTTTTCTCTTCAAATTCTCTGTGATTTTCTTGAATTCTTCTTGTCTTCAATTTTTTCTTCAAACTTTCTTCTTTGATTTCAATGGCGTCCAGGGGTCCGGAGACTGCCACTGCCGCTGAGGCTTCGACCTCTTTGCCGGGATGCAAGATGAGTCGGCCCACTTTTGTCCGCATGGTCGCCGGCTACCGTTCGCCAAGAGCTGGGACGCCCGGTTTCCGGCGGAAGGTGATACAGCCGCCGATGCTCCGGCCGGCTACATCACCATTTTTCAAGATTTTTTCTCTGAGGACAACTTTCGGTTGCCTATTATAAATTTTTTTCTTGAAATTTTGTAGTTTTACGGTTTCCACCTATCCCAGTTGAATCCACTAGGGATGGTGAGGGTGAAGCATTTTGAGTTTTTGTGTCGGTCGACTGGATCTATTCAACCGTTGACCGTTTCCGTATTTTACCAACTCCATTGTTCAATGGGGTTTTATTCTTTTCAGACCATGTGCAGACATGGAAAATTTTGCTCTCTCCCCCAAGTCCTTCCATGACTGGAAGGAAAAATTCTTTTATGTGAAGTCTGGCATCGTTCCCTTCCCGATGCAGTTCCGGGGGCTGGAGGAGATTCCGGCGAAGACCCTCCCTATACCAATGTCGGATCCGTGGTATACGGATTTGAAGGAGATCCCGGCGGTTCAGTTGCCGGAAAGGATACTGGTGGCGGCCAGGATGATTTTGGTATGGAAACCCGACTGCCAGTATACACTGGTGTACATGGAGGGGGGTCGGAGTAAGTATTCCTACTTCATTGTTGTGTTTCCTTGTTTTGCCTTGTGTGTCGGCTAACATTAATTTCTCTTTTGCAGGGGCCCCACTGATTTTGGCCGCCTTCGAGAGGAAGGAAGGCGGATTGAGAGGCTCGCCCTGTGCCCAGATGAGCCCACCTGGTATACGCATGTCCTGGATAATTTTGCACTTCCTCGGAATGCGGATTTGGATGCCCAGCGCCTCCAACTGGTAAGCATCTGTTATTGACTGTTGGTAACTCTGCGGATGACTTATTTTTTGTTGCGCCGTGTTGTAGGCGCTTTGAAAAAATTGGGTATTGGCCCAAATCATTGAAGGAAGCGACGCGCGGGGCCGAGCGCAGCAGTTGAGAAGGAGTTGACTCAACCCGGGGCAGGCCCTCCCAAAGGTAAGCGCATTGTGTCTGACCGTTGGAAAGCCTATGTAGAGTCTCTTACTCATTGGAGGGTCTTGATCCTGTAGGTGTGAAGAAGGCCGCGCTGAAGCTGGTGGTTATCCCTACCGCCAAACCTGCTAGTCCGGTGGCGGCCGAGTTCAGCTCGGAGGTGCCTCTTAAGAGGAAGAGGCGTCCAAATGAGGACTTCTCTGTGTAGCCCCCTAAGAAGGTTGCACGGAAAGCTAGAGGGAAGAGGGGGAGTCTGGGAGCAGTCACTGCCAAAATCTCCGTAGGTAAGTTTATAACTTAGTTTGATTCCTCCACGTTTTTATACAGTGTATAACTGACTTTTTGTTATCGCACAGTGGGCGATGAGCCAGTTTTTGTGGAATCCAGCACATGCGCCGCGACCACGGATACTCCAATGCCCCCGCCTGTTGGTCAAGGCGAGGAGTCTTCTGCTGGAGCAGCGGAACCTGAAAAGGTGAGGGAAGGGCCTCACGTGGTGGTAGAAGGTTCTCGGGTGGATACTAACGCGGCTTCCATGGTGGTGGAAGAACGCGTGCAGGTGGAGGAGGAACTGCACGTGGTGGTGGAAGAACGCGTGCGGGGTGGCGAGGAACCACGGGTGGTGGTGGAATCACCCGTGGTGGTTATGGAAGAAGCATTGGTGGTGCTGGAAGAACCCGTGGTGGTGGTGGTGGAAGAACGCGCGCAGGCTGGTGGCGTGAGTGTTGTTGAAGAGACGGAGTCGATGAGGACGACTTTCGTTGATGGTGCGCAGACTGATGCCCCGCAGGGGGTGCATGTGGAAGAGTCGGCACCCGGGGGTGAAGCTGGGGGTCTTGTTGAAACCCTTTCGCCGAAGAATCTCCAATCCGCCCGGACAAGACCCCGGGTGATTATTATAGGTCTTACTCTACGGCTCATGCTGAAAAGATCCCCACCCCTGTGTGGAAATTGAAGAAAGATGATGACTTCTCTCACTGGCCGGAGTTCCGTGAGTGGTTTAGGGGAGCCTTCCCTCTAGCAGAGGTGCGGAAACTTGCTGAACATGAACAAGAAACCACATACCGCACATACCTTTAGGCAGCTGGAAGCTCCGCCTCGGTTACCCACAAGATTGTTCGCGAATGTTGTGGAAAGAGGCTTGTGAAAGAGAGAACAACGAGAAAAAATCTTAAGGAATGAACTGGCCCAGTTGCACGCTGATGTTGCGCGCGAGAAGAGAGAGAAGGAGGCAGCAGCTGCTGCGGTTGCGGAGTCCAGGGCGAACCGCGAACGCAGTGAGCAAAGAGAGATAAACAGCTTTCCTTGTTTCTTTCCCCCTCTTTTTTTTGTGTATAGGCTGTAAGATTGTTGTGTTAACCTTTGTGTATGATCAGGTTACTGCTCACTCCGCTCTGGAGAGCATGAAGAAAGATCTCCAGGTGGCCTTGGTGGAAAAGTCTGAAATCCAGCGCAGGCACCCGGCTGATAAGGAACGGTTACAATTGGCGGAAGCCAAGGTGGAGGCGGGCGAGAAGAAATTGGAGAATTCTGAAGACGCCCGAGCCATTGTGGAGTTGTTGGTGGAGTCATTGACCAACAAAATGTTGTGGATGCAACAACATGGAGTTACCAGTGTAAGTACTCCATTTAATTTTGGGTTACTTCATGTTGGTTCTAACCCTATTCTTGTATTTCAGGTTGCAAACTCCATTCAAAATTCTGTGGAGTTGGATCGCACAGTAGCCAAGCTGGTCTTCACTGTGCGCCGTGACGGGTATGCGCAGGGCTGTGCTGAGTGTGCACAACATGTCACTCATGCAATGGACGTTCCATGGGATTCCAGCCGCACTGCCACCTATGGGGTTGATACCGGAGCTGCAACTCGGGCTCAGGAAGGGTACGATCGTTTTGACATCCCAGCTTTGGAATTGGTGAGCGAGGCGCTCACCCATGACGACTTCGTTGACCGCCTAAGAGACATATTTCAGGAAGAAGCCAAGGCCGCTGTGGATGAAGAATAGTGTAGGATCCTTAATGTAATATCTTTGTAGGATCTTTAACTGTATTGCGTGCTGCGCAAGTTTGTAAAAAAAATTATCTTAAATGAAATGTTTCTTCCTTGTTACAATATTTATGCAAACAGAAAGGCCAAGTTTATGTAGGTATAGCGAATAAAACTGGTAATGGACTCGTATATGAACACTCACTCCCATGCGCATGCAACAGGTAATGAATTTTGATTCGAGTCTTTGTGTACCGAGGTGTCACACCCTCAATTTTGCACTTGCGGAGTTTTACCGCGAGGCGTGTGATCAAACCAGAATCTGAGACACTAGTAATATCGAACGACTCTATATGATTTATTTGAACGTTTTCCAAAAACATTTGTTTAACCATTCATAGTTATTTTTAAGTTGTCTTAGTTTAATTTCAAAGTTTAACGGAAGCATTAGTTTCAAAGTTGGGCGGAAGCATTAAAGTAAAGTAAAGTAAAGTAAAGTAACGGGCGCCAACATAAACGCCAAAACCAAAAATCACAAACAATATTTGTAATGAGACTCGATAAAAATATGTCTTGGTCAATGCAAGTGAGTGCACCTAGCGCTCCTAGCGTCCTGAGAAACATGTAAAGAAACAAGTGTCAACATTAAAGAAGAGTGAGTTCACAGGTTTTTATAAGTTCACAAGTTCGGTTAAAAGTTTGTTTCCCCGGTTATCCCTAACCCGGGATAACGATTTAGTTATATTATTCCTAACCCGGAATAATAATGTTGGTTCCATTATTCCTAACCCGGAATAATAATGATGTTGGTTCGTAATTAAGTTCAATGTTAACATGTAGGTAGCGAGCCTAAAGTTACGTCACATAAGTGTTCGCGATCAAGCTGACTGTTGTGCCTCTGTGTTGCCAGACATATCACTGACCATGGCGAAAGTTAGGCCAAATTAATCACCCGTTGACCATACCCGGTCGGCTAGCGCGACTAGCTCGGGTGGGGCTTGTCGGGCCCAGTAGTACTACTTATAATTTCCCCACTATCTAACCCAATACTAACGATCCGAGAGTTTGTGAGGACTTCCGTGATATAGCTGCTTAGTGACCATAACGTACATTAACATTAACTTAGTTACCGAGTAGTTTAACGACGTTAATTTCGCATAACGTAAAAAGATAGAGTTATAGAATAATGTATACATGTTTCTCCCCCTGTTGTTTAAAACCGGATAAAATAGGGGCCGTGAACTCACCTTTAATTGCTCGGTTAGTGTAACACAGAAGTAGCAAATGATGGGACCGCTAATTGCGTCCTAACATGTCAATCGATTTAAAGTTAGTGTGTGAACCCACTGATACAAACCCTACTAATAACTAACACACAATGCGGCACACATAATAACAAATTCGAAAACACAATCATGCATGCAAAGTATCATCATACCAAGATAGTGATCAAACCAATTTGTCATAAACACAAATCAACTCATACAACACTTTGGTACACACATACGCAAGTTATCATGTTTCAGCTTGTACGCTCATAGCTAGGCTGTTTTCGAGGATTTTTATAAAATAGTTCCAACGTTCTAAAAATTCCAATTTCTTTACAGGAGATGTCAACTAAACTGTAGAATTTTATGTAAACTTTTGAAGTCCTAAACTTTACCAATTATTTATAAACATTTATATACTAGGCTGCAGTCAGATTCGTCGCTTTATGACTGCAGTCCACGGGAAAATTTATTTAAAACTCATCGTTCATTCAATTAACAAAATTCTAGTGGGAGTTTTCTGGAAATTCCCATCTCCAGTTACTGTACAAATTTCGTGACCCAACCCTCTACAGATTATGAGATCCGACTCGATAAACAACTAGCAAATTTTCAGAATTTATGCAGCTTCAGCTGCTGCACTTAAATGACCACTTAAAAATAGCAAACGACCTCAGAAAAATATGAATCTGGTGCCATTAGAAGCGTTTTTCAAAAATACACGTTTTAGGCTTCAAAAATCCACTTTTCGATAAATAATGATCAGGTTACAGCCAATTGAAGTTGGCTATAAATGCTATTCAGCAACCAGTTTTCGACTTTTATCGCAATAGAACAAGCTTAAACGATCAAGACGCTAAATAATAATGATCAAGAACAGGTTTATTTGTCACATATCATCATGTACATCAATATTCATGCAAACCCTAATCCTATAATATGATTTTTATCGCTAAAACGCAGCCTATGGTTTTTGTATTCATCCTAAGATCACAATCACAAAAACTCGCACAATTAACCGAACTAATCACAAATCATAACACTTTTTGTATCAATGATCCTTACAATACTTATACTCATGATGAAGATTACAAACCCTAATGTGATTTGTAAAGCAATTAAAACCCTAACCTTGAAACGATGAAGATAAGCGAACCGGGACAAGATTGGAAATCAATCCGGGGTTGGAGGCTTGTGCGATCGAGAGAGGGGGGGGCTGCCGTCAGCCTTCTTGGAGCTAGGGTTCTTGTTGTTTTTTTTTAAACCTACTCATGCATACTTGTATATATATAGCACAAGGGATAAAAGAAAAGGAGCAAGGGGATGGGGGGCGCGTGCGACCGTAAGGGGGGGCGGTTTGGGTCATTAGCTTTGGCCTCAAGTTTAGGAGTTCCTTGGGCCACAAGGAGGTGAGGTCGATACGTTTCGCGGCTCGGTTTGGTTCGGCTATTTACTTATTATATATATATATATTTTTTTATAAACTAATAATCGCGAAATCAAAACGTGATATAATAATTCACAAACTTTACAAACGTCTAATAACACATAGCACATAATTTACCCAATGCATTCAAAAGTTAGCGTAGTTATTGCGAGCGTGTACTTAAATTCTCCGAATCAAATTAGCGTAGGAATGTAACTGTGTAGTAGCGCGTTTAAGATACCTGAAAAGCCGGGATGTCAAACGAGGTGTTTTCGCGTAGATCCAAAGTGGCTTCGCGCATTTGTAACGAAATATTAAGATAAAAGAATTTGTGGAACCCTTGTCTTTATTAATAAATAAGGCGTAAGAGCCATGTACAAGGTTGACAATAGGATAATGAACTTGCTAGTTTACATGTAGCACCGTCTTAGCTGCTGCGCATTTCATGTCCTAGGTATGTTTTTATCGTCTAAGCGCTTAAGGGTGTATGCACCCTTCCCTAGGACTTCATGGATAATGTACGGACCTTACTATTTAGGTGCAAGTTTTCCAGGACGTTCAGTGTTAGACGCTTCATTGTAGCGTAGAACAAAGTCACTAGGTAAGAAAGTACATATGCGGACTCGCACGTTATAGTATTTCTCGAGCTTGGTTTAAGTCCCGATTCGGATCTAAACATGGTATCACAACCACTAATCGATTGCGGAAACAAAGATTAGATAACAGAACAAGAACTATCTTCAATTAAACAACTTGCATACACGAAATGGTGTCTGATACAAGACTTCAGAATAACAAACTAACTAGCCCCCAAATACTAACCCTAACATATGTATTTATACTAATTGATTAACCCACTAAGTACAACCGTAGGCTCATAAGGCTCTAGGAAGCCCATTCTCCCAACCTTAACCCAACATGCAACACTAATGTGTAAGCCTTTTAGCTAGGGGCCCAACAATCTCCCCCAAGGTTTACACATTAGGCGTTCAATCATCTGGAAGCGCATCAACTCTCATTCTTCCAGCTATGATCCCAGCAACAGCTGCCGTCCAATCTTTAGCACATGCCTCATATAACTCTGCAGTTTGAATTTGATTCGCTGCTAGAACTTGCAGGTCTTCATCGTGATAGCTCACTAGATCAACCACATCATTCACTCGAAATGCTTTCTCCTTAGTAACAATCGCTACACTCCCGAACTTTGGGTCATACATCCAAAAGTTGAAATTCTTAAAAATGCCCTTGGGAAATGCTGGAGTGATTGGTATCACTAGTTCTTTATCATTTGGAGGCCACATCACAGATTTAAACCTTCTACCAGTCCTCGCATCCCTAACTCCTTTAGCTGCCCGAAGATACGGTTCAGCTGTCTTCATCATTTTAAATCCATTCTTCACCTCCTGTTCCAACTTCTTTAAAAATCTCCACCCTGGACCACGCTTGGTTGTATCAGTGTCTGTATACAGAACCCTTAGAAGATCAGTCAATGCAACTTTCGTCCAAGTCTCAAACTGGGACTCCTTGGAGTAATATTCTCGTGTACCATCTTGTCTGACAATCAGTCACATTCTCTTTTTATGATCATAGGTCCAGCTCAGCACCCGTGACTTATTCCCAACCTTACTATAATAACTCGATCCAAGCTCCGTAATAAATCTCTCAGACTGGTTGGTAGGATCCTTCAACTGAAAGTTCTCGTCCAGCGGATTTACATCAACATTCTTCATCAAAACGATCTGTTTCTTCTTTTGAGCAGTTTGTCGTTTCTGACTCGCAATGAACTTCCTCTTTGGATCGCTCAAATAGTCATCTAATCCAGCCTGACGGTCAGCAGCAAGTTGTTCAGCAGTGATTCTGTCAGCTTCTCTTTGTTCAGCAGCTTGATGACGCTGTTCAACGTTAATAAGATCATCAGTCGGATCAGAGAATTCATGTCTAATTTATTTTCCAACTTTGCCTTTAGATCGAAAACAATAGTCATTAATAACGAAACATCATCTTGAAGTTGGTCTATCACCTGATCACGCGCATCTAATCGAGTCTACAACGAAGCTATCTGTGCATCCTTAAAAAGGACCTCCTGCTCAAGCACTACCACACTCTTCTTCAGGTCAACTACATCCACATCTTCCTCATCACTATCAACCCTGCTGAATTCAAATTCTATCTTTTCAGATCGCCTCAAAAACTCAGTATCTTCATCCTGACCACCACCAGAACCACTACCCCCTGCTCCTGATCCTCCAGCACCTGTAGAACTACCACCACCACCAAAATCCATCATCTCGAGTATAGACTCAGCCGGAATGAACACAATAGTAGACTGAGTAGCAACAAAAGGAACTGTCAGTTCTTCAGCAGTAATAGGCTCAACAGTGGAAATATCAATCAAAGATAGTGATTGGTTCTTCAACAATATCATCAATATGAACTTAGGTTTGTATCTGGGCTTCTGTATGAATGGGTTTTTTGGTTGCTTCTGTTCGTCGTCTTTTCAATAACGGTACTTCTTCTTCCTCAACATCTTCATCTGTAATAGCTTCAGTAACCGGGAGATCAGAATGAGGCAACACGAGAGGAGGATTCCCTTGCTGCTCTTGAATCTCCTTCAGATGTGCAATAAGAGCTACTAAATTCTCATTAGTAAGCTCTTGTAGCTCTGGAATGGGATGAACGTCAGATTCTGTAATAGATTCCAACAGAGCTTCTTCATCATCAGTATCTACTTCAGAAACCAAATCTTCAATCTCAATCTCTTTCTCCACCACCGGTACATCATGTTCTTAATCCACCATTGCATTCACCGGCTTAGGTGCTGGAATATCCTGATCGATTACCTCACAAAACTTCCCAAACTTCTTTAGTGGTAAGCGTCCAAAAAAACCGTCTTCGATGTCGATCTATTCTTCTTCATCGTCCCAAAAATAGTTGCACCCATAAGCTTCATATTTAACAAGTTTGCATCAGAAGCATCTTTAGCCAAATCAGAGTAACGTGCATCCAAAATCAGTTGTATAAATCGAGGATACAACAAAAACATCTTCTTCTTTGATTGCTCTAGAATCTTCTTCATATTTTCAAAAATATAAGCAGAGAAGTTATATTTCCAGTCCATCACCAAAGATACTATCGTAGAAGTCTGTGACTGGTTCGGCTGATCCAATCCACCCTTATTCTCTGATACACACTGCATAAAGATGTGCACTAATAATCTCCAATATGATGAGAACATCTTCTTCAACAATGGTGGATAAGTTCCCTCATAACTCATCTCTGTCAATACCGGCATCACCTTCTCCTTAGTATATAATGTCGGATCACTTGCAGGATCGGTCAACTTCAACACCTCTCGAGTACAAGCTTCATTCACAACAATCTCCTTTCCCTAAATAGATGAACTAATGTAAGGGCTTCCATCAGCACCCCTCAGATGAAATCTAGCTCGCTTCCAAAACGTGTGTACAAGATCTCGATATATAACCGGATTTGCTCGATGTGCATATGAGATCCTGCAATCATTCAGACCACCATCATAGACCTGAACTCTTGGAAAAACACTGCTGGTGGATCTGATAGATAACCCGCCTGGTTATGAAACTGCTCTTCTACCAACATAACAGCATCGAAAGCCTCTTCAGCCATTTTTGTCAGAAAAATAAACAGATTAGATTACACTCAGCAAAACATTTACTAATTAACCCAAATATCCTAGTTAACATGTTAACTGGTCAATTTCAAACTAAGGAGTCAAAGACTTATTAGCTTAAAACTGATTGAAAGGTCAAGAAAAAGAGGTCATTAGTGAATTTGACAGGTTTAAGGTGTTAGAGTTCATCTTAAAGGTTTAGTGTTAAGGTTCAACATTCAATCCGGAAGGTTCAAAAACAATCTGGAAAGTCCAAACACTGGGATCCGGAATCAAATAGTTTCAAACAGGAATCCGGATGAACCCTTCATCATCTCAGATGAATACCATCCGAAATGGAATCTGAGTTCATCCATTCCGGTTGAATACTCATCCGAAATGGAATCCAGAATGCACACTATTTGAAGATTTATCTGAGAAGCCATCCGAGATGCTTAATTACATGAAGATTTGAATATTAACATTTCATTTTTATGATTTAGAAGCACTTTATACCTAATTCGGATGTAATTCAGATGAATGTGAAGAAAATTAATCTGGATGATGATCAGAGGATTTCGGAAGGAATTTTTTAATGAATGATCCGAAATTAAGCACTGATACACTGATATACTATTCCGGAATGGGCTTGGTCTGAGAATTTTGGGCCCAAGTCAATCTGGATCCAATCATCCGAGATCTAATTCGGATACAATCTGGAATAGGCTTGGTCAAAATTATCTGGGCCAAATCCGGAATAGTAACCTGTCAAAGTCAAAGGAGGAGAGTCCAACTCGGTCAGTGGGCCTATCCGGAATGGGTAAAAAATGCCCAATCCGGAACAGTAATAGTGGGCTCAAGGCAATTCCAAAACTTAGTAGGCCAGTCCAATACCCCTTGACATACATCATCTAACTCAAAAATTAACAATTTAAACTAACCGAGCAACCAAGCAGACTTTACCAAATAAACAAAATTAACAAAACATTTAAACAAAATCAACAATGCATATACACAATCTTGCTACATGATCAAATTGTTTTAGGAAGACAAAGGAACACTTTTCAGTGTGAGCTTGGTCAGACTGGTCGAAGCGATTGCCAATTTATTTGTCCATTTAAACCTAGAGCTCAACCTTCAACTTTTTGCTTTATGATATGCTTAAGGTAATGTTATAATATAAAACCTGTGTGTCCCACTCCATGACATACCCCCACGATCAAGATAGGCACGACGGTTTACGATGTTTTGGTAACTTATACTGGAATCATCCTAGCTTTACAACTTTAGACCATTGATCACAGGTATGCACCATCATGCAATCAAAGTTTTCAATGTTTTGTGTCCAACAAGGGTGAGACATACACCTTTTGGTGTGAATTTTGCTTTGAGGAGCAATTAAGGTTTTTGTCCAAATTTTGATCTTTTAAGATATCTTGGCTGTGTCTAGGTCTGCATATAATCTGGAAGCAACAGAAGGACAGCCAAGATATTCCCGGATGACTTAACAATGTATACAACTAACACCTTAAATATTGGCCAACTATCAACGCAAGATTTAAGACCATAAAACCATAAGTCGATGGTGTGTGACCCACTTGATATATAGTTCTTTATGTTTATATCATTTAGCTTATAATATCCGTTTGAGCTCTAAGCCTATCAATATATCGCTTTCGATCCAAGTCGTTCCAGCTCCAACACCTTAAATGTGTTAACCAAAACCTTTATCATGAAGAATCATTTCATTTCTCAATCATTGTAAACTGTTTCAAACTATTTTTGTCATTTTTTGAATTTTTAATGTTTTTGTGTTTTTCTAATTTTTCAAATGTTTTTATGTATTTTTCTCCCCCTAAATTTGTGCATATACATGAACAAATTTAAGAGGCAAGCAAAACAAAAGAAAATGAGAACAAACGAAATGGAAAGAATAAAGGAAGCTCTGTTAGAAAACCGGATCATTTTGAGAAGATCCACAAGCACTTGAAAACACGTGTTGCTAATAGGTTTCGTGAATAAATCCGCAACATTTGCATCGGTGTGGATTTGCTCAAGTTTAATGAGACCTTTTTCATAGCAATCACGAATAAAATGAACTTTGATGATATGAGCTTGGTTTTGGAGTGAAAAACAGGGTTTTTGACAATTTGGATAGTGGCATCATTATCACAATAAATTGTTGTGTTTAGATAAGTCAAGCCGTAATCCGCAAGTTGATGTTGCATCCATAAAACCTGGGAGTAGCAAGCTGATGCTACAACATATTTTGTTTTCGCTTGTAGAAAGCGAGACCGTCTGCTACTTCTTGCGTTGCCAAGAGATCAATCTATCTCCCAAGAATTGGCATCCAGCTAAAGTTGATCGCATGTCCCTATCTGTACCTCCAAGATTACTGTCAGAGAAAGCATACAGTTCAAATTCAGAATCATTAGGATACCAGAGCCCAAGTGAAGGTGCCCCTTTTAGGTACCTTAATACACTTTTAACAGCATGTAAATGAGAGAGTTTAGGAGTAGCTTGATATCGAGCAAAGTGGCAAACGGCAAACATGATGTATGGCCTACTTGTCATGAGATACATGAGTGAACCAATCATAATCTGATACATGGTTGGATTGACAGGCGTTCCTTCTGCGTCTTCATTCAACATGGGTCGTTAAGCGATAGGCGAAGCCATAGGCTTTGAATCATTAAGCTTGAATTTGGCAAGAACGTCATTGACATATTTTCCTTGATGAATCAAAATGCCTCGTGAGCTCTGACGAACTTGAAGACCCAAAAACATAGTCATCTCCCCCAAAGAACTCATCTTGAATTTCTTCTTCATAACCTCTTCAAATTTGCGACACAACCCATCATTCGTAGAACCAAAAATAATATCATCTACGTAAACTTGAACAAGAATGGTGTCCTTGTCAACACGTTTGATGAACAAAGTTTCATCAGTGGTTCCCCAGGTATATCCGTGAGCAAGCAGATGCTCTGTCAGGGTTACGTACCATGCACGAGGCGCTTGATACAACCCATAAAGCCTTGTCCAACTTGTATGCATAGTCTGGCTTGTCAGGATCAGTGAAACCCGATGGTTATGCCACATATATCTCCTCTTTCACCATGCCGTAAAGAAACGCAGTCTTGACATCCATTTGATAGACTGTGAAGTCCATATATGATGCATATGCCAAGAAAATGCGAATGGCTTCCAATCTAGCCACCGGTGCATAAACTTCATCGTAATCCAACCCCTCGATTTGGCAAAAACCCTGAACAACCAATCGAGCTTTGTTCCTTACAATCACACCAGTATCATCCTGTTTGTTGCGAAATACCCAACGAGTTCCAAAAGCACGTTTTTCCTGACTAAGCTTCACCAATTGCTATACTCCAAGTTTCTCAAACTAATTGAGTTCTTCATGCATAGTGTCAACCCAGCCTGGTTCCTGCAAGGCGACATCAATGCTTCAATTTGTGAGATAAAACACGAGTAAAGACATGTATTGATATCTCCTGATTGACTACGAGTCTGAACTCCAGCAGTAACAGGACCTATGGATGATCACGAAGATGTGCAAATTGATGAAAACCTGAGGTTCATTGAGAAACCAATTTCGATCGAGGATCGACAGGTTAAGAAGCTCCGAAGGAAAATGATACCTATAGTAAAGGTTAAGTGGGACGCCTTTAGAGGTCCCGAGTATACATGGGAGGTTGAGTCCACTATGCGACAAAAGTACCCCCGTTTTTTGAATAAAATCTCGAGGTCAAGATTTCTTTTAAGGGGGTGAGGATGTAACACCCTGTAAAATGGTGTCCAATAATATAGTGACACGTGTTGTATTTTTCTATATAGTCTATTAAAGACCAATATGGACTAAAAGTGACAACATGCTCAAACTAAGCCTCTGGATGACTTTCTGATGTCAACATGCATAAACCTATCCTCTGAACGACCATTAGTGTCGTTATGCATAAAACGTAGCCTCTGAACGACCATTAGTGTCGCTATGCTTAAACTCGACATCTGAGTGACCGTTGTGTCAACATGCCTAGCCTCTGAGTGACATCGGAGTCAACATGCTTATACTGAGCCTCTGAGTGATCCTTTATATAATCCTAACTCTCATATGTCATGTTTGTGGGACGAGAGTGATTAAATCCAATAATATATAAAAGTTGGATGATGGAGGGATTAAAAGTGTCAACATGTTAATTCTTACCTGTAAGTGACCTTTTAACGAACCGAGAGCTCGACAATGTCAGGGCATAATCCCGGGTATGCCAAATATTGGCTACGGAGGGCTAATTATGCCAAAAAGGTGTTTTAAAGGGCTTTAATAAGTTAAGGGGGGCTAAAGTGTCAAAGTTTTAAAGTGGCCATGCGGCGGCCGCGAGAGACATGGCATGTGTATCTCGCGGGGCGCAAGAAGCCCTCTGCTGTAGAAAGTTTGCTTGGCTCCCAAACAAAAATGCCAAAAACCATTAAATCGAAACCATGGCTTCCCAAACTGCTATGCCATGTTTTAGGACACTTGTAAGCTTCTTCTTACACCCCTAAACACCTGGCTTCACCTCCTTTGAGTTCTCCAACTATAAATAGGTGCTTAAGTTCACCATTCCAACTTGCACCTTTCTCATTTTCATCTCTTCTCCCTCCTCTAGAAGTTCCTAGCTAAAAGGAGCATCTAACGTAGTTCTTTTGCACCTTAGGAATCACTGGTAAGTGTTCCTTCTTTATGCATTTTCGTTTATAGGCTTTTATAGCCAAAAGTCAAGCGTTTTACAAAAAACGCTTTGACTTTTGGTTAAGCCCATTATGGTCCCGCCATTGTTCGAAATGAACATGGCTAAGTGATCATAATAAGGTATGTGTTAATCCCTATAAAGAGCACCTCCTAAAGATCATGTTTGCTAGACCAATTGACGGGTCAAAGTTACGATATTAAAAAGTCAAACAGGCCATTTTTCGGAAAAATCATATATTGATCTTATATAGTTATGAAACCTGTTTTGAAACTTAAACAAGTTGATAATAATTATTAGAACATGTTCGGCTCGTCAATTTCAGTAGGGTCAGTTCGCAACCGAAGGTCGTGAAGTTTGACTTCTGCTTTGACTTTCGATTTTGACCCGATTTAGATTAGTTAGATACTGATCTAAAGTTGCATTATGATCATAATATAATGTAGCATAACCCTATGAGGTTATATTACCTGATCATAATCAGAATCCAAGTTTATGCGCAAGTTCCATAATTATGTCATTCTTGACTAAAATGACCTTTTTGTATAAAACAATGTTTTAAATGGTAATGAACTTGAAAATGAGTTTCCTACTGTTGTAATATTAAGTAGGATTATTTGGGATGTTAAATCAAATTATAAATTGAGTTTTCAAACAGGTCCTTAAACTCTGTCGATAAATGATGATTTTAGCCCTTATGGCTTATAAAATGGTTTTAATAAAATCTTTTCAAGGTAAATCATTTACCTACTGATATGTTATATTAAATAACATATTTTAAACATTTTAATCTAACCTTAACATCAGTTTTCGTAAATGTCGCTTAAAGACGTCATTTTACGACATAAGCGTCGTCTCGGCACATAATATGATTTTAAACCATATTATTGACCAAGACTTGATACCTACTGATTTTAAAACTTATTTTTTTAAACTTAATTACAGTAGGTACATGCTATAAACTCATAATCCCAAATAATTTATAAACTATGTGTAAAATGACAAAAATGCCCCTACGATGCATAGATTGGTCATAAAAGATAAAATACACATATATTTGATATCCTACCGATATTATATCATAAATAAAATATTTTCCAGAATACTCATGATTATAAACTTAAAATATGTTCAAGTTCCTTTTATACGGTATATAATTACCGAAATGCCCTATTGAGGCATAGTTTTGTTTTAAAAGCATAACGGGCATACAAGTTGATATCCTACTGACATCTTAACTTATTTAAAATGTAATGGCATATAGAACTTGTCCATGACTTATCCGGTTACCCGATATCGCTAAAATGCGCACGGTTGAATATATGTAACTATATTACGAAAATTAACCAAAACGGGTTTAACCTTTTAATTTAAGTTTCAAAATCCAAGATGTTTATAGTTTACCCATATTATACAAGTCAAGGTACTTGTCAGGTTTGAACTACATTCTATCTAATCATTATTTAATCAAGCGTTATACGTATTGATCATGTACACTATTCGGTTTATAAGACGTTAGTATTTAATTGGCTAGCTTATGCCATAATCCAGACTAGAGCCTTGCCGGTAAATGCTATCTTCACTTGGTACTTTTGTATACGGCTGAGTTATTTAAAAATGAAAGAAGAAAATAAGCTCAGATAAATACTCTCGACTTATTTTCCCTATACGGGCTTGGGATACGGTAAATTATTACTGCTTGGTCTAAAATGGGGTCAATCGAATTCTGTTTGTTGCTAGTAAACTCCATATTTCATTTTAATCAGTTTTGTTTGATAACTTAAACATCGGGGGTTAAATTACCATGTCCTGGATATCCTCGGCTCAATACATTAGTTATTGGCCACAACCTTAGCGCGGGGTGTTGGCATACACCTGACAGACGCTCATATGCAAATTACCCAAGACGTTGGGGATAACTCCTTCGTGAGTTCTAAGTGGTGTGTATTTAATCATGTCTCGGTTTCTGTACTGGGCCCTGTATGTATTGACAAACATGTGAATCTGATACAAGGTTGCAAAGTCAACTTTCCCAAGTTAATAAAAGATTTTGTGCCTTTTTGCACTTAAAAATCATTTTAAGGTTTTCAAAATGAGTCAGTTGGGTGTATTTACCAGCGAAAGCTGACGTATCGTCCAAAGACTAAACTGCAGGTACAATACGAAATAGGCCGGAAGTTGCTCGGTAGTGAATAAGAGGATCTTGGAAATCCTTAGATCAACCCTAAAGTCTGTTTTATATTATTTCTTGTACATTTTAATGATCCGCCTGTGGATCTTCTATTACGAGCCTGTATCTTATTTTATTTTGAACATTCGGTTTGTAATAGTAATTTTACTCCAAGACTTCTGATGTGCCGTGTTTAATTGACTATGATTTATCAACTGACGTCACAATACTCCCCACCCGGGCCCACCGGTGTATGGATTTGGGTTGGAAATCCGGGGTGTGATAGGTTGGTATCAGAGCCAACGTTTAAGAGAATTATACACTAGCCTTTTGTGTTTAATCTCAAACTTACACACGCACATATCCATTAGACTTTCGAGTCTAGGCATTGACCTAGGATTACACATTTCATTATTAAGTTATCAGTATTGTTTTTTATGAATAGAT
Source organism: Scalesia atractyloides (assembly GCA_947069175.1). Taxonomy (NCBI): domain Eukaryota; kingdom Viridiplantae; phylum Streptophyta; class Magnoliopsida; order Asterales; family Asteraceae; genus Scalesia; species Scalesia atractyloides. Next base: position 91,278,962 of record CAMTDV010000026.1, on the reverse strand, counting down.
TTTTAAACCGGAAAAATGCCGCCACGTGTACGAGGACAAAGTGGGAGAGGAAAAGGCCCAATGAGGGGAGGACCATCGGAGCGCATTCCCCCTCAACCTCACAACTCAGACTCTTACCAGGAATCAGGAGATTCATCTCGTTGGCAACCAGCAAGACGTTCTGTCTCTCATAGACATTCGCCCCCACATTCCCAAAATTCTTACCACTCTCACGACTCCTACCATTCACACCATTCTCACCATCCCCATTCTCATCACTCTTACCATGAAAAATTTAACCCTAACCATTACTTTAACATACCTCCAGCCGATCAAAATCAGTTGGATCAATCAAACCCTATGGACGAGGACTCCGACCCGGAGATGCCACCATCGGGATCGAACACGCATCCCATAGAAATTTCTAGTGATTCGAACTCCTATGCCGGATCACCCTACCAAGGTCCTAACGAGTGGGACCAATATTGGAACCAATTCACCTTTACCCACACTCCTTCTCATCACTCTCAACCACCCCCAATACAAGAAGATGTCCACATGGAACCGGTGGACCAACCTCACCCACCGCCTGAACCACCAAGAAGGAAGCGTGGAGCACGTATGTCGGTACGTGCCGGACAAAGGTCGGGATCGCTGCCACCTTTGCCCAATTCCTACCCTACAATTTAAGAGGACCCACAAATAGGTGGACCCTCTAATGTTTCACCTATGGTGGAACCAACACCAACACTTGCTGTTCAACCACCATCGGGTTATACTAATCCAATCCCCACATATCCAGACACGTCTGGATATGATCCTTTTAACCCGTCTACACCGGTAGACTATCAAGCATGGTCGCAAGACCCCTACATGCAGGCAGTTATGCACAACGCACTTTATCCGTCTCCTTTCCCATCTACTTATCCACCGACTGGATATCCAACTTATGGGTACCAGTATCCGGTTATGCCGCAACTACAACCACAACCTCAGCCACCACTTGAGGCCATTAATGAGACCTTGGAACGGATGAAAGAAATACAGTAGCAGGCGGAGAAAACAGAGAAGAAGACGAACAAATTCTTCAAGAAACTCTCCAAGTTGGTCAATGGAAAGAAGGACGAGTGAAGTCTCTTCTAATTATGTGTAGTCCCTTCATGGACAATGTTATTTCCTCTAAGTCCTTGCATGGACAATTAGTTTCTTTTATTTATTTCAAATATTGTAATTTCTTATGATCATTTAATGAAATATTTGGAATATATATATATATATGTGTATTCATCCTCTTTAAGCGATCGTCTGATTTTACTCGAATTTTTTATCAGCTATATAATTCCAAACAGATCTTAATGGTCTTGATTTAGCCAAGTGGCACAGACCACACATTTGGCAAAAATATATATAAATGATAGTTAAGAACGGAGGGTCTTCTATCATGATAGTTATGGGAAATTATCCTTCTATCTAGAGGTGGTGGACTAGGTTCAAGCCTCCAAGTCATTAAGGTCAATGCGACTGGGACTATTAATCGGCCATTAAGATTCTCCTATGTTAACATTCAAGTAATGTGCATACTCATGGTTGTGTGACTTGAGGAATCAAACTAGCCCTCCAGGTAATGGACTATGTCCTAACTTTATATAGCCCATGTGATCTATTTGATCTGGGCTAAATATCACCAGTGCAGTGATGAATAAAACATCCATTATTGATGTATTACCCTTTCGGGTTATGATTTATTTTATATAGCCCATGTGATCTATTTGATCCCGGCTAAATATCACCAGTGCGGTGATGAATAAAACATCCATTAGTGATGTATTACCCTTTCGGGTTATGAATTATTTTATATAGCCCATGTGACCTATTTGATCCCGGCTAAATATCACAGTGCAGTGATGAATAAAACATCCATTAGTGATGTATTACCCTTTCGGGTTATGATTTATTTTATATAAGCCTATGTGATCTATTTGATCCCGGTTAAATATCACCAATACGGTGATGAATAAAACATCCATTAGTGATGTATTACCTTTTAGGACTATGATTTATTTTATATAGCCCATGTGATCGAGTTGATCCCGGCTAATAAACACCAGTGCGGTGATATATAAAACATCTATTAGTGATGTATTGTCTTTCGGGCTAGGATTAATTTTATATAGCCCATGTGATCTATTTTATCCCGGCTAATATCAACAGTACGATGACAAATAAAACAACCATTAGTGATGTATTACCCTTTCGGGTTATGATTTAATTTATATAGCCCATGTGATCTACTTGATCCCGGCTAAATATCACCAATGCGGTGATGAATAAAACATCCATTAGTGATGTATTACCTTTTCGGGCTATAATTTATTTTATATAGCTCATGTGATCTAGTTGATCCCGGCTAATAAACACAAGTGCGGTGATAAAGAAAACATCTATTAGTGATGTATTGCCCTTTTGGGCTATGATTAATTTTATATAGCCCATGTGATCTATTTGAGCCCGGCTAATATCATCAGTATGATGACAAATAACACATCCATTAGTGATGTAGTGCCTATGTGCCATATTTTATGTCCATTAGTGGCAGGCCTATGTGCCATATTTTATGTCCATTAGTGACAGGCCTATGTGCCATATTTAATGTCCATAGTGACTGACCTATGTGCCATATTTGATGTCCTTTGTGACAAGCCTATGTGCTATACAATTGTCAATAATGACAATGACAGTTGTGACATTGCAATCCACTGTCCAATAATATATGGACTACGTCCAAATTGTAATTTGCCTATGATGGTCCTATTAAGACCTAGGCCAAATATAGTTATGTTAAGCCTAAGAATGTGATGTTATTCACACTAGTATAGGCAATGGATTTTTATATCTAATGTTTAAAAGCCGATATGGTTGTTATACCATGGCTAGGACAAATTTTATTTGGTATATAGAACCAAAGATTTGAAGAATGGCTAATTCTAACGAGGCACAAAGTAGCCATCGGAACAACTCTAAGGACGCCGAATATAGCCATATATAATAATGATTTCCAAGCACGTATTGATGCGGCTGTGGAAAAGGCCATGGGTAAGGCCATTGAAAAGCTATGAGAGTCGAGTGCTACTCGCTCTAGACCACTATCAATTACCCCATCCTCAGCCCATAAAGAAAGCTTTGTTCACTCATCAAATGCGAAGAGTGAACCTAAGAGGATAGACTATGCTGATAGGTCCCGTTCTTCTAAGGACGGATGCACCTATAAATATTTCGTCTCCTTTAAACCCCGAGACTTTAATGGGGAAAAAGGAGCAGTAGAAGCGCCAAAGTGGCTGGACGAGATGGAGACCATCGTAGACATCAGCGACTGTGCTGAAAAGGATGTGGTCAAGTATGTATCACAATCCTTCAAAGGCGATACCCTAATATGGTGGAAAGCCATGATCCAGTCTACAGGTAAAGTATACCTGTATAATCTGGGATGGTCTAAGTTTATGGGCCTTATTACGGAAACCTACTGCCCACCCCATGAGGTGGAGAAAATAGAGACAAACTTCTTGGCTCTTTTTATGAAAAACCTAGACTGTCGGAAATATGTTTCCAATTTCAATTCCCTATCTAGGTTAGTATCCTACCTAATCACCCCTGAATCCAAACGCATTGCGTGTTTTATCAATGGATTAGCGCCCGAGATTAAGGGCATGGTAAAGGCTGCTCAGCCTAATACCTATAGGTCTGTTGTAGACCTATCTCTCTCTCTCTCTCACCCTTGATCTTGTAAGGCAAACATCAGTTAAGCCAGAAACTGACGGGAAAAGGAAGAGAGATGATGACAATTCCCATAAGTTTAATAAGAAAAATAAAGGGAGATTCAGGTTCAGAGGTAACCAAGGCAAGTCGGCTGTGATGCCATTTTGCAAGACTTGCAACCGCAGACACTAGGGACAGTGTAATTCTGATTCACAAGCTAGACCTTGTGGTATTTGTAAAAGAAGATGGCATAAGACCCAAGATTGTAAGGATCTTAAGGATGTCGTATGCTATATCTTCAACGAAAAAGGGCACATTGCAACTAATTGCCCTAAGAATTCAAAGAATACTAACCCGAAGCCTGGAGAGGCCAAGAAGGGGAATGCACGCGCTTTTCAACTGACTGCTATGGAAGCTGCTAATGATAATAACGTCATAACAGGTACTTTCCCCATTAATGATATTTATGCTAGAGTTCTTTTCGATTCGGGTCCGGATAAATCATTCGTTGATTATAAGTTTAGTAAACTGTTAAATTTACCCATAAGAACTCTAGATAAAATTTATGAGATAGAACTTGCCGATGGGACCTTAGAAACTTCTTCTTCCATTCTTAATGGATGCTCTATATCCATTAAGAATCATTCCATCCATATCTCTCGTTTGCCAATGAAATTGGCGGGGTTCGATGTTGTCTTAGGTATGGATTGGTTATCTAATAACCAAGCCTGTATTGCCTGCGTTAAAAAGCTCATCGAAATTAAAACCCCATCTGGTGAAATGATCACCATCCCCGGAGACTCGCACTATGGATTGCCGGACAAGGTGTCGTTATTTAAGGCATCCAAGTGTTTGAGAAGAGGCTGTGTCATCTACATGGCACAAGTTACCATAAATAAGCCTAAGCCAAACATGGAGGACCTACCAGTTATCTCAGAATATCCTGATGTGCTCCCAGAGAATTACCAGGCCTACTTCCAGACAGACAAGTGGAGTTTAGAATTGATATCCTCCCAGGATAAGCACCCGTAGCCAGAGCTCCATATAGGCTAGCACCAACGAAAATGAAGGAATTGAGAACGCAGCTAGACGAACTTTTGGAGAAAGGCTTTATTCAGCCTAGTTCCTCACCTTGGGGAGCTCCTATCCTCTTTGTAAAGAAGAAAGAAGGTTCGATGCGAATGTGCATCGATTACCGAGAACTGAACAAATTGACAATCAAGAATAGATATCCTCTACCAAGGATCGATGATTTATTTGACCAACTTCAAGGGGCTAGTTATTTCTCCAAGATTTATTTGAGATCAGGATATCATCAACTGAAGGTTAGGAGTGAAGATGTTCCTAAAACAGCCTTCAGGACCCGCTATGGTCATTTTGAATTCCTGGTGATGCCTTTTCGGCTCACCAATGCACCAGCAGCATTCATGGATCTCATGAATAGAGTCTGCAAACCGTATTTGGATAAGTTTGTCATTGTCTTCATAGACGACATACTTATATATTCTCGTAATCAAACTGATCACGGAAAACATCTTTGGTGCATCCTAGAATTATTAAGACAAGAGAAATTTTATGCAAAGTTCTCTAAATGCGAATTTTAGCTTAGAGAAGTCCAATTTCTTAGACATATGGTAATTGAGCATGGTATCCAAGCGGATCCTGTCAAAATTGAGGCCATCATGAATTGGGAAGTTCCCAAGACTCCATCTGAGATTCGTAGTTTCTTAGGACTGGCTGGTTATTATAGAAGGTTCATTGAGAACTTCTCGAGAATAGCCACTCCTTTGACTACACTAACCCGTAAGAATGTTAAATTCTCTTGGGGTCCAAAACAACAAGAATCCTTTGAGATTCTAAAACACAAATTGAGCAATGCTCCTGTGTTATCTCTGCCTGAAGGTATTGAGAACTTTGTTGTTTATTGTGATGCTTTGCACACCGGCATAGGCTGTGTGCTAATGTAAAATGGCAAGGTAATTACCTATGCATCACGACAACTAAAGGTGCATGAAAGGAATTACACCACCGATGACTTGGAGTTGGGTGCCGTTGTATTTGCACTAAAACTGTGGAGACATTACTTGTATGGTACAAAGTGTGTTATATACACAGACCATAAAAGTCTCCAGCATCTATTCAATCAGAAAGAATTGAACATGCGACAACGCCTATGGATGCAAACCCTTAATGATTATGATTGCGAGATTCGCTACCATCCCGGCAAGGCAAATGTAGTTGCCGACGCCTTAAGTCGCAAAGAAAGAGTTAAACCTATTAGGATTAACGCCAAGAGCATTGAGCTCAGAAATAGCTTAAGTGAGAAGCTATTAGATGCGCAAAAACAAGCCCTGTTAGAGGCTAATATTCCTAATGAGGGATTAGGCGGAACTGTTTATCAATTAATGCTTGGAAAGGATGAAATCCTAAGAATTTATGATAGAATTTGGGTTCCAATCTTTGGAGGACTTAGAGATCTAATCCTCCAAGAAGCGCATAATTCAAGATACTCTGTTCACCCGGGTGGTGACAAAATGTATCAAGATTTGAAGAAGAATTATTGGTGGATGGGTTTGAAGAAATCCATAGCCACTTATGTAGCTAAGTGTCTGACATGTTCGCAAGTTAAGCCCGAACATCAGAAACCATCAGGACTTCTACAACAACTTGATATTCCCACTTGGAAATGGGAAATGGTAACAATGGACTTGATTACCAAGTTACCTAAGACCAATTGTGGTAATGACACGATTTGGGTCATCGTAGACAGACTGACTAAGTCAGCTCATTTCTTGCCAATTAAAGAAACTTATAATTCTGACAAATTGGCTAAGTTGTACATGGACAAGATTGTATCCCTACATGGTGTGCCGGTATCTATTGTATCTGATAGAGATACTAGATACACATCCCACTTTTGGAGAAGTTTCCAACAATCATTAGGCACAAGATTAAATTTTAGTACGGCTTACCATCCACAGACTAATGGTCAAAGTGAGCGTACTATCCAGACACTGGAAGACATGCTTAGGGCATGTGTGATTGATTTAGGTGGAAAGTGGGATGACCACTTGCCCCTAATAGAATTCTCCTACAATAATAGCTATCATACAAGATCAAGGCTGCTCCTTTTGAGGCCTTGTATGGGAGAAAATGTAGAACGCCCGTGTGTTGGGCAGAAGTTGGGAAAGCCCAACTAACAGGACCTGAGATTGTCCGAGACCACGGAAAATATTGTGCAAATCCGTTATCGTCTCAAAGCTGCAGAGATAGGCAGAAGAGCTGAAAGTATCACCCTGGAAATGTGTGATGCATTTTGGAAAGAAGGGCAAGTTGAGCCCAAGACATATAGGACCATTCGAGATAATCGAAATGGCACTATAGCTTATAAGCTCAAGTTGCCAGAGGAGCTTAGTGAAATTCATGATGTATTCCATATATCTAACCTTAAAAAATGTCTAGCCGATGAGTCGCTAGCAATGTCGCACGAAGATGTGCAAATTGATGAAAACCTGAGGTTCATTGAGAAACCAATTTCGATCGAGGATCGACAGGTTAAGAAGCTCCGAAGGAAAATGATACCTATAGTAAAGGTTAAGTTGGACGCCTTTAGAGGTCCTGAGTATGCATGGGAGGTTGAGTCCACTATGCGTCAAAAGTACCCCCATCTTTTTGAATAAAATCTCGAGGTCGAGATTTCTTTTAAGGGGGTGAGGATGTAACACCTGTAAAATGGTGTCCACTAATATAGTGACACGTGTTGTATTTTTATATATAGTCTATTAAAGACTAATATGGACTAAAAGTGACAACCTGCTCAAACTGAGCCTCCGAATGACTTTCTGATGTCAGCATGCATAAACCTATCCTCTGAACGACCATTAGTGTCGTTATGCATAAAACTTAGCCTCTGAACGACCATTAGTGTCGTTATGCTTAAACTCGACATCTAATTGACCGTTGTGTCAACATGCCTAGCCTCTGAGTGACATTGGAGTCAACATGCTTATACTGAGCCTCTGAGTGATCCTTTACGTAGTCCTAACTCTCATATGTCCTGTTTGTTGGACGAGAGTGATTAAATCCAATAATATATAAAAGTTGGATGATGGAGGGATTAAAAGTGTCAACATGTTAATTCTTACATGTGAGTGACCTTTTAACGAACCGAGAGCTCGACAATGTCCGGGCATAATCCCGGGTATGCCAAATATTGGCTACGGAGGGCTAATTATGCCAAAAAGGTGTTTTAGAAGGCTTTTGTAAGCTTTTATAAGATAAGGGGGGCTAAAGTGTCAAAGTTTTAAAGTGGCCATGGGGCGGTCGCGGAAACATGGCTTGTGTCTCTCGCAGGGCGCGAGAAGCCCTCTGCTGCAGAAAGTTTGCTTGGCTCCCAAACAAAAATGCCAAAAACCATTAAATCGAAACCATGGCTTCCCAAACTACTATGCCACGTTATAGGACACTTGTAAGCTTCGTCTTACACCCCTAAACATCGGGCTTCACCTCCTCTGAGTTCTCCAACTATAAATAGGTGCTTAAGTTCACCATTCCAACTTGCACCTTTCTCATTTTCATCTCTTCTCCCTCCTCTGGAAGTTCCTAGCTAAAAAGCAGCATCCAACATAGTTCTTTTGCACCTTAGGAATCACTGGTAAGTGTTCCTTCTTTGTGCATTTTCGTTTATAGGCTTTTATAGCCAAAAGTCAAGCGTTTTACGGAAAACGCTTTGACTTTTGGTTAAGACCATTATGGTCCAGTCATTGTTTGAAATGAACATGGCTAAGTGATCGTAATAAGGTAGGTGTTAATCCCTATAAAGGGCATCTCCTAAAGATCACGTTTGCTAGACCAATTGACGGGTCAAAGTTACGATATTAAAAAGTCAAACAGGCCATCTTTCGGAAAAATCATAAATTGATCTTATATGTGTTATGAAACCTGTTTTGACACTTAAACAAGTTGGTAATAATTATTAGAACATGTTCGGCTCGTCAATTTTAGTTCTAGGGTTGGTTCGCAACCGAAGGTCGCGAAGTTTGACTTCTGCTTTGACTTTGAATTCTGACCCGATTTAGATTAGTTAGATACTGATCTAAAGTTGCATTATGATCATAATATAATGTAGCATAACCCTCTGAGGTTATATTACCTTATCATAATCAGAATCCAAGTTTATGCGCAAGTTCCATAATTATGCCATTCTTGACTAAAATGTCATTTTTGTATAAAACAAGGTTTTAAATGGTAATGAACTTGAAAATGAGTTTCCTACTGATGTAATATTATAAGTAGGATTATTTGGGATGTTAAATCAAATTATAAATTGAGTTTTCAAACAGGTCCTTAAACTATGTCAATAAATGACGATTTTAGCTCTTGCGGCTTATAAAATGGTTTTAATAAAATATTTTCAAGGTAAATCATTTACCTACTGATTTGTTATATTAAATAACATATTTTAAACATTTTAATCTGACGTTAACATCATTTTCGTAAATATCACTTAAAGACATCATTTTACGACATATGTGCCGTCTCGGCACATAATATGATTTTAAACCATATTATTGACCAAGACTTCACACCTACTGATTTTAAAACTTATTTTTTCAAAATATAATTACAGTAGGTACATGTTATAAACTCAGAATCCCAAATAATTTATAAACTATGTGTAAAATGACCAAAATGCCCCTACGGTGCATAGATTGGTCATAAAAGATAAAATACACATATATTGATATCCTACCGATATTATATCATAAATAAAATATTTTTTCCAGAATACTCATGATTGTAAACTTAAAATATGTTCAAGTTCCTTTTATACAGTATATAATTACAGAAATGCCCTTATGAGGCATAGTTTTGTTTTAAAACCATAACGGGCATACAAGTTGATATCCTACTGACGTCTTAACTTATCTAAATTGTAATGGCATATAGAACTTGTTCATGACTTATCTGGTTATCCGATATCGCTAAAATGCGCACTGTTGAGTATATGTAACTATCTTACAAAAATTAACCAAAACGGGTTTAACCTTGTCATTTAAGTTTCAAAATCCAGAATGTTTATAGTTTGCCCATATTATATAAGTCAAGGTACTTGTCGGGTTTAAACTACATTCTACCCAATCATCGTTTAATCAAGCGTTAAACGTATTGATCATGTACACTATTGGTTTATAAGACCGTTAGTATTTAATTGGCTAGCTTATGCCATAATCCAGACTAGAGCCTTGCCGGTAAATGCTATCTACACTTGGTACTTTTGTATACAGCTGAGTTATTTAAAAATAAAAGAAGAAGATTAGCTCAAATCAATACTCTCGGCTTATTTTCCCTATACGGGCTTGGGATACGGTAAATTATTACCGCTTGGTCCAAAATGGAGTCAATCGAATGCCCGTTTATGGCTAGTAAACCCCATATTTCATTTTAATCAGTTTTGTTTGATAACTTAAACATCGGGGGTTAAATTACCGTGTCCTGGATATCCTCAGCTCAATACATTAGTTATTGGCCATGACCTTAGCGCGGGGTGTAGGCATACACCTGACAGATGCTCATATGCAAATTACCCAAGACGTTGGGGATAACTCTTTCGTGAGTTCTAAGTGGTGTGCATTTAATCATGTCTCGGTTTCTGTACTAGGCCCTATATGTATTGACAAACATGTGAATCTGATACAAGGTTGCAAAGTCAACTTTCCCAAGTTAATAAAAGATTTTTTGTTGTTTTGCACTTAAAATCATTTTAAAGTTTTCAAAATGAGTCAGTTGGGTGTATTTACCAGCGAAAGCTGACGTATCGTCCAAAGACTAAACTGTAGGTACATTACGAAATAGGCCAGAAGCTGCTCGGTATTGAATAAGAGGATCTTACAAATCCTTAGATCTGCCCTAAAGTCTGTTTTATATTCTTTCTTGTACATTTTGTGATCCGCCTATGGATCTTCTATTACGAGCCTGTATATTATTTTATTTTGAACATTCGGTATGTAATAGTAAATTTACTCCAAGACTTCCGATGTGTTGTGTTTAATTGACTATGATGTTATCAACTAACGTCACAATACTCCCCAACCGGGCCAACCGGTGTATGGATTTGGGTTGGAAATCCGGGGTGTGACAGTAAAGCTCTGTGATGCGACTCCAGATGGCTCCCCCTCATTAGTTGTACCAGTGGGAATGTTGACTGATGATCAACGGAACAGTCTGGTGGTGTAGGCTCAAGAAACAGAGATGATCCTAAGACATCGTGTTGCTCCTTCGTTTGCCACAGGAGTTTCTGTGTTTGGAGCCTCAACTTCAAGGGAACCCGTCTGAGGATTCTGTTCAGAAACAGTTTCCTGATTCTGCGATGCGGGTGGAGGTGTAGACACAACTTCATTGAATCCAGGTAGATCCACACTCAGTTGCTTCAAAGATTCTTGAAGTTGTGCAGCATCTTCATCATCCTCAGTTAAGATAGGCATCGATAGGGGTTCAGAACTTATGCCTGTACCTGCATGCATATCAGAAGAGACATCAACAGAGTTAAATAAAGAGGAATAATCATAGAGCCAGTCGGGACCAATTCGTGCGTCCTTGGGATTCTCCTCCAACCAACTCACATTGTAGGTTTCAACTACCATTTTCTTGATCTTGTTGTAGACACAATAAGAAGTGTTCTTAGAGTAGCCGACGAAGATGCATGGATCTACACGTGATTCAAATTTTCCCTTAGCATCCCTGAGTAGAAGAACACATGGGTATCCGAACTTGCGGAAATGATTAACCGAAGGTTTATGACCTTCAACCACTTCATACAACGTTTTTATGTGCCTTTTGTTGATCAGGGAATGATACTGAGTGTAACAAGCGGTATTGACTGCTTCTGCCCAGAAATAAGAGGTAGTTCTGATTCGACCAACATAGTACGTGCAGCTTCAATGAGTGTACGGTTTCTGCGAACTGCAACCCCATTTTGTTGAGGAGTTTTGGCTGCACTGAACTGTCGATCAATACCCTTGGAGGAGCAGAAAGAATTCAAGGTGGCATTCTTAAACTCTGTTCCATTATCACATCGAATAGCCTTCACGGTGGTGTCTGCCTGGTTTTCCATTAAGGTGATAAACTATTTGACTAACTTAGCGGTTTCACTCTTTTGTGCCAGAAAGAATACCCAAGTAAAACGGGAGTAGTCATCAATGATAACCAGACAGTATGCCTTCCTGCCAATGCTTAGCATATCTGTCGGACCAAAAAGATCCATATGAAGCAATTCCAAGACTTTTGACATGGAGGGTGCGGGTTTCGACTTTTGTGGCTTTCGATTTTGTTTCCCACGAGCACATGATCCACACTTTTCAATTTGCATAAAATACCGAACAGGCAGATCTCTAACTAAACCACTTTTTGCAAGTCTGTTGAGATTCTTTCATGTTGATGTATCCTAGTCGGCTGTGCCACAACATTGCATCGTGCTCAGCGGTCGACGAGCACAAACAGGTAAGCTTGTCCGTGGGGCCTTGTTCATGTCGATGACGTAAGCGTTTCCTTTGAGTTCATCTTTGAGAAGAATCCATTCATCAAGAATAATGAGGCCTGGTTTCAACACATAGCATCCTTTCTTTGTAAAGAGCACATCTAAATGATTATCGTAGAGCTGAGACACACTCGAGATACTTTGCTTCAACTCTGGGACATAGTTCACGTTCTTGAAACTAAGAGCTCCATTGCACACCGTTCCTCTCATAGTTATCTTTCGTGTTTCACCACCTGCAAAGGAGACAAACTCGCCATCGAAAAACTGAATGTCATTCAACTGCGAGATGTCTCCTGTGATGTGCCTGGAACAGCCACTGTCGACATACCGAATTCTGACGAGAGTCCTCCAAAGCTGTTCCTGCACATTTCAACAGGTTTAGTTAGAAGCTGCAACCCAGGCCATTGACGATATGGGTGTTCCATTTGCATCAACATAAGTAACCTCACAAAAAAAATTAGTTGAGGATGAGGTCGATGATGCTTTTGATTTGTCCGATTTTGGGACAGAAGACTGGGTCTTGGTCAAGATCTTAGGCCTCCTGGCTAGCAAGTCAGACTTCTACACAAACTTCTGAGTGTTGAACCTGAAGGTCTTAGAGATTTGTAATTTTGTCTCTTGGCCATGTTCCATTCTTGATCAGAGGGCTTAGCCGTGGCAAATCAAACCTTATGTTGGCGATTAGGCATAGCTCTCTGATTTCTCGAGAATAGGGCGTTGAAAGGCATAAATGCATTTTGACAATTTCGTGCAATATGCCCGGGAAATACGCAGTTGAAACAGGTCTGCCTCTTCTGGAAGAAAACAGTCGTTCAGCCTGGGAAATTCTAGGCAACTTGTCTGTCGGTTTCTTGCTTGCTGGTACTGGCAGTTGGTGCAAGGTCTTAGTCTTGGCTGTAACCTGCTCACAACCATCAGCACACTTGTAAGTTTTATGATTTGAATTAGATAATTTGGAGTTGGTAGACTTAGGCAAAATTTTAACTGATTCTTGTTCAGCAGGTGGCTTAACAGATTCAGTTTGGGGCTGCTGAGTCAATTTCACAAAATGAGGAACTGAATCAGCAGTCGCCTTTTTAGTAGACTGAGGTACCTGTTTGGTTTTCTTCTTTTTAGATCTACGTGTTCTCCGTTTCTTTTTATTAGATTTCAAACCATTTTGCTTGACGGATTCTTCAGAGGAGACTGGTGATTCAGCAAGGACATCCTTTTTTGAACTGCCAGAAGATGAGCTTTGATCATTAGTAGCAAGAGGAGTCTCTATATTTTGAAATGTTTGAGATTCTGATTCAGACTCAGTTTCAAAAGTTTTATCTGAATCAGCAAAGGGAGATTGCTCATTTTCTGTCATTTCAGAATCAGTCCATTGATCTTCGTTTGAAGAATCTGATTCGCCCGACTCTTCTAGTACTATGCCAGCTTCACTCATCACAGAGTCAGTTGGTTGGTTGATTTCCTCATTGTCAACTCTAGGAATAGCATCAACAGACGATACTTCAGTAGAAGAACTTCCAGTCTCTTCAGTAGGAATTGAGGAAACCGAATCATCTGTCGATGTTGTACCTTTAGCAAAAGTTATGTTTTCATCACGAGAGTTATCACATGCATTATCAGGAATCATAACATCAGCATTAGATGAAAAACCAGAATTAAAAACGTCTAAGTTATCAACACAACCAACATTGTCTAAGAATTTAGATTGTTCAGCAAGAAAAAGAATCAAAATGTCAAAAGCAGGTTTGTAAAAATCATAATCAGTAGCTGAATTGTCCAAATTTGAATTCAGATATTCTTCTTTATCACCATCTATAATATCCTCAACTAATATTTTTTCTGCACATGAAGTAGAAGCGTTAGTAGCGTTCCAAACCATCTGAACTACAAGAGGGATTATCACCAGATTCGTGCGAAAATGGTGTGGAAGTGAAGAAAGCAGCATCCTTCTTGAGTTCAATTGGCTTAGAAAACTTTGGGTAATAGGGCTTCACGGTTTTGAAAGATAATCTGAGGGTCTACCATACATCATATTTTCTTCATTTTCTAGTTCTTCCTCAAAATCAGGCATTCGTGTGTAGTTATGATTATATGGTGGAGGAGCTCTATTATACCCAAGGCCTTTTGTATATTTTTTCTGATATTCAAGCTGTAGATCACACAAGTCTTGACCAGCTTGCTGGAAGTTTCAAATTTTTTAATATTTATTTCATTTTCTTGAAACTTTCCTGTCAAGGAATTTAGCTTTGCTAAGGCTGCTTGAAGTTCTACGTCCTTTTTAGCTAATTTTAGCTTATAGTCGTATACCCAACATTGCTGTTGGTTCAAGTCAAGCTTTAGCTGAGCTATGTCTTGTTTCTGTGCTTCGACCTTTTCCATAAGAAGCTTGTTCTTATGTTTAAGGGCGATGTTCTGCGATGCAGCTTGTTGATATTCAGCTACAAGAGTTGAATTATGGGCGTGCATTTGTGATAATTTAAAACGACAACTATCTGAACAGAGAATGCGATTTACCGTTTCTAAAGATCAGGTGTCTCAGTTGTCTGCGCCATCATGCAATGATTATTGTTCTTGGAAAGATTCAGAGTCTCCATCTGAGCTGCAGCATCTGCCCAGTTGACCCTTCGTGTTGTTGTGCCACCAAGGCTGTTGACTTCCCACTAGAGCTACTCGAGGGACTTTGAAGGAGACTTTGAAGGAGAGATGGGCACGAGCTGTCTGTCACTGTTCTGAATATCTGCCACTCTGGATGAGACATATCCAGATGGCGTCTTCTTGCATTCCCGTGTGAAGTGTCCTAGGTCATGACATCTATAACACCTGAGCTTATCGTTAGCCCAGTCTTCATATTCGACAATGGTTGCCTTCCATACTTCTTCTGAAATTTGTTGACACGGAAAGCAGCCATTGCAAGATTCCAGGACACATCAATCTCGTCTAAATCCTCCTCCATGATCTGATCTACTTCAATTGGGAGAACAGATGGAGGGTTCAAGTCACCTAATAAATGTATTTAAACTGTTAATCATAGAAGCAGCTATGGCCAATTTCTCCTCATTCTCTTTTGTGAGAAAAGCATAATTTGATATAGCTGGAGCAGGTACTGGTGCGGGAACAGCAGATTGAGGAATGCTACCTTGTTGAACTGTAGCAGGAACGGCAGGACTATAAACCATGTTAGGATACTGGGCATGATATTGTGTCTGAACCTATGCCACAGGGATCATAGTAGGACTCTGAGATTGAAGACCATAAACATACTGAGTCTTCTGTGTAGAGGTGAGAGGACTGTACACCAAGTTAGAGCTAGGCGGTATGTGTGAGCTTCCTTGCAGAGGGCTGTAGACAAGATTCTGAGATATTAGAGCCGCATTCTGACCTGTAATACCAGTTGCCATCAGACTGCTTTGATGATTGATGGTGTTCTGTTTATTGTCTATCTCACATGACTTGATAGTTGCAATCATTTCCGTAAGGGTGACATCGTTCAGATTTTTAGTCTTCTTGATCATGCTCACATCAGCATCCCAGCTCTTGGGCAAAGAGTTCAGCAACTGTCGATTCATAGCACTGTTTGTGAGAGAGATTTCAGCTAAAATCATCTGAGAGACAAGCTTCACATATCTTTGAATTTGATTCTCAATGGTTTCTCCATATATGTTGTTAAATGAGCTGAACCGCTGATTCAGCTGATTAACCCGACTTGCTTTCATATAAGTGTTTCCCTCATAGAGATTCTGTAATTCGATCCACACCTCCTTAGCTGTCTTGCAATTTCTAATAGCTATGGAAATGTCGGGTCCGAGTGCCATTGTCAGAACAGCCGAGGCTTTCTCATCCTCTTCGATTACCTTCATATCTTCTGGAGTCCACAAATGACTAGGTTTGGGGATCTTTGTGTCCGGATCTTCAGCAGTGCTATAAACTATGGTTCGAGGACCATTCATGATACATCTCCACACCCCTTGTTCTTTCGCCTTGCAGTATTGCTCAAACCTAAACTTCCATTCATAATATTCATCACCTTATAGCAGACGGGGCACCTTTGTAGAAGTGTCAATGACTTTGTCTAGCTCTTGATGAAGAGTCAGCGTGTGCGATTGCGAAGCTGCTAGAGTGGCATTTGTCAGATCCTGAGCTATCATGTAACCGTTCATTTTTGTTTTGTTTTTATATTTTACCAAGTAAAATTAAAATAAATTTGAACTCTGATTATGAACAGTGGTCCGAAATACGTCTGTAATGAGTCCGAGATGAGAATCCGAAACAATGATCTGGAATACTATCCGAGACAAAACAACAGTAACTCGGATGAATCCGAAATGCTTCCTTAGTCCGAGGTGAAAAATCAATCCGGAATGGAGATGAAATCAAAAATATGTGATGATCCGAATTGTACAATATCCGAGATGAATGCCAATCTGAGATGAGATAATCCAAAATAGAGAAACAGATCCAGAATAAAAGCTTGATCCGGAATGAAAGTCTTATCCGAAATGATAGTCTGATCCGAAATAAGAATCCTTATCCGGAATCAACAGTATTCCGAAATTCCTACAACAGATAAACACAGGTTAATTCAAACAGTAATCCTTATCTGGAATGCCGGTAATCCGGAGGTTGTAGAGAAAGCCGATGAACAGTTGTCCGGAATCAATCCGAGATGGATGATCTTCTTCGTGTTCTTCGGGATCTTCAACAATTTCGAATCCGAAATGCTTGAATCTTCTTCGGTTTTCTCATAACAGTAGAGTCTGAGATGAACACAGCAGCAATCTTCAATATATCTTCAACAATGAAAATCCAAGATAACGAACAGCAACCAGTCTTCGAGATCAGAACAGTTCTTCAATCCGTGACACCTTGAGCCTGTATCGAACAGCAGGCTCTGCTACCAATTGTAAGTCCCAATTCGGATCTAAACACGGTATCACAACCACTAATCGATTGCGGAAACATAGATTAGATTTAACAGAACAAGAATGATATCCAATTAAACAACTTGCATACACCGAATGCTGTCTACTACAAGATTTCAGAATAACAAACTGACTAGCCCCCCAAATACTAACCCTAACATATGTATTTATACTAATTGATTACCCCACTAAGTACAACCTGTAACACCCCAACCGACGGCGGAAACATCAGAGTGAGACGAAATAGATTGCTCAAGGCATCATAACACTATTGGCGGCAATATTTAAAATCAAACTTCATTTCATTTCATAAAGCAAATTGTCAAGTACATCGCAAAATTTCAAATACAAAATAACAACATAAAACCTAATATTATAGGTGTGTGTCTATGGCGTCCCTACTAAGTTCCGTCATGATCAACATCTTTAACCTACAATATGTTAAAAGTAGAGTTCAATACAACAAGTATTGGTAAGTACACAAGTTTAAGTACGTAGCATAGATATAAAAGAATTTACTCAAACCCACATGGCAATTGTATAAAGGTAAGCTAGCATGCAATACTAATTGTCAAACCCAAGTGTCCACAAGTATTAAGTGTCCCTCGTCACAAAAAGTAACGAGACTAAAGTATGAATAAGAATAAGTATCAGCTTTAAGCTTAACATTACCCCGACGGGCGGTGTGCTACTCCTATAGCGCTATATATGTTAAGTTGGGGCTAGCTAAGTTAATGACAATAAGCATGTATGAATTTAGCATTAACCTAAGCATAACAATAAGCATGTATAACAGATCGTGTGTATAAAGCATGTAGTGTGTGTATTTTTGTATGTTAACATGTTACAACCCAAATTGTGTAAAAAGGGAGATAGGTCAAGTGTACTCACGGTTTTGCAAGGTTCCACTTGAGTATTCCGTGAAGGGTTTGGAGAGTTGGAGGAACACCGAGTTATCTAGAAAGTCTAAAACTTTCTTGATTGAGAGAGAGCTTTAGAGAGAGAGAGGGAGAAGTGTTTGAGGTGTGAAATGAGTGTGGGAGGAGGTGGGTATTTATAGTTGAGGTTTGGGGTTGAGTTAGGTGAGTATTAAATGCAAGACACACAATCCAACAAACACACTTTTGCCCAATCCATGAGCTAGAAACAAGAATCTTCGGATTATGCCCCTGAACTTGGTTTTTCCTTCATTTCATGCTAAAACTCGATATTTTTGCATGTTTTTAAGTATATAACGCATTTGTAAGTATATTTTAGGTATCGAGAATGTATATATGAATATTTGCATGTATAACAAGTATCGTTTGGTATGTAATCACGTATTTAACAATTGAATGTATGTAAGATAAGTAGGTATCATGTATTAATTTTATTATAATCAAAGTCTCGGATTACAAGATTGGGAAATGAAATACGAATGTGATACGAATACAAGTTTTCATAAATAAAAAAACGATTACACTTTCTAATTAACGAAAGTACGAAAAAGCGAGGCGTTACAGTCTCCCCTCCTTTAGGAAATTTCATCCCGAAATTTATTCAAGAGGAAGACTTTGGAAAAGATGTCATTTTGGTGAAAATGTTTCGCCAAAATCAAGATTTTGAAATTTAATTTTTTTGCGGAGTTCATGTATAAGTGTGTCAATATGTATCGAAATCTTGAAGGATAAAAATGGTAGGTCCGTGAAAGTAATTTGTTTGAGTAAGGTGTTTTTCAGACACCAATCGTAAATGTGTATAAGGATAAGTAAAAATGTGTATGTGTGTGTGTAAGCAAGTAAGTTTGACTGAGTCTAGACAACTCATTGGAAGGAATATTTTAAATGAGTGCGAACTAAGAGGAAGGTTTTAGTATGACTAAGGATGTATTTTGATTAAAATGAGCGGTCTGCACCGTAAGTTGTAAGAAAAGTTTTGTTAGTTCTAAGGCGTATTAGTAAAATCACTTGTTGTAGAAAATGTTTATTGGAGAGAGCTAGGATGGTAAATATTTAGGGTTTCAAAAAGGTTTTGGTGGTAATAGATCGACTAGTTGAAGTTTGCGCGTAGATAAGAGTGAAGGATAGTTTTAAAAGAAAATGAACATTTTGACCAAATTGAGCCAGTGGGGACGTTTATAAAAATGGATTGAACGTTTTAGGCTGATTTGTTGTAAATAAAGTTTGGGTGAAGGGTCAAGGGAATAATTGGGAATATCGTGGTGTGGTAGTGAACGATTCGGTAGGTGTATGCGAGGGGTAAAAATGGTATGAATATCGGATAAAATGCGAGCATGGAATGTTGAGAGATGCTAGTGATAGTTGTAGCGGTTAAAGCTAACGATTTTGAGAATGAAGCCTTGTCATGGGTAATTGAGTATTAATCATTATGAAGTGGGGTCACCAAAGTTTGTTATGAATCAAATGTATTTAACAAGGTCCGGGAAAACACCGAATTTCTCATGGCACGTTTTACGAAAGTTTGGTAACAAGGTAGGGACACTTATATATAGGAAGTACCAGCAGCGTATCCACCATGTTCACACAATGTTACGTTCGTTTCGCTATTCGATGTCATGTTATGTTCCGTGTTACGATACACAGTAGAACCCACTATGGTTTTCATGCGCCTACCAATATAATCTCGTGTGCACCCGCGATTATTTGGTTTGTGCATGATCCGCATAGTTTGTACTAGTAGTGTACGGGTTAGGTTACATTTAGTATTACAAGCAAAAGGTGTGTAAGATAGCGTATAAAAATTAACCATGTAAGCATAATTGTATGTATGCACAAGTGTGTCGAATATAAGCGAAACCACTCGGGTCACGCCTACTTATAGATTTCAAGTATGACTACCAAGTAGTGCGATTGTATGAGTTTTGTGTATGATTGATGATAAATACGCATAAAATTAGCATGTAGTATAGAACGTCTAAGTTGAAATTTACATGGCGTTAAGCACACATAAGTCTAGTATATAGTTTGAGCGTATAAATAAGAAAAAAGTAACGATGATACGTGTAGGTTTGCTATGTAATATTGACTGCATAAATTGAATCGTGTATGATGATATGCATGTGTATGGTTGTTTGAGTCAAAACATTGAGTTTGTCGAAACAAAATAGGTCGGGTTTTTCGGGAACGAAGGACCAAAATTGTGAATGTTGGGTGAATATTGAGAAAAGTATTAATTCTTTTCATGTAAGATGTGGTTTGTAAAAAGAAATGTTACCTTGGTTTCAAAAAAAAAAAAGGATATGAGTATGTCGAAGATTGTCCGACCTAATGAGTCTTTCATGCCCGCATGTTTAGATTTAGAATTGCTTATTAACGTTCTTAAAAAAGGCTTAAAACCGTGAACTTGCTTCATTGAAGGTGTTTTATATTGAAATAAGGAAAGTTGTGTTTGAAAATTCCGTGGATAAACTTTGATTTTTGAAAGGAAGTTTTTTTTTTTCAAGACGTACTTGTATGTGAGAGAAAGCTTTCGTTGGTTCTTTGTTGGGAACAAAACGTCTTTAGAAGTATAAAGTGAGTGTATTCTAGTGATTGGATGAATTATGAAAATCGTGGGCAAGAGGTTCATTAGACCGACTAAGTTTAATAAATAGCTTTTCATAAGATTTTGAAAATTGGGAAAGAAACATTTAGGAATTTCGTGTATGTGATTTACATAAATAGATTGTAGGGTGAGAAACACATTTGATAAAATAATAAGGTTCGTGGTTCATGCATAAGTAGGGAAAAATGATAAAAGGTTTAGGTATAAGTCTAAATCGATTAGTTGTCATGAAAGTGGTCGACAGTAGTGGAAAGGATGAGGCTTTATCGTAACGTGATTATGAAAGTCACGTTTGGGCATGTAAGTATTGTATAACACGTATGAGTTCACATAGGTGATATAAGCATAACAAGTATTCAATAGTATAAACACGTATGATTGTGTAAGGAGTATAAATTTAGTTGGTTTTGAGAATTATTATTGTTTTTTTATTGCAAAAAGCGTGCAAATGTGCATCTGGTTCGAAATGAACGAGGTAAGAAGTATTAAAACACATAGAAATTAATATAGCATAAAAGATAGGCTTAGTAACACATTATAGTGCTTTGGGTTAAGAAGCGTCGACTATTCCAAAGTGAATCGAAGATCCTTTCAAATTAGAGGAATGTGCTTTGCCCTATAGGTAAAATGCTCTCGTCGAGAGGCGATTAACGACATTTTACCCTTCCAGTTACTACACGTCCCTAACTAATCGAAAAATCGAAACTTTGGCGAGAATTGAAAATCGAGGAATGGGACTAGTTATCAAGATGTGGGTATCACTCCTAACTTGATCATTCCGTTCCTTAAACGTGGTTGGTACTTACCAAACGAGGAGCAAATTCCGACTCGTTGGTAAGGGTCCACTAGAGTATGAAATGGAAATTTTCCATCAAGTATGGATATCACTCCTAACTTGATGGCGTAATTTCGTGAAAAATCGAATATGCGGATTGAGAGTTATCACCAAAGTGAGGGTTTTACCCATATTTTGGTGAGATCGTCTCGTTTATAGTATGAGTGTCTTCCAGTATGTATATTGTGTAAATGTCTTAGGAAAGACATATTGTATATATTAAGACCAAAAGGAACATGAAGAAGCAAACTAGGAAGAATTAATATTTTAAGCAAGAATCAAGAATGGTCAAGTTTGGTCACTTAAACTATAGCCTAGTTCGACATGGCAATTCTACCTAATTCCCTATAGTTATGGCTCTGATACCAATCTGTCAAACCCCAACCGATGGCGGAAACATCAGAGTGAGACGAAATAGATTGCTCAAGGAATCCTAACACTATTGGCGACAATATTTAAAATCAAACTTCATTTCATTTCATAAAGCAAATTGTCAAGTACATCGCGAAATTTCAAATACAACAATAACAACATAAAACCTAATATTCTAGGTGTGTATCTATGGCATCCCTACTAAGTTCCGTCATGATCAACATCTTTAACATGCAACATGTTAAAAGTAGAGTTCAATACAACAAGTATTGGCAAGTACACAAGTTTAAGTATGTAGCATAGATATAAAAGAATTTACTCAAACCCATATGGCAATTGTATATAAGGTAAGCTAGCATGCAATACTAATTGTCAAACCCAAGTGTCCACAAGTATTAAGTGTCCCTCGTCACAAAAAGTAACGAGACTAAAGTATGAATAAGAATAAGTATCAGCTTTAAGCTTAACATTACCCCGACGGGCGGTGTGCTACTCCTATAGCGCTATATATGTTAAGTTGGGGCTAGCTAAGTTAATGACAATAAGCATGTATGAATTTAGCATTAACCTAAGCATAACAATAAGCATGTATAACAGATCGAGTGTATAAAGCATGTAGTGTGTGTATTTTTGTATGTTAACATGTTACAACCCAAATTGTGTAAAAAGGGAGATAGGTCAAGTGTACTCACGGTTTTGCAAGGTTCCACTTGAGTATTCCGTGAAGGGTTCGGAGAGTTAGAGGAACACCGAGTTATCTTGAAAGTCTTGAACTTTCTTGATTGAGAGAGAGCTTTAGAGAGAGAGAGAGAGGGAGAGAAGTGTTTGAGGTGTGAAATGAGTGTGGGAGGAGGTGGGTATTTATAGTTGAGGTTTGGGGTTGAGTTAGGTGAGTATTAAATGCAAGAAACACAATCCAACAAACACACTTTTGCCCAATCCATGAGCTAGAAACAAGAATTTGCGGATTATGTGTAACATTTGTATAAATCGGGTCTCCAAAACCCGCTCCGTTTTGTAATCAAATATCAGGTTAAGAAAATACAGTAATTATTTATGGTTATCTTGAGTTTAAACGTTACATAATTAATAAATAAACTAAACTATAAAAATTAAATTGGATAAAAAGTTAAAATAAAATAAATAAAAACATTTGTAGCTGACCGGACTCGAACCCGGGTCAACTGCCTCCAATAACTTAACATCCACTTCCCAAACCACTCCGCCATCAAGTGTTTTCTGATAACTTTAGGAAGACAATTGAATCTTATACGCGAACTCAATCAACCGTTAATGCCATCTGCATAACGGAAATCGGTAAACCGAATCGCCAAATCGGTTCAAACTCGTTTAGCTAGCGTATAACCGATGAATATCGGTTTCTAATTAAGTTCAAATTGAATGAACTTAAAGTTTCGGTTTTTGAAACCGAAAAGTATTCAAACTCCAAATAATTCAGGTTCCAATCATTTATGCGATTCAGAACCGTCTCAAATACACTCCATTTCCTTTTCGTCGCGTTTTCAAGTCTTTTGTGCACCAAAAACTGTTCGCCGGAATCCTCTGCAAAACTCGCCGGAAAACCGTGTTCAACACAAACCGGTAAGATTTTCCTCCTTTGCGGTTTCAATCTATTGTTAGGACTCCACTAACATTAATCCATTACTCTAAATCAGTCACAGAAGACTTTGCTGGATTTCTGGGTTCGCCGGAGAAATTCTGGAAATTTCTGGAAACTCGCTAGCTAACGGTAAACACATTAAATCGTGCTAATAATCCATGTACTCTGGTTTAATTTCAAAACTAATTCCTTAATTCTGTTGATAGACTCTCTCAACCGGAGGTCCAAAAACAGAGCTACCTGATTTCGCCGGACTCCTTAAAGAAGACGACCTGTCCGGTATTTCCTTCCTCCAAACTGTTCGGTTTTGTTCATTCAAGCTAGTAGTCATGTTATTTAAATAGTTAAATCAAGAACCAGTCGTTTGAGTGAAGTCGGTAATTGTAGTGAAGAAGATGAACTGAAAACCGGGATAAGGCTAAATAAAATTCGGATAATAAACGGGTTAGACACACAGTCCAGCGGTGGACTGTGTGCAAAGTTAACATACACGTCCCGAGTTCGATCCTTACTGCACACACGCTTCACGTAATAACACTCTTTTTATTCATGAACTAACCGGGTTAGAACGGGTAGTTGTTAAGTATAATATAAATCAAGAATATAACCGGGTTAGACACACAGTCCAGCGGTGGACTGTGTGCAAAACAAACTTCACGTCGCGCGATCGAGTCCCGTCACAAGCACCGGTCCATGAGATTAAAACGTTTTGCAAAATAAAGGAATTTTCGGTAAGTTCGAATAAGTATATAAATATAATTAAAACTGGGTTTCTAACAGGTTAGTCACGTAGCTCAGCTGGTAGAGCTACGTGCGCGTGAACGGAAGGTCACCGGTTCGAATCCCGCTTGGCGCAAATAATTACCGCTGACCGAACCGGTCAACGGTCAACGGTCAAACAGTAAAAAAAAAATAATATTTTTTTTTAAATATTTATTTGTTTATTTTAATTTAAAAATCAATTTAAAATACTTAAAAATAACATTTTTAAAGATAGAAAATAGCCATAAACTCACAAAAATATATCTAAAAATCCCATTAGAATCCTTAATAAAATCCATCCATTTTAATATATTTTCCATTGTTATTTAGGTTAGTATTCCTCGTCGACTCGCTCGTCTAAATTGTGCGCATCTCGCTATATCCAATCCAACGCACCCAATGTGAGTGAACCCTTCAAATTCCCCGTTTTAATCACGTTTTTGGGGTGTATCATGTGTCTTGTTCATTTACATATTATAACCAAGTTATTGTGCATATATCATATCATGACATGTGTATTAGTTTGTTGCTGTTAAGTAGTTATTATTGTTTGCAAATTATTATTTCAGTACATGCAATTGCCGAGGCCGTAGCTCCCCATCCATCGAGGTTGAGTTTGATCCCCATTTTATTATGTGGTTGATCAGGGCGTGCCCGCACGATCGGCTCCGTTTGATTGAGCCTTGATCGGTCATTTCATTTTACATTTCAATACATGCAATACGCTCGGCTCCGTTTGATTGAGCCTTGAGTGCACAGTTCAATTTACATTTCCAGTTCATGCAATACGTTCGGCTCCGTTTGATTGAGCCTTGAGCGCACAGTCCAATTTACATTTCCAGTTCATGCAATACGATCGGCTCCGTTTGATTGAGCCTTGATCGCACAGTTCAATTATGTTAATTGTTATATGCTGTTGGTATGTTCATGTATGTTATCGATTGTTAATTGATGCTTGCCAATGTTTGATTCCATACATGTGCTCTTTTATGATTATGCACAATATTTTATTGATAAACTAACCAGACAATTATTATCAAATGTTTATCTATAAGGTTCACTCGCCAACTTATGTTGACCCAAAAACCTCCTATTTTACACATGATACAGGTGAACCAGCAGCAGCTAGGAACACGTAGGGCCTGGATTAGAAGGAATAAAACGATTTAGTATTTGGATTATTTTTGGTTATTTTCCCTTGTAATGAATGGACATGTTTGGATGTTTGAGAAATGTAACTTTGACTTCATTTAATTATGAAACATAATAGTAAATGTCATGTGCTTTGGTGATAACCCAATTATGCCCAGACTCTTATTTCCGCTGCGGGTCGGGGTGTTACATTATGCCCCTGAACTTGGTTTTTCTTTCATTTCATGCTAAAACTCGATATTTTTGCATGTTTTTAAGTATATAACGCTTTGGTAAGTATATTTTTGGTATCGAGAATGTATATATGAATATTTGCACGTATAACAAGTATCGTTTGGTATGTAATCACATATTTAACAATTGAATGTATGTAAGATAAGTAGGTATCAAGTATGAATTTTTTATAATCAAAGTCTCGGATTACAAGATTGGGAAATGAAATACGAATGCGATACGAATACAATTTTCCCTAAATAAAAATACGATTACACTTTCTAATTAACAGAAGTACGAAAAAGCGAGGCGTTACACAACCCTAGGCCCATAAGGCTCTAGGAAGCCCATTCTCCCAACCTTAGCCCAACATGCAACACTAATGTGTAAACCTTTTAGCTAGGGGCCCAACACTTTGACTTGTATTTTGCTTCATTGATAGCGGCATTTTCGCACCTTTCTTCTAGTAAATCCAGGTCAAGTCTGCGCTCGTCTTCATTGTTTTGACTTTGCGCAGCTAGCATGTGCGGTAATGGGAGGCCTATCTCTGCTGGAATTACCATCTTCGTCCCATACACAAGGCTGAAAGGGGTTTCACCTGTGCTTGTCTTTGGCATGGTTCGATGAGCCTAAAGGATGCTTGGAAACTCATCTACCCAGCCTCTTCGCGTCGTACCCAGTCTTGTCTTGTTCCCTTCGACGATGCTCTTGTTTATGCTCTCCACTTGGTCATTCCCTTGGGGATGTGCGACCAAAGTGAAGACATGTTTGATATGCATTTCCTTCATCCATTGTTTTAGCTCTTCAGCTGCAAAATTGGGGCCATTGTCACTGACTATGCGCAAGGTAACCCAAAACAGCATATGATGTGCTCCCAGATGAACTTTCTAACTATAATTGCTATGGTGGATGCAAGGGATTTAGCTTCGACCCATTTGGTGAAATAATCAACTGCAACGATTATGAACTTCACCGCGCCTGGGGCATCTGGGAAAGGTCCCACCATATCGATTGCCATTGCTGGAAAGGCCACGTTGTTGTCACAGGGATAAAAGGAATCTTGGGGTGCAATGTTGTCGGAGCATGGCGCTGGCATGATGCACACTTCCTTAGTATTTTGACGACATCTAGATGCATGCCAGGCCAATAGTAACCTGCGTTCATGATCTTTGCTACGACCATGCGCGGACCGGCATGAATTCTGCATAACCCTTCATGTATTTCGCGGATCAAGTACTGCACATCTTGCAGATCAACACAGTGGAGGAGCCATCCCAGATATGACTTCTGGTATACGATACCGTCTGCCATTCCGTAGTTGAGTGCCTTGTTCTGGACCTTCCTTGCTTCCGCTTTGTTTTCGGGGAGGATCCCGTGTTCAAGAACATGATTATGGGGGACATCCAGGACGGATTCCCCACTTCGACGATGTTGACTTGGCGCAAAGGAACAGAATGGTTTTTTAGTACCTCAATGCACACTTCACGATCGAGGTGCTTGAAACTTGTAGCGGCTAGTTTGCTGAGTGCGTCGGCATGCTTATTCCGGCTTCGGTTGACATGGGTTATCATGAAGTGTTGGAATTTGGTTATTAAGGATTGCACATGTTCTAGATACAATGCCATCGTCTCGCCCTTTGCGTCGTATAGGTCGTTGGCCTGACCTACGACTAAAAGGGAGTCGACGTTTGCTTCCAAATTCTGTGCGCCCATTTTGATTGCCAACCGAAGGCCTACCAGGAACGCTTCATACTCAGCTTCGTTATTGGTACTTTTGAAGTCCAATCTAATATCATAAGTAAACTCTTGATTATCGGGGCTTATTAAGCGAAGGTCTGCCCCTGCGCCATCGTCGTTGTATGCGCCATCTATATGACGTATCCATGCGCGATCATCCGTGACTGGCGCTGGGTTCTGTACAGCCTCACAATCCTGTGCTTTATTCTGCGGTACATCCACAATGAAATCGGCTAATATCTGGCCTTTTATTGCTGGGCGTGGTTACACAATGTTATGTCCACCAAGCTCAATCGCGTATTTTGCTCGACGTCCAGAGATGTCCGATTTCGACAAAATTTGTCCCAACTGATAGTTCGAGAGAACTGTTATCACATGGCCAGAAAAATACCGATGCAACCGTCGGGAGGCGTGGACCAAAGCTAGAGCAAGCATTTCCATCATCGGATATCGTGTCTCTGGGTCAGTGAGCATCTTGCTGACATAATAGATCGGAGTTTGCACTCCTGCGCACTCTACTAGCAGGACTGCTTCCAGAGCGATATCTGATGCGGAAGGGTAAAGTATCAGTGGCTCCTTCTTCTGCGGTGCTGTGAGCATTGGCAACTGAATTAAGCACTCCTTCATTCGGATGAAGGCTTTCCCCGCATTCAGAGTCCACTGAAACTTGTTTTGCTTTACACAGTTCCGCAAAGTGCTGATGAATGGGAAAGACTTCATTGCGTGGTTGGCGAGGAACCTGTTCAGCGCAGCCAGTCACCCCGCCAACTGTTGCATTTCTTTGATAGTTGAGGGTGATGGCATACGTTGAATCGCTTCCACTTTATTGGGATTCACTTTGAAGCCTTCGTGCGTGACGATGAATCTCAGGAATTTGCCTTCTTCCATTCCAAACGAGCACTTGTTGGGGTTCAGCTTCAGGTCTGCCTTGCGCAAGGATGTAAACGTCTTTTGGACGTTTGCCAGCATTTTCTCCTCATCCGAGCTCATGATGACGAGGTCATCGATGTAAACTTCCACAATTTTGCCAATGTCGTCCCCGAACACGTGGTCCATTAAATGTTGGTAGGTGGCTCCAGCGTTCGCAGTCCGAAAGGCATTTTTGTGTAACAAAAAACCCCTTTGTCGGTTCGAAAAGCGGTCTTGTCATCATCCTCTTTCTTCATTTGGATTTGGTGGTAACCTTTGTAGCAATCAAGGAAGCATTTCCACCTAAATAAGCAAGGGAGTCCCCTTCTCAACCCAATCCTAAGAGAAAAAGGGACGGGCAACTTTTCGCTGCTATCCAACGAAATCAACCAATGTCACACGCCATACCCATCCAAGCTATCCCAATCACTCAAGTGGCACCCAACTCAACTTACCCAAATAAGAAACCATATCTTGGACCTCACCCTCGATGCAACAACTGTTTTTATCACCATCCCCTTACCTTACCTTGTCGACTATGTGCAACTTGTGGACGCTATGGTCATTTGAGCAAGGTTTGTCGCACCTTTCAAAACCAAACCTTTTCCCCTACTCAAAACATGGCCCAAACCTATCAACAACCCCAATACCCCATGTTCCCATATGTTCGAGCTTGTTTCAATTGTGGCGACCCTACCCACTTTAGAAACACATGCCCTCAATTGGTTAACGTCATCAACGCTCAAGCCCAATCAAACCCAGTTAACCAAGTAAACCAAGAAAACCCAACCGCTAGGCCACCAGCAAGAGGAAGAGTCTTCAACATCAACGCCAATCCTGTCGAAGATAATGACGGCCCAAACGAAGATACTCAAGTAGTCCTCTTCACCGAAGATCCAGATTCAACTCCTATCGTTTAGTTTTTAGGTTTTTCTTTATCACATAGAACCAAACATAACTTAAGGATAAAGCCAATGAAACTTTGACGAGAATACGGTGGATACGCCGCTGGTACTTCCTATATATAAGTATTCTTGTCAAAGGATCAGAAGCATTATCTGGCGGTTATGAGAGGTTCCATGTGTAGACTGTTTGAGTAATTATTGTTTATTATTTCAGTACATCCAATTTCATAGGCCGCCGCTCCCCATTTATGAGCGTTGAGCATGTTCCCCATTTCATTATGAGGTTGAACCTGGCGTGCCCACATTTTCATTTTCAGTACATGCAATTTCATAGGCCGCCGCTCCCCATTTTATGAGCGTTGAGCATGTTCCCCATTTCATTATAAGGTTGAACCTGGCGTGCCCACATTTTTCATTTTCAGTACATGCAATACGATCGGCTCCGTTTGATTGAGCCTTGATCGCACGGACATTTTCATTATCAGTATCTTGTGGTTGTTGCGTTTGTTGTAGAGTCGCATAGAACTAATCATAACTTGCGGATAAAGTCAATGAGAATTTGACAAGAATATGGTGGATACGCCGCTGGTACTTCCTATATATAAGTATTCTTGTCAAATGATCGGAGGCATTATCAGGCGGTTATGAGAGGTTCCATGTATAGGCTGTTTGTGTGATTGTTGTTTAGATTAAGTTTATTATTTTCATTACATGCAATATGATCGGCTCCGCTTGATTGAGCCTTGATCGCACAGACAATTTCATTTTCAGTACATGCAATACGATCGGCTCCGTTTGATTGAGCCTTGATCGCACATACATTTTTCATTTTCAATATTTATGAGTTTGTTGTATTGGTTGTAGAGTCACATAGGACTAATCATAATTCACTGATAAAACCAATGAAAATTTGACGGGAATATGGTGGATACGCCGCTGGTACTTCCTATATATAAGTATTCTTGTCAAAGGATCAGAGGCATTGTCAGACGATTATGAGAAGTTCTATGTAGGATATAGTAGTTTCTTGGTAACTAATCATAACTTGTGGATAAAACCAATGAAAATTTGGCAAGAATATGGTGGATACGCCGCTGGTACTTCCTATATATAAGTATTCTTGCCAAAGGATCAGAGGCATTATCAGGCGGTTATGAGAAGTTCCATGTAGGATTTAGTATTGCCTTGGTTGAAATTTGTGTTACATTTAAATCATCTTGCTATTTAAAGAAATTGGATTGTGTTCCATTTCTACATAAACTAACCTCTCCATCATAACAAATGAGAGAGGAACTGTCACCATTCAAACATATATGCTATCAGAATGTGGATTCAAATATTAGCTGTTGTGTTTATTTATGTTTTATAGTCATAGAACCAATCATAACTTACTGATATTAGCTGTTGTGTTTATTTATGTTCAATTATTAGCTGTTGTGTTTATGTTCCATGTAGGTTGTAGTATTAGAAGTTTTGCCTTAGGATATAACCATACCCTTCCAAACATATCCAAACTCTTATGCATGATATCATAGTTAGCGAATCAATTCTGCTTATCAATACTTTTACTGTAGGCAACAAAAAGCGCACCAGTCCGATTCAGTTAAATCTTTTTAAAAATAAATTGATTTTCGGTTTAATCTAATTAGTATATAAATATAATTAAAAACAGAAATATTTCGGGTTAGACACGTAGCTCAGTTGGTAGAGCTGCGTGCACGCGTACGGGAGGTCTCGGGTTCGAGCCTCACTCAGAGCACTTATACGCATACGAATCGGTCAACGGTCAAGGTCAACAGTCAACGGTCAAAAAAGTCAAATTTTTTTATTATTTTTATTTATTTAGTTTAATTAAAAATCAATTAAAAATACTTAAAAATAACATTTTTAAGGTTAGAAAATAGCCTTAAACTCACAAAAATACACCCAACAATCCTACTAAAATGGACTAATAAAATCCGTTTACTTACCGAACCATAATGCTATTTATCTAGGTTAATTTCACTCGTGGTTAAAACCACTTCACGTGCATAAACATCACCCGAACGCACCCACTGTGAGTGAATCTTACAACTCCCCTTTTTAATTACACGTTTTGGGGTGTGTCATGTGTCACAAAATAATTAACTCGTTTATTTAAACTTGTGCCATACCATATCGTGTACTAAATTTAGATTGTTTATATTGTTGTGATTACTTATTTCATTTTGTCAAATTATATGAAATTCATTCATTAAGCCCATCAGTTCCTCGTGGGAGACGAGTTGAACAACGCGTGACTCAAAACCAATCCATTATTGTTCATGTGTGTATCATTGAGTTTATATTGTTTGTAGTTATGTCTTTCATATTATCATGTTTATGCAATTCATTCATTAGGCCCATCAGTTCCTCGTGAGAGACGAGTAGAGCAACGCGTGCCTCTAAACGTTCCATTATTGTTCATGTGTGCTTTATTTAATATCTAATGATTGTTGAATAAGTTTATATCTAATTTTACTCATGTGTGGTTGTGCACTCATTTCATAATCAATTAAATAAACTTGTTCAAATGTTTTCCATAGGATTCACTCGCCAACTTTTTGTTGATCCAAAAACCTTTTTACACATGATACAGGTGAACAGGATGAAGCAAGGAAAACATAGGAAATGCCTTAGAAGAAAACAAAGAAGCTTAGATTGATGTTAGGTCATGATGTAATTATAGTTGTAAATTTCCTATTAAATTGTATTTAATGAATATGAAACGTATAATAAATGTCATGAGCTTTGATGATAACCCAATCATGCCCCGGTCACCTTTTCCGTTGCGGGTCGGGGTGTGACAGAAGAGACGCAGGTGGTCATCAGGGTCTATCAACCCATCGTACTTCCCGATGTTGGGGGGAAGTTTTGCGCACTCCAGTGGTGAGAGCACGATCTCCTTGATAGATTTTGAGTAGATTTTGAGTGTTCCGCGGCTTCAGCCGGCCTGTAGATCAAGTTATAATTATACTCCGCTTTCGGGTTGTAACCACCCCTTGAGCAGATCTGTATGCAGCATGATCCTTTAGCAGCCGGTGAAACACACTAACGTTGTCACCCTTGCCATATGTCTTGTCCTCCTCACGTTGGGTGTACCGCTCCCCAAGGGGACATGTGCCCAACCGCGAGTGGACCGATGCTCGCCTCTGAGTATGAGACTCAGGTTTAGGCGGTGATTGAGTATACTCCGTCTCTTGGGTACGGAGCTCGAATGGTACGCTCGCCCCGGCTGGCGAGTCGTAACTCGGTATTTTTGGTGCACGCGAAGCATGCACCTGAGCAGTGGGCTGCACTGGGCAGAAGGAGTGTTTGTTTGTGCGCAGAGTTGCGAGTAAACGGCGTTTAGGGTCGTCTGACACTTGATGTACCAAGACGTCGGGGTCTCGGCCGGAGGTAAGACCGATGTGATTGGTATGAAAGGAGTCTCCATTCGAGCTCCGGAGGTAACCGGGATATTCACATGACAAGAGTCGTGATGAGTTCCAGCATTCCTGGAAGAGTCTTCTTCCACTAGCTCGTCGATTCGAGAGGCATGAACCGAGTTCTTGCCTTCTGTTCGAGGACCTCGTGGAGTGTTGAATGGGAAATCAGCCATTTGGACGTGAGGTTTATGAAAAAACAAAAATGAAAGAGCTGATGAGAGAAAGAGAGTAAATAGCGGATGGCGCCAATGAAGAAGCGCCGGTTGAACCTAGAGATATCTGGGGATATATAAGTTACAACCTAGGAGATTCTACATAAAAGGGTCGTCTCTTCGATCGCTCTTCAGGGTGATCTCACTCGGACTGATCTGCAAAACTAGTAGCGTCGTTAGCCTCGTCACGGAGAAAAGGGTGGTTTTCTTCGTGACCACACTCCGGCATGAGAATAAGTATTTGGTGATTTCAAGTAATAAGTTCGAGTACTTGTGAATGTGATTGTAGATAATCGTAGATATGTTACCTTGTGGTCCGATACTTATTTTGTAGCTGAAAGTAAGTGGGCTCAGGAGATGGGCTGATGGGCCTTGGGCCCGGTCCGTACGTTCAGCGACATCCGGTTTGTCCCTCTATGTCAAACATTAAATGTTCACTGTAGGAGAATTAATGTCTTCTGTCAGGAGGTGTGCTTTGCGTATGCTGAATGGTGCTACGTGTATAGAAAGTAAGGGCAGCTGTCTCTGGCGTCACACCTGCTACCAGCCGAAAGTGGAGAAGGTGGAACAGTCACTAGCGTAGGCATGGTTGGTGTACAGTCTGGCGTCGGTCTTACTTTTCATTTGACGCTGTCAGACGCAACCTGTCGAGCAACCATTCGTCAAAGTTCTGCCACTCCGTACCCTTTAGTATGGTCAACACCTCTTAGTGCTTATCCCTTCTACGAGGTTGTCAATGTTTTCCCGCCAGCGCAGGGTAACATGGATAAATCCTTTTATCTACAAGACTATGAGGTGCTCTCATGTTTGTCTTGTTCTTGCAAGGTTTTAGGATTCTTGACTAAAGGGTTGTTAGTTCCGCGCAGGGTGAAGTAGCCTGCGCGTGTAAGTCTAACTTGCCGTTGCGCCAAGCACACAAGGCTCGTTGTGTGACTTAGTGGTGTTGGTCTAATTTACCGTTGCGCTGAGTGCGCAAGGTTCATTATCTGACCTATTGGTGTTGGTCTAATTCACGTTGTGCTGAGTGCGCAAGGTTCATTGTATGACCTATTGGTGTTGTTCAAATTCACTGTTGCGCTGAGTGCGCAAGGTTCATTGTATGACCTGTTGCGCTGAGTGCGCAAGGTTCATTGTCTGACCTATTGGTGTTGGTCTAATTCACCGTTGCGCTGAGTGCGCAAGGTTCATTGTATGATCTATTGGTTTTGGTCTAATTCACCGTTGCGCTGAGTGCGCAAGGTTCATTGTAGGACCTATTGGTTCCAAGGAAGGCGCACCATTGCATGTTGCGTGCAAGGTTATCCTTGTAATTATGTTGTTGAGGGTATGATTCCCTGCGCAGGCGCAAGGTTTTTGGGACCATACCCCTCTAAGAGGATCGAGTAGTGGAGTGCGCTAAAACCGAACGTGGATGTGGTTAACATAGAACTAGAGATGTTGCATTGATTAGTTTCGAGTTGGTTATTATTCGTGAATATTAAAGTTAAGCAAATCAGAGGAGGTCGGGAACCGTGCAAACAAAGACCTGAAGATTTATACCAAGGAGAATTATTTCAGGGGGAATTTATTGAAGAAATTACAAACCCGAATCATCAATCAAGGGGAATTTGTTGACGTGTTGTACAACATCGACAAATGCCTGATTGAAGTTGTAAAATATTCAAACACGGCTCTCATATTTAAAGATCAAGCTTCGACAGTGACATCCACGTGGGAAATTATTGGTGCATATTATGTTCGTCACTGTGCGAATAGGCTAGATAGAGCGTGTATTGAATATAGTATAGATCAGATACGAACACATGACTTAAGTGCGAACGAGAAAGGTGTTTAAGTGTCACTTCGTACGAAGTAGCCACTCCGTACGAAGGTAGTCACTTCGTACGAAGTTAAAAGTCTCAGTTCGCACGAGGATAAACTCCTATATATAGTGTTATGTGTTCGTCATTTGTTAAGTTTTGGAGTTCCCAGAGGGGAAATGCTTTCTCCAGCTTGGCAAGATGTATACTCTTTCGGTATAAATGAAATCATTCTACTTTCTCTTCTACTCCATTCTTAATAACATTCTACCGAATTAGTAAAATCCTGTCCAAACTTCCATCTAAATCCACTGGTTCCTGGACTATCAAGCTTCAAGGTCTTTTTGGAAGACACTCCATATCTAGTGATGCTTCCTTTTTGTAATGGTCATGACATCTACATAAATGATTAGATAAGTTTTTTTTCTCTTCCATCCTTTTTGGAAGAGTAGGTAAACTAAGTTACTTTTTATGTACCCATACGATTTTATAGTCGTAATGAAAATGCCAAAAATGTCCTTGGTGATCATTTGAGACTGTATATTGTTTTCCTTAGTTTGCATACTTCTCATTTCTAAAACTTTCTCTGTAAACTGCTTCCAAGTAAACTTATTCTTATAAATCTTCATAAGGAATGTATTCTTCACATCATATT
This sequence comes from Scalesia atractyloides, assembly GCA_947069175.1. Classification (NCBI taxonomy): domain Eukaryota; kingdom Viridiplantae; phylum Streptophyta; class Magnoliopsida; order Asterales; family Asteraceae; genus Scalesia; species Scalesia atractyloides. The sequence continues at coordinate 91,243,621 of CAMTDV010000026.1, read as the reverse complement.
GGTGAAGCAACTACCCTTCATTTGATGCTAGAGAAGTAACACAGATCATGTCAAGTTTAGCCACATGTCAGAAGATCCATCTCATATGTTTTGAGTATATCCTTTAGTTATAAGTCGTGCCTTATATTTTTTGAACATATCCATCTGGATTGTCTTTTGCTAAAGGCCTTTTGGTTCAGCGGCACTCCGTGTTTCTCCCAAATGGGATACCCGATTTTAAATCTTGTTGCCAGCAAATTTCTCCTAATTTCTCCTGGATAGAAAGTCAGTGGGTTTTACGAGCCAATTAGTTTTCTCCTGTTATTGTTTGGAATCATCCTCACCGTTAGACTAATAATAGACATTTGTAATTTCGTCAAAGGTGTGGATTTATATTTAGGCTATGAAGAAGCATGCCACTGAGCCTGAATACGTTGCCATTCAAAAAAATAAAAACTATATCGTCTTTTGTCGAGAACACCCATGTCCATTCGACTGGTTTTTTCTCCCATGTATGCATTTTTCTCAAATCCGATTTCTTCGTAAAGCTTAAGCTTCCATGATTTCTGTTGAAAATATGGTATGAAAACATTCTTGATTTCAATGGCTTAGAATAATATGCGTGATATAATTTTGTCACACTTACATTCTTATAATTATCAAAATTATTTATTAGTTCTAATGTTTATGTGTTATAACATTTATGAGGTACAAATGTGTGTATGGGCTAAAAAGTGATTCTGGACTAGACACTGAGTTATTGGCTTATAGTTGTTGCTGGTGTTGGTCATGATGGGCTAATAGACAAACGGCTTGGGCCAGCTGATTCCTTGGCCCAAGTTACGATTGCTACTTCATATACATACGGTGTTATACATTATATATACAACAAATTGTGTGGATATCAATCATTCACTCTGTTCAAGTGTCTCTCACTTCCAAAGGGCGATTAGGATTTCTTTCTTCTAAACACATATTCATATTGAATCTATGTAATTAGATGTGAGATCTGTTAGTTGTTTAATGTGATTATCATTAGTGTGAGATTGTTTGTGAGTGATTTATTCAAGTTGTAATAGTTTAGATATGTTTTCGGGTTAATAAACATCTGGTTTGGGTTTCTAGTGTTTATATTGGTGGATCTATACTTTAATTCATGTTTTATAGCATGGTATCAGAGCTATATTAGCTCTTGGGTTGAAATTTATGGTTCGAGGGTTTTGATCTTCTGTCTGTTGTGTGTTCTTGAAGATCTAGTTTAGATCTATTCATTCTTGGGAGTTTTCAGTGGAAATTTGGATATCTTTTGCCGATTCCAGATCTGAAAGATCAGTGTTCTTTGAAGTTCGTGCTTGCAAGATCCCTTTCCCTTGGGTTTAAAGGTTGAATGATGTGAAGAATCTTGTTGGTCTTTGTAACCCTAAAAGGTTACAGAGCAAACCAACAGATTATTGGTGCGATTCTTTCTTCTGATCTTATCTTGTAACCCTAGAAGGTTATGAGATAGATCTTGCTTAAAGTTATACGCTCCCACTGTGAGTTTTTTTCATACTTTACTTTTGTTCTTGTTATTTCTAGAAATATGTTGTCGGGCTAGTCGGACTGGTGGTTGTTTTTTGGGGATACAGAGAGGGTTCACTCAATTTTCTTGTCTAGTGTATTGTTGTTAATACGTGTTCCTGTTTCAGTATTGTTTGTTAATTTTGTGTATTGTTGATAATATGTGTTTTCTATTTCAGTGTAGTTTGTTATTCTTTATAAGTCTAGTCACTAGGATTTGGCTTCTGTGCAAAGACTTGGGTAGGCACCTTGAGTGATGAACTACCATCTAGCCCCTAGCACAGTTTTGCCTATTGTTGTATGTTCTATAGGTGTTGATACTTGTTTCATCTTGTATTCTGTGATCTTTATTGTGGTTTGTTTCTGTTGTATTTTTTCCTTGAATCTGGATGGCTGATCTTGTTAATTTGTTTAGTGACACTTTAAGTATTAAACTTGAACCTGATAACCCTCGGTACTTACATGTGATTCTACAAATTTAACTATTGTGAATATAAAACTAAAGGGAACTGAGAATTATACTATGTGGGCTAGTGCCATGATTCTTGCATTGAGAGTTAAAAATAAGATAGGTTTTATAGATGGGTCAGTTGTAAAACAAGAAAATAATGAAATTCTTACTACTCAACGGGAAAGATGTAATTTAGTGGTTCTAAACTGGATATTAAATTCAGTGTTAGAGGAGTTGTATTTGGATCAAGTATATTCTAGATTAGCTGCTCAGGTATAGAAAGATTTAAACGAAACATATGATAAAATTGATGGTTCTGTGGTGTTTAATCTGTATCATAAATTAATTCTTTTAATCAAGGTAGTTTGACTGAGTCTGAGTATTATCATAAGTTAAATATCATGTGGAAACAATTGGACCAAATATACCAGTTGTCTTCTTGTCTTTGTGATACTTCAACATCTTTCAACAACTTTAATCAGATGATTAAACTTATGCAATTTTTAATGGGATTATATAGTGTGTATCAGAATGTTAGAACTAACTTATTACAAAGGAAACTCTTCTAACTGTAAGAGAGGCTTTTGCCATAGTTTCTAGAGAAGAATTTCATAGAAACGCTGGAAAGGATAAAAAAGTTCAATCAGTAGGGTTTGTTTCTAAAGTTAGTCAAAATGATTTGATGAGAGAAAGTAGTAAGAGTTCTAATCAACACTTGAAATGTATAAATTTTGGCATACAGTTGAAAAATGTTTTGAAATTATAGGTTACCCCTCTTAGATGAAATCAAGAGGAAGACAAGGGAAAAAGGAAACTGTCAGTAGAATTTCTTTTAATGTTATGACTGATAATAGTGGGTCTGGTCCTACTTCTTTAACTGTTGAACAAATGTCTAGATTGTTGAATTATCTGATAGAACTAGTGAAGTTGCTGGTCAAAGTTGCAATGTTTCAGGTAGTTATGCAAGTTCATTCTGTGCTAATATATTTTATAAATTTGTTTATGGTTTTGCTAACTTGTTTGGTAGTGGAGGGGTTAAAGGGTGGATAATTGACTCGGGTGCCAACCAACATATGGTTAAAATTCATGATTTAGTTACTGATTTTGTTGATGTTTCAAATTTAAACATAAAGGTTAAGCATCCTAATGGAACTAGTGCTTTGGTAACAAAGATTGGAAGTTTAAAACTTACACTAGGAGTTGTGTTACAAGATGTGTTTGTTGTTCCTGAGTATTCAATTAATTTGATATATGTTCAAAAACTTGCAAAAGATAACAAGGTATATGTCAGTTTTGATGAAAATACTTGTTATATACAATATTCGTTAACAAAGAAAGTCCTGGTGACTAGTAGACAATTAGATGGTTTGTACTTTTGTGGGAATTCCAGTGATAGTTTCAAGGTGTGTAGTAGTAATATTAACATGTGTAATTTGTGACATGCTGGATTAGGACATCTTTCTTTACAAGCTATTAAACCTTTATCTGATAAACTAAATATTAAAGTAGTTAAAGATGATAGTCCTTGTGAAGTCTGTCATAAAGCAAAGCAACATAAAGAACCATTTCCTTTGAGTAATCACAAAATTGTTCAACTAGGGGACTTAATTCATTTAGATGTTTGGGGTTCGTATAGGGTGGTTAGTAGAGAAGGTTTTAAAAATTTTCTTACCATTGTGGATGATTACATAAGGGTTGTGTGGGTGTGTTTGATGAAAAATAAAACTAAAGTGTTTGATTATTTGCAAACTGTTGCAAATATTATTAAAACCCAATTTGGTAAATTTGTAAAATGTATAAGAAGTGATAATGGTTTGGAATTTATAAATAACAAAATAAATGAATTTTATAAACTTAATGGTGTAATTCATCAAACAACTATTGCTTACACTCCACAACAAAATGGTGTTGTGGAAAGAAAGCATAGACATCTTCTCAATGTTGCTAGAGCTTTACTTTTCAAAGTAACTTGCCTGTTAAGTTTTGGGATGAATGTATTCTAACTGCTTATTTGATTAATAGAACTCCTGCCCCTGTGTTAAGTGGTAAGACACCTTATGAGATGTTGTATGGATTTAACCTTTTCTTCAACATTTAAGGTTGTTTGGTTGCTTATGTTTTTGTACAATATTGAATGGGTCAAAAAAGTTAAAAAGTTACCATGACCTCCAACCCTACCCTGGGTGGGAGCAGTGAGCTGATACAAGTGGTACTGGTGCTTATTAAAATTATCGCAGCGATATTTTCATCAGGACCAGGTGTTTGGAAAAATTATTAGAGTTTTCAAAACACCGTAGTTTTCATTTCATAAATTGTGGGATGAAACCCGTATTTACATAAAAGAATTCAAAGTGATAAACCCTTGATTACAAATCAAGTTTTATTCAGGTTTATATAGCCACTTATTTAAGCTTTAGTGCCTCATAGCACTTTTCCTTCTCTTCACAGTAGATTACCAAATACTTGAAACACGTTTTAAAAACATTTGGTTAGTGAAAAATACTGTGAGTTCATTCAATTTTGTACTAAAACATATTCTTATAATTACAGCATTAAGGGTTCATACATCTGTTTCAATCTTTCAATTACTCAAATCAGTATTTGTCACTCGGTGGCAGTTCCTTTGACTATGGTCATATCGCTATTGGCCCTCAATTGTCCAATAGCGAAGCTTATCAAGTAGTGTATACAAAACCCCACATACCGGCAGTAATTCAAAAATACAAAAACTTAATCACTGTAAATACAACTGGAAAAAATTTAGGGTTTTGAAAGCATTTGATAAAAAGAGAATGACTCACTTTGAAGATTTAGGTTATTAGTAATAGCCTTCTGGTTTAAATCTAGAGTTCCTAATTAAACACACAATACAACACGTATTAGTGTATTAATGCATTTCAACTTTAACGATAATCACAAGATCAAAACCTCAACGTGATGACAAAGTATAGCCTTATTCGGGCAGCATTTAAACATCCGTTTAATTGGTTATAGAACGATCGGACAGGGTATCGTACCAGTGATTCAGGTTAACACGCCGAGTACGGGCAGAGGTTTAGAACTTCTGGTGTAATAGCAGTATTACACCCGAGCATCGAGAGACGGAAGAAAAGATACTGAGCAAGTTGGAATGCCTGCTTCTCGCTCAATTTATAGCTGATTTCAAGGCGTCTCACGCCCCGCTACAGGTAAAGGCTTCCCTCTCGCGGCCCACGAGAGGGCTTAGCTAGGGCATAGTTGGCATGAGTCACCGGGGTAGGTTTGACACATGGACGACACGTGTCTCTGGCGGCTCCAAGGTCTCTCGCGCCCCGCGATGGGCTCCTTGGAGTCTCTCGCGCCCCGCGATGGGCTCCTTGGAGTCTGTCGTGGCCCGTGAAAAGCGTCAAAAAACTAATTTTTTTATTTTTTGTGTTGGTTTACGCCGTGCGCGTTTGGGGTTTCAATCAGGGTTCGATCTATGGTGTTTTTGAGTGTTGTTACATCTTCCCCCATCTTGTTTAGAATCTTGTCCTTAAGATTTAGTGGAATAAGTGGGGATATTTTCGCTTCATTTTCGATTCTAGTTCCCATGTATATTCTGGTCCTCTCTTTGAATCCCATTTTACTTTGACCAGAATTAATCTCTTATGCTTGAGATTCTTAATTTTCCTGTCTGTAGAGGCTTCTCAATGAAATTTAACTTCTCACTTATCTCTACATCTTGAAGAGGTACTATCAGAGATTCGTCAGCTAAGCATTTCCTTAGATTACATACATGAAATACATAATGTGTACCAGCCATTTCTTCTTGTAACTGTAGTTGATAGGCTACTGGACCAATTAGCTTGATAACTTTAAATGGTCCAACATATCATCGACTTAACTTTCCTTTCTTACCAAATCGAACTACTTCTTTCCATGGAGAAATTTTTAATAGTACTTTGTCTCCGACTTGAAATTTCAATGGTTTACGTCGATCATCAATATAACTCTTTTGACGATCTCGTGCGGTCTTTAACCTTTCCTTTCCTTGACTTGAATTATCTTGTCAGTTGTTTCCTGTACAATTTCAGGACCTGATAATTGTTTTTCTCCTATTTCTGCCCAACATACTGGAGTTTGGCACTTTCGTCCGTAAAGTGCTTCAAATAGGGCAGCATTAATGCTTGTATGATAACTATTGTTATAGGAGAATTCTATTAATGGCAAATGATCGTCCCAACTTCCTCCAAAATCTATTACACAAGCCCTTAACATGTCTTCCGATGTTTAGATTTTCCTTTCACTCTATCCATCGATTTGAGGATGATAAGTTGTACTTAAATTTAGTCGTGTTCCTATAGCTTTTTGGAAACTTTTACAAAAATTAGAAGTGAAACGACTATCTCTATCGGACACAATGGATAGCAAAATTCCATGTAATAACACAACTTCATCTACATATAGCTTAGCTAATCTTTCCATACTAAAGGTTTCCTTCATGGGTAGAAAATGAGCTGACTTGGTTAATCGATCCACAATCACCCAAATTGTGTTGTTACCTTTCCTTGTTTTGGGCAATTTGATAACAAAATCCATGGTTATCAATTCACATTTCTATACTGGCATTTCTAATTGTTGAAGTAAACCTGAAGATATTTCTTGTGTTCAGCTTTAACTTGCGAACAAGTTAAATACTTAAAAATGTAACTAGCTATATCCTTTTTCACTCCTATCCACCAAAAATTCTTCCTCAAATCTTGATACATCTTGTTACTACCAGGATGCATTGTATACTTAGGCTTATGAGCTTCCTCTAAAATTCTATGTCGTAGGTTCCTTTAGATAGGTACCCAAATCCTTTTCTTATGGAATCTCCAAATTCCATTTGTTTCTTTTTCAAATTCCTTCATCATTCTTTTTAATCCTTCAGCATCATCCTTGATTGTTGTTTTCTAGGTACTCTTTAATTGTTCCATTAAATCTATCTGTAGATTTAATCTGAGAGCACGTATTCTTCTTGGCTTCTCATTATACTTACGACTTAAGGCATCAGCTACCACATTAGCTTTACCTTCGTGATATTAGATATCACAATCGTAGCCACTTAAAATTTCCATCCATCGTCTTTGTATCATGTTCAACTCTTTTTGCCCAAAAATATATCTTAAGCTTTTACGATCTGTAAAAATAGTAAACTTACTACCGTACAAATGATGTCTCCAAATTTTAAGGGCAAAAATTATTGCTCCTAACTCTAAATCATGAGTTGTATAGTTCTCTTTGTGCTTCTTCAATTGCCTAGACGCATAAGCAATCACCTTCTCACGTTGCATCAAAACACATCCTAATCCTAATCTAGAAACATCGCAAAAGATTGCAAAAACTTCAGTTCCTTCTGGTAATGCAAGTATCGGTGCATTCGTTAACTTTTGCTTCAAGGTTGTAAAAGCTTCTTCCTGCTTGGGTCCCCATTCAAACTTAACCGACTTACACGTTAACTTGGTTAATGGAACGGCTATCTGTGAAAAATCTTGGATTAAGCGTCGATAATATCCTCCTAGTCCTAGGAAACTTCTGACTTCGGTAGCTGAATTAGGAACCTTCCATTTAGTAATTGCCTCGATCTTTGTAGGATCCACATGAATTCCTTCATGATCAATCAAATGTCCTAAAAATTGCACTTCTTGCAACCAGAATTCACGCTTAGAGAATTTAGCATATAGCTTCTTTTTTTCTCAACAGGGTTAAGAGTACATGTAAATGCTTAGCATGCTCTTCTTCACTCCTAGAATAAATAAGTATATCGTCTATAAAGACAATTACAAATTTATCCTGATACGATTTACATATCCTATTCAGCATGTCCATAAATGCTGCTGGAGCATTTGTAAGGCCAAATGGCATGATTATAAACTTGTAATGACCATAGCTAGTTCTAAAATCAGTTTTAGGAATGTCCTCTTCCATTACTTTCAGTTCATGGTATCCTGAGCATAAATCAATCTTGGAAAAATACTGAGCTCCTTGGAGTTGATCAAATAGATCATCAATCTTTAGTAATGGGTACCTATTCTTGATTGTGACCTTATTCAATTCCCTATAATCGATACACATACGCATCGAACCATCCTTCTTTTTGACAAACAACACAGGTGCTCCCCAAGGGGATGAACTTGCTTGTATGAAAAATTTTTATAGTAATTCATCTAATACAGCATCTTCATCGGTGCTAAACCATAAGGGGCTTTAGCTATTGGTGTTGTTCCAGGTATCAGATGAATTATGAATTCTACTTCTCGGTCTGGTGGTAATCCAAGTAGATCTTCTGGGAAAACATCAGGGTATTCTGATACTACCGAAATTTCTTTCAGTTCCTTGGCTCTAGTGTTAATGATAACAAAAATCATATACACTATGCCTTGCTTTCATACATAACTTGTATTCATCATAGAGATGAATTTTATGGACTTGGTCGGCTTGTCACCTCGAATCATGATCATTTCTCCTGTTGGCGTACGAATCTCAACAGAATTTTGATCACACGAAATTCAAGCATGATTGGCCACTAACCAATCCATTCCTAATACTACATCGAATTCGGCTAGATTCATTGGTAGCAGGTTTGCCATGAACTTATGTCCTAATAATTCTATATTCCCTCCTTGAAGTACTTCACGTATGCTGGTTGAATTTCCTTCTGTCGTTTCTATCGTACAAGCTTGACTAAGCGTAGTTAACGGTTTATTAAGCGCTTGACAGAATACAATATTTACAAAATTTTAATTTGCACCAGAGTCAAATAATACTTTAGCATAGATGTCATGGACAAGAAATGTACTGGTGATCACGTCTGGAATCATCACTGCCTCCTGCGTAGTAAGTACGAATGCTCATGCACTCTTCTTAGCTTCATATGCTACTTTGGTCTTGTTAAGTTCTTTTGTCAGTTTTGGGCAATACGGGCGAATGTGACCCGTTTCTCCATAATTGAAACAGATATTAGTTTTTCTTTTACAATCTTTCTCCGTATGTCCGTTCAATTTTCAGAACTTGCAATACTTAGCGCATCTTCCCGAATACTTCCGTTTGCAGAATTTACAACAGGACGGTGAAGATGACTGACCTATTCTTCTCCTCCTATAGTTATTACCCGAACGAAATTCTTGGGTAATTTTCTGAGCTAATTCATTCTTTTTGTTTTCTTCTCTTGTGCGGATTAATCCGTCAGTCAAAGTATTGACCAGCTCAACTGTTTCCTCAAAAGTCTGAGGTCTAGCTGCTTTGATTATATCACGGATTTCACTAATCAATCCCCAAATATAATGAGAAATTAGTATAGGTTCTGGCGAAGCCAGAGTTAGTACTATTCTTGCATATTCAAAGAATTTTGTCGTATACTCACGACAATTTACATCGGCCATTTTGTGATTTAAGAACTTATTAGCCATTTGTACCTTTTCATGAGGAGGACATAATTTCCTTTCTGTCATTTCTTTAATTCCTTCCAATTCATGGCATAAGCCATGTTACTTCCTTTTGCCTGAAGAATCGTATTCCACCATTCTAATGCCTCATCTCTAAAGAGATTAGAAGCATAAATGACCTTATCTTCTTCAGCATATTTACTGATCTTAAGAACAGCTTCAGTCTTTTCCAACCATTGCAGGGCAGCCATAGCTCCTTCACTACCCGCGAATTCAGTTGGCTTACAGGCTAGAAAATCTTTATACGTACATCCGGAAGTTATTGCTTTCATTTTCTTAGAAAATGGAGCTTTGATAAAAATATCATTATCTCCATTGACACTGGGGCTAAAATTATTACTACGATTACGCTTGTTACTCACAACTTTATTATTTTCTATAGGGTTTCTAACAGCTTCAATAATTAAAGGTATTGTGTCAGCTATTCCCTTAGCTATTATATTCTCTGTTGCACTTTTATCTAGAGAATTTTCATGGTTGTTCTGGACCGATTGATCAACTTCATTCGACATCCGAATTACATACATATTTCAAATATTAATATCACATAATAAGTAAAAAAAATAACCAAAATATCATAAACACATTTAGTCAGAGCATATTATCAAAATCGTCGATCATTGCGACTTCTACTCTTTTTATATATTATGCTTCATATATTTTACATACACTACCACATATGTATATTTATATATATATTAGTTTTTTTCATGTAGACAAAAACATAGAATTACATTATACATATATATAGTAAAGGGTTAGTTCCGGCTTCAAAAGTGATGTTCCCTCTTGTCGTACTTCCAGACGAGATTTTCTCCCATAGTGCGGAACCGGTTGTCGGTGTCCATCAGCTCCTCTCCATAGTGGCGAAGGGTTCATTGTGGGATAAGATGGGGGTGCAGGTTGGTAATTCGGGTAAAATTGACAAGGATCAATCATTAGATCTTCAAAAGCCTTGTCGTTTGTCCACCATTCTTCAACTTGGTTTTGTGGTGATTGGTTTGGTATCATGGGTTCAGGATTTATAGGTTTTGGGTTTCCGGGTATTGGTAAGTGAGGAGGCATATTCAGGTCGATTTCATTTATTGGCCTGAACATTTCGTAATTTTCTAGGCGATGGTCTAGTTCTACCCATGTCATTGGAACGAGAGCTGGCTTGGAACTTTCTCCTATAGTTGGGTTTCCTGCTGGTTTTCCAGTTTGTTTTTTTGTTGCAGTTGGGTTTTTCTTCTTCTTTTTATTCCTTTTCACTTGCTAATCTAATTTTCTCTTTTTTGGAGTTGCCCTATTGACTGGCTGAGCCTGAAATATCATTGGTTCGTCTTTATCGGCTTCGTATCTGGATTGTGTACTGGGTTGGTCTTCAATAGTGTCCATGTCGGAATTATTAACGGATGTGTTCTGAAAAACTTCAACTATTCTTCTATCGCTCATACTGTTAGCCCAAAACAATAAAAACAACGAACTCCGAAAATCATATATATAATCACAGTGATCACAGAAGTTATTTCATGTATTCCCTGACTACTAATTCTAAGTATTTTCACAATACCTAATTAGCTTAAACCAGTGGCTCTGATACCAGCTTCTATCACGACCTCCAATCCTATCCTAGGCGGGAGTCGTGAGCAAATACAAGTGGTATTGTTGCTTATTAAAATTATCGCAACGGAATTTTCATCAGGACCGAGTGTCTAGAAACATTATCAGAGTTTTCAAAACACCGTAGTTTTCATTTCAAAAACTGTGGGATGAAACCCATATTTAAATAAAGGATTTTCAAAGCGATAAACCTTTGATTACAAAACACGTTTTATTCAGGTTTACATAGCCACTTATTTAAGCTTAAGTGCCTCATAACACTTTTCCTTCTCTTCATAGTAAATCACCTAAAACACGTTTTAAAAACATTTGGGCATCGAAAAATACTAGTGAGTTCATTCAATTTTGTACTAAAACATATTGTTATAATTATAGCATTAAGTGTTTTTACATTTGTTTCAATCTTTCAATGACTCAAATCAGAATTTGTCACCCGGTGGCAGTTTCTGTGACTATGGTCATATCACTATTGGCCCTCAATTGTCCAATAGCGAAGCTTATCAAGTAGTGTATACAAAACCCCATATACCGGCAGTAATTTAAGAATACAAAAACTTAATCACTGTAAATACAAATGGAAAACATTTAGGGTTTTGAAAGCATTTGATAAAAAGAGAATGACTCACTTTGCAGATTTAGGTTATCAGTAATAGCCTTCTGGTTTAAATCTTGAGTTCCTAATTAAACACACAATGCAACACGTATTAGTGTATTAACCCATTTCAACTTTAGCGATAATCACGAGATCAAAACCTCAATGTGATGACAAAGTATAGCCTTATTCAGGTAGCACTTAAACATCCATTGAATTGTTTATAGATTGATCGGACAGGGTATCGTACCAGTGCTTCGGGTTAACATGCCGAGTACGGCAGAGTTTAGAACTTTGGGTATAATAGCAGTATTACACTAGAGTATCTCGAGAGAGAAAAAAAGAAACTGAGCAAGTTGGAATGCCTGCTTCTCGCTCAATTTATGGTTGATTTCAAGGCGTCTCACACCCCACGACAGGTAAAGGCTTCCCTCTCGCGGCTCGTGAGAGGGTCTAGCTAGGGCATAGGTGGCATGAGTCACCGAGGTAGGTTTGACACGTGGACGACCCGTGTCTCTAGCGGCTACAAGGTCTCTCGCGCCCCGCAATGGGCTCCTTGGCGTTTGAGTTGGCCCGCGAGAAGCATCAAAAATCTATTTTTTTTATTTTTCGTGCTGGTTTTCGTCATGCGTGTTTGGGGTTTCGATCAGGGTTCGTTCTAGGGTGTTTTTTAGTGTTGTTACAGAAGTAGAGCTGAAAATTGTGTATTTATAAGGTATTCTGAAGAGAAGAAAGGATACAAAGTGTTTAGTCTGGATAGTAAAACAGTGTTTTATTCCAAAGATGTAAAATTTTATGAAAAGTTGTTTCCTTTTAAAGATAAAACTGTTTTTGAGTCCTGTGATGTAAACACACATTAAGAAGTTACTACTCTTAACTTTTTCGACTTATATGAAGATGTAGTAGTCAAGCAACCTAAGAATCCCAATGATGACGAAAGGGATAATGTTAGGCATTTGCCACAAGGACCTCAATAACCAGAGGCTAATTTTAACACTCCTGTAGGCATGGCTAAGTCTTAACAGCCTAGGAGTATTATTGATGAGCCTAGCAGGGTTGAGGTTGTGGGCGAGGGCAATGAAGACAGTCCAAGTTCTGAGGGAGTTAGTTCAGAAGTTAATGTTCAACCAGTTAATAGGAGGTCTAGTAATATTCCTAGAAAGTTTAATGATTATCTTATTGAAGGTAAAGTGAAATATGGAATTGAAAAAGTGGTTAATTACTCTAACTTGTCTTTAGAAAATAAATGTTTTGTTACTAACTTAAATAAAAGTGTAGAACCTAGATCATATAGGGAAGCTGTTACAGATCCTAATTGGGTTATAGCTATGAATGATGAAATTGAGGCTCTTAATAGGAATGAAACTTAGGAGCTCGTAGATGTACCTAAAGGGTGAGCTTGTAGGATGTAAATGGATCTATAAACTTAAGTACAAGTTTTTTTGGTGAAATTGAGAGGTTTAAGGCTAGGTTAGTGGCAAAAGGTTATAGCCAAAAGGATGGAGTTGATTTTGTGGTCTTGTTGTGAAAATGATTACGGTTAGATGTGTTCTTTCTATTGCTATGCAATTTGATTGAAAGTTGTATCAATATGACGTTAATAATGCATTCTTATATTGTGATTTGTATGAGGATGTTTATTTGTCTTTACCTGGAAGTTATTATTCCAAAAATGAATCTAGCATGTGTTAGTTAAAAAAGTCACTTTAGGGTTTGAAACAAGCACCTAATATGTGGAATGAAAAAACTTGTTAAGGTGTTAGTAGATTGTGGTTTTGTTCAAAGTATGTGTGATAATCCTTATTTGTGAAAAATAAAGATAATGTTGTTGTTGTTCTTTTAGTATATGTTGATGATATAGTATTAACAGGTAATAGTTTGGATGAAATTAACAATGTGAAAAATGCTCTAAAAACAAGTTTTATGATTAAAGAGTTGGGTGAGCTAAAGTATTTTTGGGGACTGAAAGTTTTGAAGGATTACAACAGTTTATGTATATCACAAAAAAAATATTGCTTGGAATTATTACATGAATATGGCATATTGGGGTATAAGCCTATAAACTGTCTAATTGAGAAAAATCATGTTATAGCAAATATTTATAAAGAAAAACATCAAGTTTTATCAAAAGCTTGTTGGTAAGCTTATCTATTTGTCCAATATGAGGCATGATATTGCATATAGTGTTCATTTTTTAGTCAATATATGAACAGGGGACATTTGGAAATAGCTTACAAACTTTTAAGATATTTGAAAAAATCTCCAGGAAGGGGTATTGTATTTAACAAGAATGAAAATTTTGAGTTAAAACCTTTCCCTGACTCAAATTGGGGAAAATCTGTGACTGGTCTAGGAAATCAATAACTGGTTTTTGTGTTTTTCTATGGAATAATCTTATTTCGTGGAGGAGTAAAAAAGCAAAGTACAGTCTCTAGATCATCAGCAGAAGCTGAGTGTAAAGCCCTGTGTGCTGTTGCTTGTGAAGTTTATGGCTCATAAATGTTTTGAGTGAGCTTGGAATAAACATAAACCTTCGTGTATGTTTGGCATGTGATAGCACAACTGTATTAGCAATAGCTACTAATCCTGTGTTTCATAATCGTACAAAACACTTTGAATTGGATCTTTTCTTTTTGAGAGAAGATATCCAAAGGAATTATCAAAATGGTTGCAGTTCAGTCTAAAGATCAGATTGCAGACTTGTTTACTTAAGGTATGTTGGCATCTCAACATGAATTTCTGTGTAAACAGCTAAATATCTGGGATTGTTTAAGTCGTTGATCTAACAGGGGGTGTTGAAAATATGATATGAAAGCATTCTCCATCTCAATGACTTAGAATAATATGTGTGATATAATTTTGTCACACTTACATTCTTATAATTATCAAATTTATATATTAGTTCTAATGTTTATGTTTTATGAGCTAAAAAGTGATTCTGGACTAGACACTGAGTTATTGGGCTCGTAGTTGTTGCGGTGCTGGTCATGATGGGTTGATAGACAGGAGGCTTGAGCTAGCTGATGCCTTGGCCCAAGTTACGTATTGCTGCTTCATATACATACTGTGTTATACATTATATAAACAACAAATTGTGTGGATATTAATCATTCACTCAGTTCAAGTGTCTCTCACTTCCAAATGGCGATTAGGGTTTCTTTCTTGTAAACACAGATTCATATTGAATTTGTGAATTAGACGTGAGATCTGCTAATTGTTTAGTGTGATTATCTCATTGATAATCAGTAGGAGTAGTGTGGATTGTTTTGTGAGTGATTTTTTCAACATGTAATAGTTTAGGATCTGTTTTTGTATTAATAAACATCTGGTTTGGATTTCCGGTGTTTATCTTGGTAGATCTGTACTTTGATTCAAATTGTATGACAATTTCTCATCCTCTTTGGTTTTTCTTGCATCCTCTAGTGTATTCTACATCAATCAAGAACTTTACTTCTTTCTAAATAACTATATAAGTCTGGAGAGTTTTTCACAATATTAGTATAGTCACAAACTCATAATATTTGCTTAATTGATGGTACACTAGAAACCGGCCCACTTTCATAACTGTCCATTACAAAAGCCCATAAAAAAGCTTAATTGCAACAACATTCTCACCCACCCAAAGATAGAGATGGTCATAATTGGGTTTTATTATTACCCGGAACCGGTTCTAACCCGGACCCGGTTCTGCTTGGATGTCATTGGAACCGGGTATGGTGTAGAACCGGGTCCAGTTCCTACCCGGGTTCACACCCAAGAATATGGAACCGTTTAGAACCGGGTACGGGTATTATGGAACCGGGTATGGTGTGGAACCGGGTATGGTGCGGAACCGGTTCCTGATAGTGTGGGAACCGGTTTCCTGGCAGTCAAACCTGCCATTTACTGTTCAGAACCGGTTCCTGGCAGTCAAACCTGTTCAGTCAAACCTGCCATTTTACTATTGGGAACCGGTTCCTGACAGTCAAACCTGCCATTTACTGTTCAGAACCGGTTCCTGATAAAATGTTACCGTTGGAACCATTTCCTGATAAATGTTACCGTTGGAACCGGTTCCTAATTAAAGAATCGGTTTTTCTATATAAACCCCTTCCTACTTACCATTTCTAAACTTAACACTTTACACTTCAAATCTAATACTATCAAAGAGATAACGATGGCTTGCAACGATGAGGTCGTGGTTGTTTTGGAAATCAAAAGAAACTCCGCTATTTGGAAGCACTTTGACTTGTGCTTGATGTCAGATAGCCATGAAATGGCTAGATGCAAGGGGTGCGGGAAGTTCATGAAGGCGTCGGCCAACTCGACGCTCAAGAAACACACCGACCGCCATTGTCCGGTGACAAAGGCGAAAAACAATGAAAAGGGTGAAGCATCCGGGACCGGGTCATCGAAAGTTTAGTTTGTTTTATGTATTGTAAACCCATTTGTGTTTTATGATTAGTATGTTTAGTGTTTTATATGTTTTGTTTAACGTTTCTTGTTTAGGTTGTTTGTGTAACCGGGTACTTGTTTCTAGCAAAGACTTATAAAAAAAACTCACATTAAAAATATATTGACGCCGGGTCTGGAAGGTTACCGCAGGAACCGGGTATGATAAGAACCGGTTACGGGTACAACCCGGGTACGGGTTGGAACCGGTTCCGGAACTTATTTTTTTCCAAAAATGTGGAACCGGGTAGGAACCATCGGGTATTTTGAACCCGGAACCGGTTCTACTATATGTCGGGTAGGAACCGAAACCGGTCCCAGGTAGATTCCACCGGGTCGAGTTTGGAACCGGTTATTATGCCCATCTCTACCCAAAGACCACTCATCAAGTTTCGAGTTTCGTTGTTCAAACTTCAAACTTCAAACTTGAAACTACAAACCCTCACCATCTCGGAGCTATGAGTTTGTCTTTGTTACAGGGCTATTCATCTCCAGAAGAAGAAGATAAACAACCATACCTCACCTCCGACGAAGACGAAGACCTGCACAGCTCCAACAAACACGTTTCCGGTGACCGTACAAGCGGAAACGATTTCAATAAGCCCTTGTTCGATCCACCCAATCCTTCCGCATCTTCTTCGCTTCCTTCGGCATTTGATGCATTTTCTGAAGTAATCTTTCACTCTCTGTGTCTTATCAATTGTTGAATCAAGTGTTTGTTTTGGAATTTGAAAGTGAAATTGTGTGATTTAGTAATCAGGAGAATGTGATTGTTTGATTTTTTGGTGTACTTGATGGAGTAAATGTTAGGATAAGAAAGTAAAAAGAGTTTATAGAACTGTTCTTACACGGTTATAGACCATGGGGTTATGAAATATATACATTGTAAATTAGGGTTAAGGGTGGTTAATTAGGTTAAGCCTGTTATAGACTTATAGTTAGAGTTAGATTGTTATCTATATGTATGTATACTCTTGGATTACGTATTGAGAGGTATGGAAATATACGATTCTTCATGGTATCGGAGCAAAACCGCTACATACCTATCTCCCTTCTCGTTAAATGCTAGCTTCTTTTTTGGCAGCCTCCCTCCTCTCAAAATGTTTGTTACAGGCGTCACTGGTGAAATCGGTAGTGCTCTAGACTTTTTTGCTACACCCACCACCTTGATCAGGTTCTTCTCTCGATACTGATCAAAACCTGACAAAAATAGCTGTAACATCTTTAAGAAGATGGTTCATATGCTTAGTGGCAGACTGACAGTACAATGCTGCAATGGATGACATGGGAATGAGTATCATGAAGACTGCCTCCTAGAAGTTGATGGTGAAAGGCTATCTTACTAATAGTTGCAATTTGTTATTGACAATAGAGTCTACTAGCAATACGTTTAAGCTGATGGCTACACACTCAGTGTTAATGCAGCCATAGCCAGTGACCTATATGCCCTTGTGATAGTGAATCAGTGCAATAATTTAATTACTGCTTTACTATATTATTGTAGATATTTGGTATACTGATATTGTATCAATTACTAATTGATGTTCTCGATAGTCGATATGTCCCACAAGGCACAACATAATTTAAATACTTTAGGATCTTTAAGTTTGTTACAGCGTAATATATTTAAATGTTAGAATAGTTACTCACTATATATATATAAGCCTAGTAGCATCATAGCATGGTTACATATAATCATATTTATTGTGCATCCGAAAGAACTAAGCTTTCACACATAAGAACCAGAATGAAGATAGTTTATTAGGACGAAGGTAGTAAGCTTTTTTTTTTCCTTTAACGGGGCACTTTGAGTTGAAACCTAAAAGGTTTTTTCAACTTCAAAGTTGATGTAACTTTGTAATCTCTATGCAAAGGATGTGGATCCTTGGTGTTTTCTTTAATCAAAAACAAAGAAGTAATAATAAATTGTTTACACATTTCTAGCACTCGTGAGTTGTGACATTATCATAATCTTTATCTACATTAAAAAAAAGTATTTTACAATGTCCTCATAAAAACTTATTATACTTTATTTTGAACAATTGGAGATTTCAAGACCACCACAGTTTCTAAACAACTCTGTTGGAGAATCAGCATCAGCAGACAAAGATAACGATGGTCAGCTATGGCGGCATGGTCATCGGAGAAATCGTAGAGATAAAAATGACATGCCTGCAGGTAATTTCTCTTTTTTGACATTGTAACAAACTTGTTTATGCAAATTGGTAAGTATTGTAATTAACTTGATCATATTACAATATAAGATTTCTTAAATGTTGTTTATTTTTTGTTATAGGGGCTGTATTGCAGGCTAAAGCTCAATTAGTTGGAATCCGTGACAGGGTAAGCAGTGATGCCTCTAATGCAACTTTAACCGAGTCCATAGGAGCTGCAAAACGTGTCATGACTGCAACTAATCCAAATGCAGAGGATGCTGCAGATCTTTTGAGGTATTTCTTAAAATACTTTCTATTTCAGATAAAGAGTAGGTTGTTTTATAATTTCGGCTCAATAGAACATTGTTTTTCTTTACAGGATGTGTGTGCAATGTGGGATACCCAAAACATTTTCTAATGCAAGAGGGATGGTGTGCCCCGTGTGTGGAGACCGCCCAATCAAAGAGACGGACGAATCAAAGAAGAAAGGATCTATGATTAAAGACAAGGAAAAGAATAAACGAATGAAAGGCCAATCATCACACGCGACATGGAAGAGTGAAACAGAAATGCAGCTTCGACAACAGTTTGATTAACAGAAGTTAGTTCTCGAGCCTATTGGTTTGTGATGTATGATCTATTTTATATTTAAGTGAGGATCTTTTTGAGTTTAGAACTTTTATTATAAAGAGTTTGTTGCATGTACTATTTTGTAACCTGATTGTCCCATTCGCCTTGTAAGCTATGACATGATTTTACTCTCTTCCAACACTTTTAAGCAAAATAGACCTTTTACAACAACATTTCTTTCAACATTTTTTTTGTTAACATCCTTATAGTTGGTATCTTGTTTTGCCTTAACTGAATAACAATTTCAAAAATATTTTATATTTAAATATTTTAGATCTATATTGATCCACTCACTTTATTAAGTATTTTGGTTATTTTATAAAGTTAGCTTATAAGTTTAGATAACTATAATTTACAATGCCACGCAACATAAACAAATCAAAGAAAACAAGCTTGCTATGAATTTCGTAACATGCTAAAATCACACTAACTATACATAACTTATTTCATCACGTCATGAGCGTAACAAGACTTTTTCCCAAGTTACAACACTACTTACAAAACCAACAAAACACCCGCATTCACAACGTGCTGAACCCAGGATCATCTTGGATGTTCAAAATCATAAAAGAGGTCAGTTTCTATAAACGACGAAAGGATATACACCAAGAAATTGTAAAAGCCCTGACTCGTCATATACCTTGTGAATAATGACAGGCCAGGGCGAGCCTCTTGGATGACTTTATACATTATATAACACAACACTATATCAACAATAACTCGGTCCTAATTTCGCTCACCACCCATCGTGTCATTTGATTCACCCGCAGCTTCTTCCTCACAAACTCGTTTTCCTGCCAATATCCGCCCCGGCATAGACCCATGGCTCTGTTCATCATGGAAATGATAATTTTATAACAATCGGGTGCGTATAATATATAACTAAAAGTACGTTGCGCTAGAAAGGATGTATATTTTACCAGATGTGCTACAGACCGGTCTAGGTCTATGAAACAATAGATGTGCTACAGACCGATCTATAGGATTTGTATCGGTTTCCATATCCACGAATCCACTGCACCAATAATCAGAATATTAAAACGATCAGGAAAAGAAGTGTGAACTCAAGCGGAATAACGGATAACAAGAAATTGAACAGAAAAAGTGATCGTACTTGTTAGTCCGTTCGGAGATCAAAGGCCCACCAAGATCAGTAACATCTGTGGCACCACTACTTAGACTTGGATTATTATGCCTTTGCTCTGCACTTCTAGCCAAACGATACAGACTGTCCCTAATGCATAACTTGGTTCTCACATCCAACTGAAAAGCACACATGCAAAAATAAAACAACTTTAGAAGTTTGGTGAAAACAATAAAAGGTGCATGTTATGCGATGCTAAAGTAAGCCCAGAAAACGTGCAGGTCGGGTACCTGATCCATAACCTGTTTTAGCTGGCGGAAACTAGTAGCTTCAAGTGAGATTTCATCCAACTTAGAACCACCAGAGGAGCTTTCTTGTACATTTAATAAACCCATATTCCTTTGATCATGTTCCTTTACTGATAGTTCATCTCGCTTTTCATCAGAAACTAATACATCTTTTGAAGCCTGAAACATCATACCCGGCTGTCTCGAGCTTCCAATAACTAATGGCTGAAATCCTTGTGATTGTTTTTGCTCATCCATTTCAGCAGCATTCACTTCGAATGAACGATCACCGAAGCTCTGGTTAGATGCATAGGACGACCCCACTGGGGAATAAGACCTAAGACTCTTGTGTTCGGTTTTAATGCCAGACAGCACCGGGACAGCTGCAGTTTGATGGAGATAATCTGGAGCTAGATAACTAGTGTCGCTCTGCATGTGACCAAAATAATTAAGTTCCAGGTTTCCATACTGCTGCTGGTTGCCTACGGAGGTGAAAAGTTGGTCGGGTTTGTTGTTTGAAGACAGCTCGCTGTCATTGCTTCTCAGGTCACTGATTTGATAAAAGGAACCGTTATCGTTTCCTACTCCTTGTCCTGCTTTTTTCCCTTCGGTTTGATCATGATGTTTTGACGGCTTTTTCTGCATAGTGATCTGCCACAAGTACAGAGTTAGACATAACCCAAGTGTAATCAAAACACGGAGTTATAAAATATATATCGAACAACTGAGTAACACAATTTTGAATTCGTTCAACCGGTAGAATGAACTTTATCAAGGTTTCTGTCCCAAAAATAAAAGGGTAAAATGCCAAAAATCGTCCCCTAAGGTTTGGGCACTTTTGCCTGTTACATTCAAAAAAAATTTGTAACTGGACCCTGACATTTCATTTTTGTTGTCATTTCCATCCAAATCACTAACTCAGTTAAAATGTACCATTAACTCAGGGACGATTTTGGCAATTTCGTTAACTTAGGAACGATTTTGGCAATTTACCCATTTATATTTTTATTTAATTTTTATCTTAAAATAAAAACAATAAAAATAATTATATACACACACATGTATGTATATATATATAAATATGTGTGTGTGTGTGTATCTGTGTGTGTATGTATGTATATATATTATATTTATAATTATTTTTATTGTTTTTTATTTAAAGATAAAAAAGAAAATTTTAAAAATGGATAAATTGCCAAAATCATCCCTGAGTTCAGTTAACAATACATTCTAACTGGGTTTGTGATTTGGATGGAAATGGCTACGAAAATAAAACGTGAGGGGTCCAGTTACAAAAAATTCTTTTTTGGATGTAACAGGCAAAAGTGCCCAAACCTCAAGGATGATTTTGGCATTTTACTCAAAATAAAATGTACTAACCTGATCTTTGAAATTAAGCTCATCTTTGCTTTCAGAGATACAGCTAGACCTATGATTATTCGATTCTGGAGAACTATGATCCGGATGTAATATATTCTTCAAACCACTTGGCTCCGGACACGTGAATTTAAAATCCATCTTTAACGCTTCTTCAGTGCCCTCAATTCGATCCGACGTAAACCAGCCAAGTTCATCGTTATTGTCAGTAACACCTAGTCCAAACGACGAATCACAACTCCTGCATATGACAAAGAAAGCATGCGTAAACAGTAAACTATTGTGTTACTTGAAAAGGAAAACCGAGAACATGTTTTTTATCGTTTCAAAGTAAGGCCTACCTTAACATCTTGTCAACATCCTCAAAGTTTCCTATATCAGACCAACTGTAGTATAAGAGATCACCTGATTCCTTATCCTGACAATTATTGTCAACATAACTGTACGAGTTATTATCACATGTAGCTGATGTGGCATAGCTGCTTTTGAAGCAATCATCAGGCATTCGAATATCTTCAGATGCTAAATTAGGCATGTCTTTTACAATCTCACCATCACACGAGCTGTTAAATACGCCGT
Organism: Scalesia atractyloides; assembly: GCA_947069175.1. NCBI lineage: Eukaryota > Viridiplantae > Streptophyta > Magnoliopsida > Asterales > Asteraceae > Scalesia > Scalesia atractyloides. The sequence continues at coordinate 91,221,445 of CAMTDV010000026.1, read as the reverse complement.
GTGGTGCGTGAGATGGTGATTCCTTTTCCATCATTTTCGTTTTCTTATCCAATGGCTTATTATAATCTTTTTCTTCCTTTTGTTGGTTAATAGTATGGGAAGCATCAAGGTTGTGAGTGTTGCTCAAAACGGGAGTTGTTTCACGTTGAAGTTTTTTACAGCTGTCTCGTTCGGGTGAATTTCTACTAGACCGAGCGTTAGTGGGGTGTGGTACTATATGGTCATCACCTCGGTCAAATTCATCCCAGATAATATCTTCAAGCTACAAAAATAGTCAGAAAGTAGCTCTAATAAATGTTTTCGAAAACTTTTATTAAATTCTATACAAACTGCAATGATATTATTCAATTATACGACATTTGGTATCAGAGGCGAAACACGCTCGGTTTCGACTCCGTTTCATTTCATAGCCAACAATCTATTTCTAGCCTACTGCCTTTTTTTCTAAAGCGATGGAACACAAGAACTGTACAATAAAACAACAAATAAGAGAACTACAAGATCAACTGCAGGAACTAACTTTTGCTATTTTCAAGTGTGTTTATTCAATTAGGTGAGGAAATACTCAGCCTTTGCTAGCTCGATGTTGGCACATCAAGTGGTGATCTTAGGAACCAAAATCGATTAAGTGGTGTATTTGTATCTTGAATTGACTTTGGAATCGCCCTACATGAATCTTGAGTGGTGTGTATCTCAAGTGACCTGTAGCCTATTCATTTCGTTTGAATTCTAAATATTCTTGTCGTTTAATACTCTAATTTACATCAAAAGTCACCAGTTCAGTCAAATACGAAGTTTTTAATCTTCATAGGTCTACATAAATTCTTTCACATTTTAAGTGCATGAAGGGATTAATAACTTCTAGACATTATAACAGATGAGCCTTTTAAAAGGTAAAGCTCAATTTTATAATGAATTTGTAAATGCTTAGAGGTCGTAAATCCTGATAATTTATACGCTCTTGTTCATCACAGAAGTTACAGATAACACAGACAAAGGTGAGTTAAATAGTTCAGGTGATATGATCTATTGTTCAATAAGTGATTAAGCTTCACATGAAATTGCCACTTGGGCTGCTTTTAAAACTGAAACTAAGGATACAAGTCGACTCAAAAAGGGACATAATACAAGTTCCCGACAACTAATAGAAGGTAAGTCAAGTGTCATTTACATGTGCAAGCAGTAAATTCAATGCTTTATACTCCCATCATATTTCATGGTGAAGTTGCTACAGGGAAAGAGACATCTCGCGATTTTATAACAAAAAAAGTTCTTCCATAACCTAAGATGAAAAAGAACAACAATGATTCCTATGAGATATCAATAAAACAATAACATTTCTACTCACTGCAGTTGATCAACTAAACATGATGAACTTAATGTCAACTAACAATGCTAAAACAAAGTATTGAAGATCCTACCTCATACATAGACAAGTCTGTCATTCCTCCAAAATCTTCTATCCAGCACTTATGATGAAGCGAACGTCAAGATCGAAACTCATAACTAGCCCCAAGGTAAGCACACAAAAAAGCAGACCTCCCTTTACCTGAGTTGGACACATCAAAAAAGATGAAAACAAATATTATTAGACCTAATTACAAGATTCACATTAAATTACATTAAACCAATCATACTTCCAATCAAAATGGATCAAAACCCACAAGGCTATTATGCTATGTCAAATATAAACATATAAACCAATTTCTCCCTATTCACAGAACAAAGACCTCACCTTAAATTCATACTAAACAACAATAAGCTTCAATCAAACAGAAATAAAACCAATAAACAAATATTCTTCCATATATAAATCCACATAAGAACCAAAACAGATAGTAAAAACGATATAACAACTAACAAACAATTTCAAGCTCTCAATCCACAGAAACAATCTCAATCACTTATTAACTTATCTAATCAGTCAAACCATATAACATCAAATTCATACTTCAATCCAATAAACATCAATTAACAACAACAACTCACTACATCAAGTAACTATAACTATAATAATCTCATTCACTAACCTACTCAATCAAACCACATAGCATCAAAATCATACTTCAATCCAATAAACATCAAACAACAACAACAAATCACCGCATCAAGTGACGAAACAAACTCAAGTCACTTATCTAATCAACCAAATCATATTTCAACCAGTAAACATCAATAACAACAACAATTCACCGCATCAAGTGACCAAAACAATCTCACTCACTTATCTAACCAAACAATTCATATTTCAATCAATAAACATCAAAATAACAACACAATTCATATTTCAAACCAGTAAACATCAAATAACAACAACAAATCACCACATCAAGTAACTGTATTAATCTCGGTCACTAACCTAATCAAAAGAATCATATTTCAACCAAAAAACATCAAATTATAACAACAAAATTACCACATCAAGTAAGATCTGCACGAAAACTCACCGGAAAGTCAACAAATCATCCGAAATCTCCCCCTAATTCCGCCGTAAACTCGCCAGTCGCTTCCAGTAAACCCTAACTTTCCGAAACACGCGCTTACACTATAACAATTTAACAAATCTCGTTACGTTTTGCCGATTAGCTACAGAGAGAGAAACTGTGTGTGTTTTTGTGTGTGTGTGTGAGAGAAAACCGAGACTTTGTGCGCGGTGAATAAAAAAATAAAAATAAAAAAATAAAATGAGGGGAAAAGTTAGGGGCAACGAACGTGTGACACGTGGCAAGGAGATCAAAAGAGGGGCGAGGGGTAAAGAGGGTATCTAGCAATTCGTGGAGGAGACAGACGATCTCTTACTAACTTTTGATTGGTCCACGTCAGCATTTATTGGTATCGCGCGCAGACATGACCCGACACGTGCATGTTTCTTTTTTTAAATAAGTGCTAATTATATGGTGATTAAGTTAATGTGTGGGTTTAAATTAATCCCGTGACACTTAAATATACCTATTTTTTTATGGTTGGTTTGTTAGTGCTTGCCGACCATTCTTTCGAAAATTGTTTATCTTGTGATTAAGATTACATGGTTGTTAGTTTCAAATTATATATTAAATTCTTATAGCGTTTTCAACGACAAATTTCAATATTTTTTGTTGAAATAGTTTAAATCTGTTTGCTTACTAGTCGGATCGATTGAACTGGTTTCAACAACTAGATCACATAGTATTTGAAGTTTTGAACCCTCCATCTCTTGCATATGGGGGGACCATACCATGTTTATTGAAGACATTTAGTTTCTTTTCACTTTATGTTTTATGTCGGCCCGAACCTTTATAATCTGGTTTGCTAATAACTGGTGAGTTCAATGACGTCTAGTAACCAAACTTGTGTTCTAGTGATCTAGCGGCGGTTAGGCATCCTTAGAAGAAAAAATGGTCTTCTAGGATTGATCATTGTGTTTCATCACCCAGTTTTAAAATCAGTGATAAATTAATATAGTTATTATTTTCAAATGTATATGTAAAATAGAACTTGTACATTTGATTACAAAATTACAACCACAGGAGTTTAATAGAAAGTCAGTTTTAAAAAAGAAAACCACAATTATTGCATAAACACTAAGATGTAATGTTGGATGGATATAACACGAGAGAAAAGAGAGTGAATTGTGTTGTTACATATGCATCTTGTTTATCTCAATTAAAATAATAGATACATGTGGTTACCATACTTGTTTAAATAGCTCACGAGTTGTAACTTGCTTGAACCTCACTGGAAATTAACTAAAATACACTCATGCAAATCATCTTGAGCTAATTTGGCTCTCCATCCAACTAGCTCGTAACATGTACGTCATAGCAACATCCATGGAGTTGACAGTAACAATGAAAACCGAGAAGTGTCTTCTGGATATTTACTATGAGAGGACATGTACCATAATAGGATGTGTATGGAACAATCCTATTTTTTTATCATCTTATAGATGGTACGATAGCCATATCACATCGCATGTCTGATGCATAGGCTTGCTACCTAGGTATTCTCTAACATGTTTTATTATATGTCTCGACTCATTTTATCCGCATATATGATGACATGTTATTTGATCACTAAAAGTTGTTTTACTGTTTATATTCCTGGGTCTTTAGTAATGTTCATATTATTGTCGTGCCATATCATTTGACACCCTGCTATACTAACATATTATTATATTTTGTTGTATCATTCTGTTCTTATATTGTGGCCATGCTATATTGCTATTTGATTACTTGGATAAATTGTCACTATTATATCACTTAGTAATCCTATTTATCGGATAACTATGTGGTTTTATTACACTTAAAAGTTAACTTCTTTACGATAAATATTTGAACATTCAAAATGGAAGATTTTGGTTACATGTTATAGATTATTGATGTGGTTCTAAAATATAAAAGTTTTTAGAAAAGCTTATTTTTTACTAAGTTTGTTAAGTTACAACAAAAACTCTTTTTAATTGATAAACCAATTATTTTAAAGGTCTTTACTTCTATGTTAAAATTCATCTTCTTAACAGTGTATTTTAACTCACCAACTTTTCTACTGAAATCTATATTACCTAATACAGTTCTTTAATAAAAAGCTTACAAAAATATATTAATTAAAGTTAATAGATGATTCCTAAAAAATGATATGAAGTTCAAACACCTTCCATAATGGGTCCGATTTTTCCTATATGGATTCTTGTACCATCTTCTTTTGGTATATCCTTGCAATTAGCATGCTCACTTTTAATCTTTCTCCACGATGGATTTTCATGTTATCAATGATTTATTAAAACATAATAGAAACAAGGTCAAACGTGTGTACCTGGTAATCTTGAAATTGCATATATGAAGGTTAATATGTTTCTGATTTTGATCGAGTTTCCGTTTAAAATGTACAGTTAGGATGACTTAGGTAGACTGGTAACCTATAATTCAGTAGAGAGAGGAGAGGGACGAATTTGATGATGATTTTATGATTTGTGATTGTTTCATTAACCTTTTAAGTTTTAACCTGTATTAATACACTCAAGAGGAACACCTATGTTTATCTAGTAAGGGTAATTACTTTCATCAAATAATTACCAATTAATGATATAGGGTGGTAAAATAGTCACCGATCATTTGTCAAGGAAAGGACAATGATGGCCATATAATATATTTATATTAAGCATATTCTAGTATTCCCCAATACAATCATAATTCAAACTTTTAAACACAATCTCTAACCCATACATACTTTCGGCTCACACACACTTACATGTACACTTCCATTTTTGTTTTGATAAAATCGTTTTGTTGTTTAGCTTTCAAGAGTTGTGAAGAATCCAAGTATTTGAGAAACATTATATCATCGTTAAAAATAAGTTTAAAAATGGTAAATGGGCTTATACCTTTCAAGAACAAAAAGTGGGTTTTAATGAGATTTTTTATGAAAACAAGCTTGTTTCTTCTTGAATCACATTTGGATCTTCAAACAAACTTGGAACCAACTTGGAAGGGGCTTGATTCTTCAAGAAATGAAAGAGAACCAACAATGGTGAAGTGGGGAAGGGGTTTCAGCCGAGAGCAAGGAGAGAGAGATGTGAAGGGTTTTGGTCTTGGAAACTTGAATATAGGGTGTATCTTTGGTGTTTTTGGTGCTTTAATGATTGCAACTGATCTAGCTTCGACACTTGATAAGGGAGAGGTGTGATGGGCACCCCATGGATCACCACCTTCCCCCCCCCCCCCACACACACACACACATACTTTACATATACATACATACATACATACATAAATACATACATACATACACACATACATATATACATATATTAGATACTTGGTTAAACATGTATTTAACTGATTACCGGGTATTTTATTTTGTGTTGTATTTGCGTTAGGCGTTCAATGTTATTTTTATCATTCTATAAAAATTAACTCGCCATAATATTGCTAAACAAAATATTATTTGCCTTGATTGACAAGGTCGTTTAAATTTTATAAGATACATGTGGTATTGAAGTACGCGTTTAAAATCACAAAACAGTGTTTTAAGCGTTTTAATTAAATTTTCCTCATAGATATGATTAAAAATAGCATTTTAATTATATAGGTGTATTTTTAGGATTCTAATACTAATCAGACGGCCGTTCGTTTCGCATTTTGTTCGTTACGCGATAAGCTTATATCTTGTTTTTACCAACGTAACTTTATAAAACTTAGACTTGCTAGAACACTAAATACCATTAATTAACAGCAAATCGCATCAAATAATGCCTTAATTCATAATAAACACGTGTTACACTAGTACGGTGTGGACTCTAAATAGCTGTCACACCCTGAATTTCCAACCAAACACCGGTGGACCCGGGTGAGGAATATTGTGACGTAAGTTGATATCATCATAGTCAATTAACATAGCACAGCGAAAGTCTTGGATTTTAAATTACTATTACAAACCAAATGTTCAAAGTACGAAAATAATATACAGACGGCTTGTAATGAAAGATCCACATGCGGATCATAAAATATACAAAAATGTGTATCAGACTTTAGGGCAGATCTAAGGATTTGCAAGTTCCTCTTATATCACTACCAAGGAGCTTTCAGCCTAGTTCGTATTGTACCTGCAACTTAGTCTTTTGAAAATACGTCAACTTTCGCTGGTAAATACAATTAACTGACTCGTTTTGAAAACATTTCAAAAATGGATTTAAGTGCACAGGGCACGAAAAATCTTTATAACTTGGGAAAGTCAGCCTTGTAACCTTGTTAACAGCTTTACATGTTTGTCCATACATATAGAGACCGAGACATGATTAACATAACAAAGGAGTTATCTGTCACACCCCGATTCGCAGCGGAAGCGCACGCAGGGAGCAACAGATACATGGTATTAATACGTTATTTAAAAATATATTGTATTACAGAACACAAGCATCAGTTACAACGTTTGATTACACACTAAGGTTCACTGTACAGGCACTTCCAAAAGCGGTTGTCTTTGCTAAGCATGCTTCTATGTACAGTAATATTCGATGAACAAAACTTGAAACCCATATGCACTTCACTTTATTCTTCTTTAGCTTACCTGAAAAGCATGTAAAGTTTGAACGATCAACTACAAATAGCTGGTGAATTTCACTGTTACTAAGCCACAAATGAAACCTTGACTGTTCTCTAGTGTCGACACCTCAACACTTTACCACCCAAGTAGCTATGTATAACACCATATAGCGTGTTCATAGAATTGCATGGACATGTGCAATTGCAGTAGAAGCTATGGTATTTGTGCCAGATCAATTGGGTTCGTCAGACCAATAGGACTATTCACACATCCACCGGCATATAGTTGATCACTCGTGTTTGTGGGGACTTTTCGTGTGTTAGTATAACTCAGATAATTCACATCACAACATATATGTATGTGCAAGTATGTCCGTATGTAACATGCATTTCACCCCAAGTAAAACAGTAACACAGTTTGAAAGCGGGGTAGTGAAACTCACCTAGTATATAGCACGACTATCACAGGATGGGTAAGTATCAATGCTCTATCCCTTCGGTCCTAATATCAGTTCGTGTTTGGTTATTACCGAATACAGTTTTCAATTAGGTAATTGCAATAACTATTGCTCAGATGAGGATAATCATCTAAGACTCGAAAATCACAAAACATTAAGAAATTTCTAAACTTTTAATCAAGTCTTACTGTCACCATGGGTGACCATCCTGTAAATTGTCAAGTCCTAACATTACCCACGCAAAACATTATACAAAAACTAAGTTTACGGCTACTAGTTTCAGTTTTCGGGTGTATACCTCACGTTTCTCGATCAAATGAGCAGTCTCTACCCTTCCAAAGGCTGTTCTAAGCTAGGATCAGTACCTATATACCATATACCATATACAACACAAACATGCAAAAACCCATGTCAATCAAGCCTTAAATCCGATCTTTTTCGCTTAGGATTTGATTTGTTCGGTTATTGTCGAATAGGTTGTGTTTTTATAATATAAACCAATGTTTTGCATCCCCAAACACCAAGTATAATCTGATTATATATTAATCATGTTAGAACAGCCCATATTCCACCAAAAGCCTCAAGATTTTATAGATGAAAACCTCTCTTTTTGTTGAAATCATATTTAATATATGAAAATCATAAGAAAATGTTATCCAAATCATCAAAATACCTTAGATCACAGCTGAAGCCTAATGTTTCTTGGCTAGTTCTGAGTGTTGTGTATGAAGAAAAAGTGTAAAACTTATATTAGCAAATTGGGTTTTACAACTGAAAAAAAGAAAACGAAATGTACATATATATATCATGACAACCGTTGGCTTAAGGCGGTTTAGTTTTTTTATTATTTTAACTTTATAATTAATTCTGCTTCACTCATTTTACTCGTATAACTTTCAAAATAGCGTATTATAAAATTATGAATATGCCACTGAGACGAGCTTATTTTTTCTTCACATTTTGACCTAATTTTCGTTTAAAACGGAGTAGGGCCAAATATAATATATTTTATGATTATTTTCAAACGGACTCTTATACTCCTATCTTTCAGTTAAGGTATCTCATAGTCCAAATTGTCATTCGACCCGTCAGTTTGGTAAATGATCGTGCCACGCGCAGTTTTAAAAATACTAACCCATCTTTAACGAAAAGTTGAACGCTTTCACGAATTTGCTTAAAATACATTACATTAGTGTTCGATAAGCAAATTTTAGGCTTGACTGACCATACAATGCATGTTTGGTTGTTTTCATGTGCGTTAAAACAGAGGTGTTTCGTTAACCGAAACCGCCTTGTTTAACGTGCCAACTACATGTTAAGGCCTCAAATCTTATATTATTGTCTAAGTACCTTGTCTAGGTAATTCTGTACTCTTAGAATAGTCCCCGGCATGTATGTTTGCATCTAAATCGTTATGGTAGGTTTGCGAACTGTTAAACAGAAATCTGTTGTTTAACCTATTTTTAGCACACTGAGGCATCCACATCGCACTGATAGGTATTATTGTTTGCATGTTTCTCATAACGTACCCTCGGATTCCTTTGAGTCCTACTTAGCATCGATAAGTTATCCGTATAAGTTGTACGTATAGATTAGGGTTTACCTGTTTCCCCGCGGTTGTCACATTCTCCCCTGGTTAAGAAATTTCGTCCTCGAAATTCGATGTATTTAGTTGGGGAAAAGGTGCGGATTTTTCTTGCATAATTCATCCTTTCGTTCTCACGTGTATTCAAGCCCTCGCTGCGAGTTCCATCGTACCTTCACCAGCGAGATTTTGTTATGACGTAGTTGCTTGGTTTTCCCGTCTACGATTTCTACCGGTTCCTCCATGAAGTGGAGTTTGTCATCAACGTGCACCTCTTTCAATGGTACAGTAGCTGCTTCATCCATGAGACATTTCTTTAAGTTTGATACATGGAAGACATCGTGAACGCTGCTTTGTTCGATTGGTAATTTTAGCCGATAAGCTACAGGTCCAACCTTGGCAATAATTTCGTATGGTCCTATGTATCTCGGAGTCAACTTTCCTGCCTTGCCAAACCTTATAACTCATTTCCACGGTGACACTTTTAATAGCACCTTGTTACCTACTTCAAATATCAACGCTTTCTGGCGAACATCGGCGTAACTTTCTGCCGATCTCGCGCTGCTTTCAGTCTGGTTTGGATATGATGCACCTTGTCTGTCGTTTCTTGAATCATTTCAGACCCTGTGAGTTGAGTATCACCCACATCAACCCAACAAAGTGGTGATCTGCACTTCCGGCCATATAGTGCCTCGTATGGTGCCGCTTGTATGATACTGTGATAGCTGTTATTATAAGAAAATTTGATTAAGGGAAGGTGCTTGTCCCAACTTCCTCCAAAGTCTAGGACACAAGCACGAAGCAGATCCTCCAATTTTTGGATAGTTCATTCTGATTGGCCGTCAGTTTGGGGATGATAAGCCGTACTCAGGTCTATTCTAGACCCCAAAGCTTCTTGTAACTGTTGCCAATAGTGTGAAGTAAAATGACTATCATGGTCTGAAATGATCGCAACTGGTACACTGTGTCTAGCCACAATTTCATTAGTGTAGAGCTCGGCCAATTTCTCGGTTTTATAGGTAGTACGAATCGGAATAAAGTGCGTAGATTTGGTTAGTCTATCCACGACTACCCAAATCGCACCGTGACCTCGGGGTGTTTTTGGAAAGTGGGTCACGAAGTCCATCGTGATTTGCTAGCATTTCCATTGAGGTATCTCGGGTTGTTGTAGCATCCCTGAGGGTTTTTGGTATTGAGCCTTGACTCGGGCACTAAGTTAAGCATTTACTAACATACTCCGCCACATCTTTCCTCATGCCCGGCCACCAATAAACTTCCTTAAGGTCGTGGTACATCTTGTCTGTACTGGGGTGAATAGAGTACTTAGATTTATGAGCCTCATCCATAACAAGTTGACGTAGGTCATGGAGAGTAGGAATCCATACCCTATCTTTGAAGTACATCACTTCATCAGTTTTCTTCTCAAAATTCTTCTCGTTCCCATGCAACTACTCCTTTTCTATTGACCTTCCGGTAAGGCTTCCATCTGTGCCGCACGAACCTGTTCCTTGAGACTTGTTTGGACAAGCATCCCCAGGGCTCGTAGTCTAAGTGGTTTCACCCTATCCTTTCTACTCAAGGCATCGGCTACTACGTTCGCTTTTCCAGGGTGATACTGAATTTTGCAATCATATGCGTTTAACAGTTCCACCCATCGCCGCTGCCTCACGTTCAGTTCTTTCTGTTCAAATATGTGCCGGAGGCTTTTATGATCCATGTAGATCGTGCACTTTGGACCGTATAAGTAGTGCCTCCAGATCTTAAGTGCAAAAATCACTGCTCCAAGCTCTAAGTCATGCGTGGTATGGTTCTTTTCATGCACCTTCAGTTGTCGTGAAGCGTATGCTATTACCTTGTTTCGTTGCATCAGTACACATCCTAAAACTCATCGCGAAGCGTCACAATATACGACGAAGTCTTCGTTCCCCTCCGAATGTGTTAGAACTGGTGCTTCACACAGTTTTTGTTTTAGCAATTAGAAAGCTATTTCTTGTTTTTCAACCCAGTTGTATCTCCGATCTTTTTGAGTGAGCGCGGTCAAGGGTTGTGCGATGCAAGAAAAATTTTCAATGAAGCGATGGTAATATTCTACCAATCCCAAAAATTGGCGGATTTCCTTGGGGAACTTAAGTGCTTGCCAATTTTTAATGGCTTTGATCTTACTAGGGTCAACACGAATTCCTTGTTGATCCACCATGTGCCCTAAGAATTGCACTGCTTGTAACCAAAAATCACATTTAGATAGCTTGGCATACAACTTCTCCTTTCTCAATACCTCCAAATTTGTACGTAGATGGCTCTCGTGCTTCTCCTTGCTTTTTGAATATATTAGGATATCGTCAATAAAGACTATGACGAATTTATCCAGGTGTGATTTACACACCCGGTTCATGAAGTCCATAAATACGGCAGGTGCATTGGTTAGCCCAAAAAGCATAACTAGGAATTCGAAATGGTCATACCTAGTTCGAAAGGCTGTTTTTTGGATATCTTCCTCTTAAACCTTTACTTGGTGATACCCCGATCTGAGATCGGCTCCTTGTAATTGATCAAAAAAATCATCAATCCACGAAAGCGGATATCGATTCTTAATCGTGACCTTGTTCAGCTCCTTGTAATCTATACACATCCTAAAGCTCCCGTCCTTCTTTTTTACAAACAATACCGGCGCTCCCCAAGGGGAATAGCTAGGACAAATAAAGCCTTTATCCAACAACTCCTACAGTTGGGTGGCTAACTCTTGCATCTCGAAAGGCGCAAGGCGATAAGGTGCCTTGGCGATCGGAGCTACCCCCAGAATTAAGTCGATACGGAATTCGACTTGTCGGTCGGGTGGCAATCTGGGTATTTCTTCAGGAAAAACATCAGGGTAATCACGTATAACTGGAATGTCTTCAAAAGTCGTTCCTTTGGTTCCACAGCTGCCACATTTGCCATATACAGTGTGCATCCCTGTCGTAGGCACTTCAACACTTTGAGGTGAGATATAAGGGGTAACATTGTGCCAGATTTTCTCCCTGGACCATCATCACTTCATTGTTAGGTAAAGGAATCCTAACAATCTTCTGTTCACACATAATTTCCGCCTTGTACTTGGAAAACCAGACCATTCCCACTACTATATCAAAACTTCCAAGTTCTACAGGCAGAAGGTCAATGAGGAATTGGTGGTCGTTAAGGGTTAAGGGACAATCACGGATAATCTGGTAACTAGTTATAGATTTACCGTTAGCGAGTTCTATAGAATAGGGACGTGTTAGCTCACTAGCCGACATATTTAATAATGGTAGGAAGTTAATAGAAACAAGCTCTTATCTGCACCAGTATCAAATTACACGGAAGCATACTGGGCAGAGACAAGAAAGGTACCTGTCTTGTCGTGCGTCACCGGATCCTATAACAAACACGCATCCTCGAGTTTGATTAGCAGTTGAGGCTTGCCCTTGGTTTGTCTTTCCTGTGGGTCCTTGATTCATCTTCGGGCAATTTCGTTTAAAATGCTCTGTACTACCGCACTCGTAGCAGGTGCGAGGGTAGGTTAGTTGTGGGTTTTTTTGAGGTGGTCGTTGTTGACTTGTTTGGGGTCGGTTGGTTTGGGAACGAGTAGGTTGTTCAGACGGTTTGTTGGTTCAGCAGGTGTTCTACAGTTACGGGCATAATGCCCCACTTTCTGACACTTGTTACAGGTTACGGTTCGACACTCGCCCAGGTGATGGTTACCACATTTGTTACATTTTGGCCATGGTCCTTTATAGTTATCGGGTCTTGAATCTGAGGTAGTCATTGCATAAATTTTGGTTGTTCGGCCGAATACGCTTATGGGGTTGAGATCCCTGTGGCTTATAGTCATAGTCCATTCTTTTAGTGCCAGACGACTCTCCAGGCATCTTCAATATATTCCTCCTTACCATATCAAAAGTAATCGTGGCAGACCTCGACACGATTACTTCCATCGTCAAGTGTTCTACTGAGTTTACAATGCTTCAGACTTCTGGGGCCAATCCCCATATATAACATTCAATTTGTTTTGATTCGGGTCTGACCATATCTGGTAGTAGACGAGCAAGAGTTTTAAAACGATTAGTATATCCCACGTGATCTGCCCCTTGCATTTGTAGGTTCCAAAATTCATGTTCCAGTTTTTGTATTTCACTTTTTGGACAAAAGTGGGTCATCAGAAGTGTTTTAAGTTCATCCCACGTCATATGGGCAACGATTTCCTCTCCCCGGGTCTAAACGATGGTATTCCACCAGTTCAGAGCGTAATCAATAAACGTAGAAGTCGCATATTTCACAATACACTCCTCCGGACAGTTCGTGATGTTAATAACTACCTGTGTCTTCTCGATCCATCGAACAATCACTGTTAGCCCTTCCGTACTGTTGAACTCTATAGGTTTGCCTCCCAAAAACTTTTTATAAGTGCACCTCTGCACCACATTGTTTTGACCAACCGGATCCACATTCGGGTTAGGCTGTGGGTTTTGTGCATTTGTGTTAATGCTCGGTGTAACTTGGGCTACTATGGTTGGAATAACAGTTTATAGTTGTTCGGTTATCAGTTGTGCGAAGTCTGCCTCTGTTAGGTTATTTGCTCGTTTTGGAGCCATTCTATAGAAAATGCGTATATATTGATACGTGTATCACATATCAGATTGCGTTTCATCAAAATTGTTAATAATCTCATAAATACACGAACACTTATAAACAACAGTCACTATTATACATATAAACGCTGCTGTACAATAATCAAAATAGGCACACAGGCCGAATCCACTAACGATTTATGTTAGTAACATACTAGTCAAAATTTGTCATCCCGTGACATAGACACATACTATCAACATTGAGTACTAGTAACATACTATATCATACAACCCTATCTCGACGTAGGCATATAGTTGCCTAGTGCTTGATAGAGATCAAAAGATCTATATATACATAAGAAACCGCTCCCTCTACCGACGTGACTGAAGCGCCGACCACACGAACCCTATCTGTTAGCGCAATCATTGCCAAGCATAGATACAGTCGGGTCTGGGAACGTCCCAACCGGTAACTATCCTGCCCCCAAGACTGCTGAAATGCCATAACTGCATGTTGAGTGTTACTAATGCACCCGTACATAACACTCCTATAGTGAGCCCCATCTGCCGGTGCAGTGGTAAGCGCTACTATTTGGTCATGTAGATATCTGATCCAACGGATGGTCTGAGGGGAGGGTGGTTGGTCCTCAGGTGGTACTGGTATGCCCTAGACAGGCGGGGTAGGCTCCTCTACCAGGCGGGAGGGCTCTCCCTGCTCGCGAGTAAGATATGGGGAATGAGGCTCTGGTGAGGGTGTCGGATTTAGGAATCGGGTGGTCAAACGGCATCCCATGTCCGATAAAGTATGTGCAACTGGAGAGGGAGGTGGAGTACGAATAACCGGAGAAAAGGCCGTGGTTGGCATTGGGACTCTCATACGAGTCGTCTGCCTAAAATGAGCAGCTGGTGGGGAGGGTGGTGAACCAAGAGAGATGGGAGTGCGCGGGGTTGGAAATCATGGGATAGTAACTGGTGTAAGACTCCGCCTAGCCATAGCGGGATGGTAATATGGGTCTGATGTGTGGCTATATTCAGCCGCAGCGGGCTGACGGTGAGGTAGAGAGTGGTAAGAACTAGTAGCCTCGGTCCCTCGTCTAACAGGGGATCGGGGTGGGTAGCTATCACAACGGTTACCTGATAAGTCAGGGGGAGCTCGAATCCAATAGCCCCCTCTTCCTCCTCCTCCACGGACCCCGACTCCATCTCCTCTAGATCCTCTTCCGTCTCCATCGATGGATCCTCTTCAGAATTATGACTACGTCGGTTCGACATTGTACCTGCATAGTTTAAATAAATTATGATAATATATTCTAATTATTTTAAAGTGTAGGTATGAACATACAGAGATTATACAAATAAGCACACGTTTGCATCAAAGATCAAATATATACATATATATATTGTGTTAGCATTCGTGTGTGCTTCCTGTCCTTTCTCAATGATGTTCTCAGAATGCCCAAGTTTATGTTCCGGACCACAATAACTTATTTGCCCGACAAGGCCATCCTTGTAATAACCATACTATTTGGTTACTATAGGTTCTCACTGTGGTGAGTCACACTTATGATTATAGTCTAGGCTCTCTGGGAATACCTACTTCGCTATAACCGATGGCTCTGATACCATCTTCTGTCACACCCCGACTCGCAGTGGAAGCGCACGCGAGGAGCAACAGATACATGGTATGAATACGTTATTAAAAAAGATACTGTATTACACAACACAAGCATCAGTTACAACGTTTGATTACACACTAAGGTTCATTGTATAGGCACTAATGTTCCAAAAGCGGTTGTCTTTGCTAAGCATGCTTCTATGTACAGTAGTATTCGATCAACAAAACTTGAAACCCATACGCACTTCACATTATTCTTCTTTAGCTTTACCTGAAAAGCATGTTAAGTTTGAACGGTCAACTACAAATAGCTGGTGAATTTCACTGTTTTAGGGTGTTTCACAATTAAGTTTGAACCGCTTGATTTTGCATGTTTGACATGAAATTATACTAAGCACACAAGTGAAATCTTGACTGTTCTCCACTGTCGTGTCCCACAGCCGACACCTCAACACTTTACCACCCCAAGTAGCTATGTCTAACACCATATAGCGTGTTCACAGAATTGAATGGACATGTGCAATTGCAGTTGAAGCTATGGCATTTATGCCAGATCAACTCGTTATACAGCTTTTCCGGCTACCGAAACTTTGCGACAACGCAATATTTTCAAGTCCTAACAATACCCACGTAAAACGTTATACAAAAACTAAGTTTACAGCTACTGGTTTTAGTTTTCGAGTGTTATACCTCGCGTTTCTCGATCAAATGAGCGGTCTCTACCCTTCCAAAGGCTGTTCTAAGCTAGGATCAGTACCTATATACCATATACAACACAAACATTCAAAAACCCACGTCAATCAAGCCTTAAATCCGATCTTTTTCGCTTAGGATTTGATTTGTTCGGTTATTATCGAATAGGTTTGTGTTTTTGTATCATAAACCGATGTTTTGCATCCCCAAACACCATGTATAATCTGATTATATATTAATAATGTTAGAACAGCCCATATTCCACCAAAAAGCTTAAGATTTATGGATGAAAACCTCTCTTTCGGTTGAAATCATACTTAATATATGAAAATCATAAGAAAATGTTATCCAAATCATCATAATGCCTTAGATCATAGCTAAAGCCTAATGTTTCTTGGCTGGTTCTGAGTGTTGTGTGTGAAGAAAAATTGTAAAACTTAGATTAGCAAATTGGGTTTTACAACTGAAAAAAAGAAAACGAAATGTACATATATATATCATGACAACCGTTGGCTTAAGGCGGTTAAGTTTTTTTTCTTATTTTAACTTTATAATTAATTCAGCTGCTTCACTCATTTTACTCGTATAACTTTCAAAATAGAGCGTATTATAAAATTATGAATTTGCCATTGAGACGAGCTTATTTTTCTTCACATTTTGACCTAAGTTTCGTTTAAAATGGATTAGGGCCAAACATAATATATTTTATGATTATTATCAAACGGGCTCTTATACTACTATCTTTCGGTTAAGGTATCTCATAGTCCAAATTGTCATTCGACCCGTCAGTTTGGTAATGATCGTTCCACGCGCAGTTTTAAAAATACTAACCCGTCTTTAACGAAAAGTTGAATGCTTTCATGTATTTTCTTAAAATACATTATATTAGTGTTTGATAAGTAATGTTTTAGGCTTGACTGACCATACAATGCATGTTTGGTTGTTTTCATGTGCTTTAAAACAAAGGTGTTTCGTTAACCAAAACCGCCTCGTTTAACGTGCCAACTACATGTTAAGGCCTCACATCTTATATTATTGTCTAACTACCTTGTCTAGGTAATTCTGTACTCTTAGAATAGTCTCTGGCGCTTACGTTTGCATCTAAATCGTTATTGTACGGTTTGTGAACTGTTAAACAGAAAGCTTCTGTTTAACCTGTTTTTGCACATTGAGGCATCCACATTGCACTGTTAGGTATTATTGTTTGCATGTTTCTCATAGCGTACCCTCGGATTCCTCCGAGTCCTAATTAGTATCGTTTCGTTATCCGTATAAGTTGTACGTATAGATTAAGGTTTACCTGTTTTCGACACGGTTGTCACATTCTCCCCTGGTTAAGAAATTTCGTCCTCGAAATTCGATGTATTTAGTTGGGGAAAAGGTGCGGATATTTCTTGCGGAATTCATCCTTCCGTTCCCACGTGTATGCAAGCCCTCGCTGCAAGTTCCATCGTACCTTCACTAACGAGATTTTGTTATGATGTAGTTGCTTGGTTTTCCCGTCTATGATTTCTGCCGGTTCCTCCACGAAGTGTAGTTTGTCATCAACGTGCACATCTTTCAATGGTACAGTAGCTGCTTCATCTGTGAGACATTTCATTAAGTTTGATACATGGAAGACATCGTGAATGGTGCTCAGTTCGATTGGTAATTTTAGCCGATACGCTACAGGTCCAACCTTGGCAATAATTTCGTATGGTCCTATGTATCTCGGAGTCAACTTTCCTGCTTTGCCAAACCTTATAACTCCTTTCCATGGTGACACTTTTAATAGCACCTTGTCACCTACTTCAAATGTCAACGATTTCCGCCGAACATCGGCGTAACTTTTCTGCCCATCCTGCGCTGCTTTCAGTCTGGTTTGGATATGATGCACCTTGTCTGTCGTTTCTTGAATCATTTCAGACCCTGTGAGTTGAGTATCACCCACTTCAACCCAACAAAGTGGTGATCTGCACTTCCGGCCGTATAGCGCCTCGTATGGTGCCGCTTGTATGCTACTGTGATAGCTGTTATGATCAGAAAATTCGCTTAAGGTAAGGTGCTTGTTCCAACTTCCACCAAAGTCTAGGACACAAGCACGAAGCAGATCCTCCAATGTTTGGATAGTTCATTCTGATTGGCCGTCAGTTAGGGGATGATAAGCCGTACTCAGGTCTACTCTAGACCCCAAAGCCTCTTGTAACTGTTGCCAATAGTGTGAAGTAAAATGACTATCATGGTCTGAAATGATCGCAACTGGTACACCGTGTCTAGCCACAATTTCATTAGTGTAGAGCTCGGCCAATTTCTCGGTTTTATAGGTAGTACGAATCGGAATAAAGTGCACATATTTGGTTAGTCTATCCACGACTACCCAAATCGCACCGTGACCTCGGGGTGTTTTTGGAAGGTGGGTCACGAAGTCCATCGTGATTTGCTAGTATTTCCATTGAGGTATCTCGGGTTGTTGTAGCATCCCTGAGGGTTTTTGGTATTGAGCCTTGACTCGGGCACCAAGTTAAGCATTTACTAACATACTCCGCCACGTCTTTCCTCATGCCCGGCCACCAATAAAGTTCCTTAAGGTCATGGTACATCTTGTCTGTACTGGGGTGAATAGAGTACTTAGATTTATGAGCCTCATCCATAACCAGTTGACTTAGGTCATGGAGAGTATGAATCCATACCCTATCCTTGAAGTACATCACATCATCAGTTTTCTTCACAAAATTCTTCTCGTTCCCATGCAACTCCTCCATTTCTATTTGACCTTCTGGTAAGGCTTCCATCTGTGCCGCATGAACCTGTTCCTTTGAGACTTGTTTGGACAAGCATCCCCAGGGTCCGTAGTCTAAGTGGTTTCACCTATCCTTTCTACTCAAGGCATCCGCTACTACGTTCGCCTTGCCAGGGTGATACTTAATTTCGCAATCATAATCGTTTAACAGTTCCACCCATTGCTGCTACCTCATGTTTAGTTCTTTCTGGTCAAATATGTGTTGGAGGCTTTTATGATCCGTGTAGACCGTGCACTTTGGACCGTATAAGTAGTGCCTCCAGATCTTAAGTGCAAAAATCAATGCTCCAAGCTCTAAGTCATGCGTGGTATGGTTCTTTTCATGCACCTTCAGTTGTTGTGAAGCGTATGCTATTACCTTGTTTCGTTGCATCAGTACGCATCCTAAACCTCGTCGCGAAGCGCATATATGACAAAGTCTTCATTCCCCTCCGAAAGTGTTAGAACTGGTGCTTCACACAGTTTTTGTTTTAGCAATTGGAAAGTTGTTTCTTGTTCTTCACCCCAGTCGTATCTCCGATCTTTTTGAGTGAGCGCGGTCAAGGGTTGTGCGATGCAAGAAAAAATTTCAATGAAGCGATGGTAATATCCTGCCAATCCCAAAAATTGGCGGATTTCCTTGAGGAACTTAAGTGCTTGCCAATTCTTAATGGCTTCGATCTTACTAGGGTCAACACGAATTCCTTGTTGATCCACCACGTGCCCTAAGAATTGCACTGCATGTAACCAAAAATCACATTTAGATAGCTTGGCATACAACTTCTCCTTTCTCATACCTCCAAATTTGTACGTAGATGGCTCTCGTGCTCCTCCTCGCTTTTTGAATATATTAGGATATCGACAATAAAGACTATGACGAATTTATCCAGTTGTGGTTTGCAAACCTGGTTCATGAAGTCCATAAATACGGCAGGTGCATTGGTTAGCCCAAAGAGCATAACCAGGAATTCGTAATGGTCGTACCTAGTTTGAAAGGTTGTTTCTGGATATCTTCCTCTTGAACCTTTACTTGGTGATACCCCAATCTGAGATCAATTTTCGAAAAGTAGCAGGATCCTTGTAATTGATCAAAAAATCATCTATCCGCGAAAGCGGATATCGATTCTTAATCATGACCTTGTTCAGCTCCCTATAATCTATACACGTCCTAAAGCTCCCGTCCTTCTTTTTGACAAACAATACCGGCGCTCCCCAAGGGGAATAGCTAGGACAAATAAAGCCTTTATCCAATAACTCATGCAGTTGGGTGGCTAACTCTTTCATCTCGAAAGGCGCAAGGCGATAAGGTGCCTTGGCGATCGGAGCTACTCCCAGAATTAAGTCGATACGGAATTCGACTTGTCGGTCAGGTGGCAATCTGGGTATTTCTTCAGGGAAAACATCAGGGTAATCACGTATAACTGGAATGTCTTCAATACGTCTTTCCTTTGGTTCCACAGCTGCCACATTTGCCATATACAGCGCGCATCCCTGTCGTAGGCACTTCAACACTTTGAGGTGAGATATAAGGGGTAACATTGCGCCAGATTTTCTCCCTGGACCATCATCACTTCATTGTTAGGTAAAGGAATCCTAACAATCTTCTGTTCACACATAATTTCCGCCTTGTACTTGGACAACCAGACCATTCCCACTACTATATCAAAACTTCCAAGTTCTACAGGCAGAAGGTCAATGAGGAATTGGTGGTCGTTAAGGGTTAAGGGACAGTTACGGATAATCTGGTAACTAGTTATAGATTTACCGTTAGCGAGTTCTATAGAACAGGGACGTGTCAGCTCACTAGCCGACATATTTAATAATGGTAGGAAGTTAATAGAAACAAGCTCTTATCTGCACCGGTATCAAATAACACGGAAGCGTACTGGGCAGAGACAAGAAAGGTACCTGTCACTACATTAGGATCTTGTCGTGCGTCACCGGATCCTATAACAAACACGCATCCTCGAGTTTGATTAGCAGTTGAGGCTTGCCCTTGGTTTGTCTTTCCTGTGGGTCCTTGATTCATCTTCGGGCAATTTCGTTTAAAATGCTCTGTACTACCGCACTCGTAGCAGGTGCGAGGGTAGGTTAGTTGTGGGTTTTTTTGAGGTGGTCATTGTTGACTTGTTTGGGGTCGGTTGGTTTGGGAACGAGTAGGTTGGTTCAGACGGTTTGTTGGTTCAGCAGGTGTTCTACAGTTACGGGCATAATGCCCCACTTTCCAACACTTGTTAAAGGTTACGGTTCGACACTCGCCCAGGTGATGGTAACCACATTTGTTACATTTTGGCCATGGTCCTTTATAGTTATCGGGTCTCGAATCTGAGGTAGTCATTGCATAAATTTTGGTTGTTCGGCCGAATACGCTTATGCGGTTGAGATCCCTGTGGCTTATAGTCATAGTCCATTCTTTTAGTGCCAGACGACTCTCCAGGCATCTTCAATATATTCCTCCTTACCATATCAAAAGTAATCATGGCAGACCTCAACACGATTACTTCCATCGTCAAGTGTTCTACTGAGTTTACAATACTTCAGACTTCTGGGGCCAATACCCATATATAACGTTCAATTTGTTTTGATTCGGGTCTGACCATATCTGGTAGTAGACGAGCAAGAGTTTTAAAACGATTAGTATATCCCACGTGATCTACCGCTTGCATTTGTAGGTTCCAAAATTCATGTTCCAGTTTTTGTATTTCACTTTTTGGACAAAAGTGGGTCATCAGAAGTGTTTTAAGTTCATCCCACGTCATATGGGCAACGATTTCCTGTCCCCGGGTCTAAACGATGGTATTCCACTACAGTTCGTGATGTTAATAACTACTTGTGTCTTCTCGATCCATCAAACAATCCATGTTAGCCCTTCCGTACCGTTGAACTCTATAGTTTTGCCTTCCAAAATTTTTTTATAAGTGCACCTCTGCACCACATTGTTTTGACCAACCGGATCCACATTCGGGTTAGGCTGTGGGTTTTGTGCATTTATGTTAATGCTCGGTGTAACTTGGGCTACTATGGTTGGAATAACAGTTTGTTGTTGTTGGGTTATCAGTTGTGCGATGTCTGCCTCTGTTAGGTTATTTCCTCGTTTTGGAGCCATTCTATAAAAAATGCGTATATATTGATACACGTATCACATATCAGATTGCGTTTCATGAAAATTATTAATAATATCATAAACACACGAACACGTATAAACAACAGTCACTATTATACATATAAATGCCGATGTACAATAATCAAAATTGGCACACAGGGCGAATCCACTAAGGATTTATGTTAGTAACATACTAGTCAAAATTTGTCATCCCGTGACGTATACACATACTATCAACATCGAGAATCTCATACGAGTCGTCTGCCTAAAACGAGCAGCTGGTGGGGAGGGTGGTGAACCAGGAGAGATGGGAGTGCACGGGGTAGGAAATCGTGGGATAGTAACTGGTGTAGGACTCCGCCTAGCCATAGCGGGATGGTAATATAGGTCTGATGTGTGGCTATATTCAGCCGCAACTGGCTGACGGTGAGGTAGAGAGTGGTAAGAACTAGTAGCCTCGGTCCCTCGTCTAACGGGGGATCGGGGTGGGTATCTATCACAACGGTAACCTGATAAGTCAGGTTTGTTTCTGGGGAGCTTGAATCCTATCGCCCCCTCTTCCTCCTCCTCCACGGACCCCGACTCCATCTCCTCTGGATCCTCTTCCGACTCCATCAATGGATCCTCTTCAGAACTCTGACTGCGTCGGTTCGACATCGTACCTGCATAGTTTAAATAAATTATGATTATATATTCTAATTATTGTGAAGTGTGGGTACTGAACATACAGAGATTATACAAATAAGCACACGTTTGCATCGAAGATCAAATATATACATACATATACATATATATATTAGTGTTAGCATTCGTGTTCGCTTCCTGTCCTTTCTCAATGGTGTTCTCAGAATGCCCAAGTACAAGCAGATAAGTTATTATGTTCCGGACCACAATAACTTATTTGCCCGACAAGGCAATCCTGGTAATAACCATACTATTTGGTTACTATAGGTTCTCACTGTGGTAAGTCACACTTATGATTATAGTCTAGGCTCTCTGGGAATACCTACTTCGCTATAACCGATGGCTCTGATACCATCTTCTGTCACACCCCGACTCGCAGTGGAAGCGCACGCGAGGAGCAACAGATACATGGTATGAATACGTTATTAAAAAAGATACTGTATTACACAACATAAGCATCTGTTACAACGTTTGATTACACACTAAGGTTCACTGTATAGGCACTAATGTTCCAAAGCGGTTGTCTTTGCTAAGCATGCTTCTATGTACAGTAGTATTCGGTCAACAAAACTTGAAACCCATACGCACTTCACTTTATTCTTCTTTAGCTTTACCTGAGAAGCATGTTAAGTTTGAACAGTCAGCTACAAATAGCTGGTGAATTTCACTGTTTTAGGGTGTTTCACAATTTAGTTTGAACCGGTTGATTTTGCATGTTTGACATGAAATTATACTAAGCCACAAGTGAAACCTTGACTGTTCTCCATTGTCGTGTCCTACAACCGACACCTCAACACTTTACCGCCCCAAGTAGCTATGTTTAACACCACATAGCGTGTTCATAGAATTGCATGGACATGTGCAATTGCAGTAGAAGCTATGGCATTTGTGCCATATCAATTGGGTTCGTCAGACCAATAGTACTATTCACACATCCACCGGCATATAGTTGATCACTCGTGTTTGTGGGGACTTTTCGTGTGTTAGTATAACTCAGATAATTCACATCACAACATATATGTATGTGCAAGTATGTACATATGTAACATGCATTTCACCCCAAGTAAAACAGTAAAATAGTTTGAAAGCGGGGTAGTGAAACTCACCTAGTATATAGCACGACTATCACAGGATGGGTAAGTATCAATGCTCTATCCCTTCGGTCCTAATATCAGTTCGTGTTTGGTTATTACCGAATACAGTTTTCAATTAGGTAATTGCAATAACTATTGCTCAGATGAGGATAATCATATGAGACTCGACCTATATCCTAACAGTAGAGCTGTGGGTATTATCTTAGTGTCAGATTTCAGTTTAGTTTCCGGGCACCGTTTTGCGTGCCAATCAAAATTGTTTGTTTTAGATGTTCGGAAAGTGGTATGATCATACGGATTGTATTAGTGCATTGTTCACTAGAAATGATTAACTTTATATTAAGGGAGTTCAGTCGTTTGGGGATCCCAGGTTGCCCGATTTTAAGTTTCCTTTTTCGTCGTCGGGAAGTCTCCCAAACTGGCGTGTAATGTACCCCAAGTACCCATTCTAGAATGACTCTGGTGTTCTAGTTATTTTCAATTTAGTCATTGGTCAGTTCACGGTCCCGGCAGGTTCGTTATACGTGTACAACTACCGTTTTTGTATAAAATAATAAGATTTTTAATTCCAAAAATCATTACTCAATCGAAATATTTCATAAATTTCTGAATTTTTTATATAAGTTGGTAAAAATATATAGAATTCTGGAAAAATATTTTCAGAATTTATAAAACTAATTTATTAATTTTAATAAATTCACGAGGAACTGAAATTTAACTGAAAAATTTACATCCAAAATGATCCTACTTTCAAACATCCCCAAAAATTTACAGAAGTACCCCAATATTTCTAGAAAGCTCCTGGAAAAATTTGAGATTTTTCTGAATTCGTTATACAGATTTTTCGGATACCGAAACTTTGCGACAACGTGATTTTTGAAACCCATTCCAAACTCAGTAAATGATCCCCAAACTTTTCCAGAATTTTTTACATATTAAACTCAATGTCCATATAATATTTGGTGATTTATTGAGCTTTTTTAGTATTTTGTCCGAATTAATTCTTTTAAAATAGTTAAAAATTTACCGAAAATCACAAAAAATTCTAAAATTTGAAACAAGTCTTACTGTCATCATGGAGACCATCCTGTAAATTTTCAAGTCCTAATAATACCTACACAAAACATTATACAAAAACTAAGTTTACAGCTACTAGTTTTAGTTTTCAGGTGTTATACCTCGCGTTTCTCGATCAAATGAGCGGTCTCTAGCCTTCCAAAGGCTGTTCTAAGCTAGGATCAGTACCTATATACCATATACAACACAAAAATGCAAAAACCCATGTCAATCAAGCCTTAAATCCGATCGTTTTCGCTTAGGATTTGATTTGTTCGGTTATTATCGAATAGGTTGTGTTTTTGTAACATAAACCGATGTTTTGCATACCCAAACACTATGTATAATCTGATTATATATTAATCATGTTAGAACAGCCCATATTCCACCAAAAACATTAAGATTTTACGGATGAAAACCTCTCTTTTTTGTTGAAATCATACTTAATATATGAAAATCATAAGAAAATGTTATCCAAATCATCATAATGCCTTAGATCACAACTGAAGCCTAATGTTTCTTGACTGGTTCTGAGTGTTGTGTGTGAAGAAAAATTGTAAAACTTAGATTAGCAAATTGAGTTTTACAACTGAAAAAAAGAAAAAGAAATGTGCATATATATATATATCATGACATCCGTTGTCTTAAGGCGGTTAAGTTTTTTTTATTATTTTAACTTTATAATTAATTCAACTGCTTCGCTCATTTTACTCGTATAACTTTCAAAATAGAGTGTATTATAAAATTATGAATTTGCCATTGAGACGAGCTTATTTTTCTTCACATTTTGACCTATGGTTCGTTTAAAACGGAGTAGGGCTAAATATAATATATTTTATGATTATTATTAAATGGGCTCTTATACTACTATCTTTCGGTTAAGGTATCTCATAGTCCAAATTGTCATTCGACCTGTCAGTTGGTAATGATCGTGCCACGCGCAGTTTTAAAAATACTAACCCGTCTTTAATGAAAAGTTGAATGCTTTCACGTATTTGCTTAAAATACATTATATTAGTGTTCGATAAGTAATGTTTTAGGCTTGACTGACCATACAATGCATGTTTGGTTGTTTTCGTGTGCGTTAAAACAAAGGCGTTTCGTTAACCGAAACCGCCTTGTTTAACGTGCCAACTACATGTTAAGGCCTCAGATCTTATATTATTGTCTAAGTACCTTGTCTTGGTAATTCTGTACTCTTAGAATAGTCTCTGGCGCTTACGTTTGCATCTAAATCGTTATTGTACGGTTTGTGAACTGTTAAACAGAAAGCTTCTGTTTAACCTGTTTTTAGCACACTGAGGCATCCACATCGCACTGTTAGGTATTATTGTTTGCATGTTTCTCATAACGTACCCTCGGATTCCTCCGAGTCCTACTTAGTATCGTTTTGTTATCCGTATAAGTCGTACGTATCGATTAAGGTTTACTTGTTTTCGCCACGGTTGTCATATTATCCCCAACTAGTGGGTAAAAATAATTTAGTATTCACATCTATCAGGTGTATGCTTACACTCCGTGATTTGGTCATGGCTATTAGTAACTTAAGTGAGTCGAGGATATCTAGGACACGGTCGTTAACCCCAATGTTTAAGTTATCAAACAAAACCGATCAAAATGGAATATGCGAGATTTACTAGCTAGACTCTGGCATTCGATTGATCCCGTTTCCGACCAAGCGGTAATAATTTACCGTAACGCCCGTATAGGGGAAATAAGTCAAAAGTATTTACCTGAGCTAGTCTTGGTTTAAAATGCAAGATTTAATATCTCAGCCGTATTCAAAATGAAATAAGTGCACATAGTATTTACTGGAAGGATTTATTCTGAATTATGGCATAAGCTAACCAATTAGAATGCTAATGGTCTTATTTAAGTCATAGACTTAGACCGACTAGCTTAGAGGATCAAAACGGTATAATACGCTAGATTAAGCGATGACCGGATAGAATGTAGTTTAAACCCAACAAGTACTATTACTTGTATAATATGGGTAAACCATAAGCATTTTGGATTTTTGAGATTTAAAATGATAAGGTTAAACCCGTTTCGGTTAATTTTCATAAACTAGTTACATATACTTAACCGTACGCATATAAGCGATATCGGGTAACCGGATGAGTCATGAAAAATTTCTATATGCCATTATACTTTAAATAAGTTGTAATATCAGTAGGATATCAACTTACACGCCCGTTAGGTTTTAGAATGAAATTATGCCTCATAAGGGCGTTTTGGTAATTATATATCGTATAAAAGGAACTTGAATATTTTGATGTTATGATCATAAGTATTCCGGAAAAATACTTAATTTATGGTATAATATCAGTAAGATATTGATCATATGTGTAATTTATCATGTTATGACCAAACTATGCGTCATAGGGGCATTTTGGTCATTTTACACATAGTTTTATAATTTATTTAGGATTCTGAGTTTATATTATGTACCTACTATAAAAATACTTTAAATGAGTTTTAAAATCAGTGGGTAACAAGTCTTGGTTGATAAATATGGTTTAAAACCATACTATGCGCTGAAACGACGTTTATGTTGTGAAATGACAATTTGTGCGTAAACTCAGTATATAAATTGACTTGACATCCCAAATAATCTTACTTATGATATTACATCAGTAGAAAATTCATTTTCAAGTTCGTTATCGATTAAAACCTTATTTTATGTAAAAAAGGCATTTTAGTCAAAAAGTTGGCATAATAACGGAACTTGTGCATAAACTCCGATTCTGATTATGATCATGTAATATAACCTCAGGGGGTTATGCTACATTATATTACGATCATAATGCAACCTTAGATTAGTAGCTAACTAATCTAATTCGGGTCAGAATCGAAAGTCAAAGCAGAAGTCAAACTTTACGACTTTCGGTTGTGAACCGACCCTAAAACTGAAATTGACGAGTTAAACATGTTCTCACATGTTCTAATAATTATTTCCAACTTTTTTAAGTGTCAAAACATGTTTTATAATATATATAAACTCATATTATAATATTTTCCAAATTTGGCTTGTTTGACTTTTTAATAATAAAACTTTGACCCGTCAATTGGTCTAGTAAACGTGATCTTTATGAGGTGCCCTTTATAGGGATTAACACCTACCTTATTACGATCACTTAGCCATGTTCGTTATGAACAATGGCTGGACCATAATGGTCTTAACCGAAAGTCAAAGCGTTTTCCGTAAATGCTTGACTTTTGGCTATAAAAAGCCTATAAACGAAAATGCAAGAGAAAGGAACACTTACAAGTGATCCTTGGATGAAATAGAACGAAGTTGGATGCTCCTTTCAGTTAGGAACTTCCAGAGGATGGAGATAGAATGTTTATGAGAAAGGTGCAAGTTCAAGTGATGAACCAATGCTCCTATTTATAGTTGGAGAACTTGAAGGAGGTGATTCTAGGTGTTAGCAAGTGTTAGAGGGTGGCTACAAGTGTCTTTAAAAGTGGCATAGCATTTTGGAAGCCTATGGTTTCGAATTAAATGGGTTTTGGCAACTTGTGTGGCTGTTAAGTAATTTTTCTGCAGCAAAGGGCCTCTGGCGGCCCGCGAGGGACCAGGCCATTTCTCTCGCGGCCCGCGAGCGGCCTATAGAATCATTCAAACTTTGCCACATTTAGCCCCTCAACTTATTAAACTTCTAAAAACACCTTTATAAGCATAATTCACCCCTCGTAGCAAATATTTGGCGTACACGGGAGTATGCCCGGACATCGTCAAGCTCTCAGTTCGTTAAAAGGTTACTCAAAGGTATAAATTAACATGTTGACACTTTTAACCTCTCCATCGTCCAACTTTTACATATTTACACAAATAATCTCTATCGTCCAACTAGTGGCTCATATGAGAGTTAGAACTTCGTAAAGGGTCACTCAGAGGCTTAGTTTGAGCATGTTGACATCTTTAGTCCTTATTAGACTTAATATAAAAGTAATGACACGTGTCGCTATATTATTGGACATGATTTTACGAGGTGTTACGATAGCCGGCTGTCACACGGCCCGTGCATGCACGCATAAAAGAATGAGATACGTTATGTTATGTATCCTTTTATCTTATTGCATAACATGATTATCGAAGATGACGGTAACGCAATATATGTGAATACGATACGAGCGATATTCATGAGGATGTTGAGGCGAATGATGAGACGCAAAAAGAAGTAAACATGTGGGCATTACACAACCAGCATACGCACCTCAACCTTCGTGCCTATCTGAGCGAGCAGATTTAAAATTCCGTACATGTGAATTATGATGATGATTAGTTTAGTTTTATTTATATAGATTTGTAATGTTTTTTTAAATAAGTTTTTTTAACCTTTTGCATTTAAATTATATATTTTTTTTAATATTGATGAAAAGTTTAATTTTTTCGTTTATAATTAAATGAATTAGAGGGAAAAAAAGAGGAGGGTATAGTGAAGTGTAGTGAACCACACTCCAATATAGTGGAAGATAGAAATGATGGAAAGAGATTTAACTTCACGCTGAGATAGAGGATGGTTGTGATAATTCACTAATGAACCACACCCTATAGTGTTATAGTAAATATAAAGTGCATACATAAAGCGTTTCCATCAATTTCGTGGCTGACGTATAGATTAAGCTTTTGTACTTGAGCATTATCATACTAATAAAACTAATAACTTGACATGTTTACATTGTTTATTCTTCAATATATCTTATAACGAGTAAAATTACACCATGCTACACGACGAGAAATCAATCGGCATCGATTTTAGTAATCAGAGGAGAAACTAAAAAGAAAAGTTTGTGAAATAACCAAACGGACTCGATACGTGTTATATATTGTTTGAAAACTAGAAATACTAATATCGGTAACTGATATAAGCAAAAGTGCACATGTTTTTTTTATCAAAATGCACCCACATTTTAACAATTTTGTTAATAATATATTTGCAATAGACTTATTTTGGTTTATTTTCGGTACCAACTTTTGGCGTTTTCGGTACTGGTTCAGTACCGATATTTACCAGTTTTCACATTGAAATATTGGTACCGAACCGAACTGTATCGTACCATGTATTTTCTGTACCAGTATCCATTGATGGGGATTTTCGATACCAGTTAGTTCCAAGCTCATTTTATCCCCGTGTATGATGACATGTTATTTGATTACTAAAAGTTGCTTTATCGTTTATGTTCCTACATCTTTACTATGTTCATTTTTTTTCATTTTGACACCCCGCTATACTAACATATTATCATATCTTGTACCATTCTATTCTTATATCGTGGTCATATTATATTATATTGCTATTTGATTACTTGGATAAATTGTCACTACTATATCACTAGTAATCCTATATATCGGATGATCATGTGGTTTTCACTACATTTCCCAATCTTGTATTTTCATCTGGCCTTACTACACTTATAAGTTAACTTCTTTACAATAAACGATATAGATTAATGAACGAAGACTTTGGTTACATGTGTATGTATAATACCAAGTTAAGGATTAAAACTAATGATGTATTTTTATTAGCTTGTAATTTACTAAGTGGAAGAATGGCATTTGTGTACATTCTAGCATTTGTAGTTGCTAGCATTTGATCTTTGTAATTCACTACGAGTTGAGGTGTTACAACGTATCTCAATTTGACAACTTGTATAAACCTGAAGTATTGGCATGTAAAAAAACTAAGGTAGTGTTTGTTTTTTCAGAAAAGCTCTTCTTGTCCTCTTTTATCTACGTCGCGCAGACCACCCGCAAACGTTTAGGTCTGTAGAATGTTTATTTTTTTTAAAAGACCTTTCATTAAAAAAGGTATGTGCGCCCTCTACTTGCTGCAGATCTAGGTTAACTTCTTCTAAACTTTTCTTGTGCCCTCATATCATAACTTCATATAGAAAAAGATGAAACGCTAGCACCACCCACTCCACCCCTCTCCCTTGC
The DNA here is from genome assembly GCA_947069175.1 of Scalesia atractyloides. Classification (NCBI taxonomy): domain Eukaryota; kingdom Viridiplantae; phylum Streptophyta; class Magnoliopsida; order Asterales; family Asteraceae; genus Scalesia; species Scalesia atractyloides. Next base: position 91,190,850 of record CAMTDV010000026.1, on the reverse strand, counting down.
CTCTGCCACTCCACCGCCGTCGACGTCCTGCCTCCGTCACTCCTCCACCGCCGTCGCACTTCCCGCCGCCGCCACTCCTCCACCCCTTCACTGGTATGAAATCCTCATAGCCCTAAATTTAATTGTTCAAATTATTTTTAGATGCTCAATTTCAGTTTATTTTAGCAGCGAATAGAAGTTAAAAAAACAGTCTTATTCTTGCAGACTCCAAAGGTTTGGTTCATCTCTTCTTCTACACATATCTACAATGTGGTTTGCAGACTGTAAACATTTTACCTCTGAAAAAATAAACTATACCTTAAATCTTTAGAAAATTGGAGTTTTTTCTATATATCTTATTTTATAAACTATGTGTACTCTCATTAGTCACAAGACAGGGGTTTTAGAAGCTAAGTAAGAGAAATTACTAGGTAATCAGAGAGATTAAGATATAAAATGTTTAAATTGACTGATAAAAAGGTGGATACCTAAAAATTAGTAGGGTTTACAATCAAGAAAAGAACTGGCTTGTAGTTTTAATATGAAAATTTTCAAAATAAGCATGGTATGATTCATGGAGGCAAGAAATAAAAAAAGATATCATGAAATGTAATCGTGCAGCTGTAAAAACTTGGGTTAGAGGGATTTTAAAAAATTGTTGATGCCATGTAACATGATTGAACTCTCCACACCAAATGTGGTGTAGGTGTATATAATCAATTAGAATAGTATTGGTATGTTTGACAAAAGTAGTTTGGTGGCTGGTGACTGAAAGCTGGTAGTTATAGTTTTTTAGATATATTTAGGTGTTTGGGAGAGTAGCTGGAATTTTTAATAAAATGTATAAAATGACCAAAATGAACAAAACTAACAAAATTTATATATTTAGGTGTTTGGCAGAGTAGCTGGGGTTTTAGAGGTTAAAATAGTCATTTTTTTTTCCTAAAAGCTTGTAGCTCTTTCTAAACGCTAGTAGTAGGAGTGTTCAACCAAAAGCTTCAAGCTCCTTCAACCAAACAAAGTTTTTTATTAAGTATGAACTTTTTTCTTAAAAGCTTAAAGTTAGAATCTTCTAAAAGCTATTAAAAGGTCCATGCAAAACATACCCTACATGTTACCTAATAAATACGGATCTTTAGTATCACATGTCCTCTTTGTTGATTGAAAATTCGAAGGGAAATGTTTTCATAATATAACTTGTTCTAATTAAAACTACGTTGTTTTGGGTGAATTCATAAAAAAAACTAATTAAAACGTGGTTTCTTTATTTTTTTTTCTCCAACATTTAAACTACTTGAACCTAGTAAAAAAACTAATTAAAAAATTTGTTTCACTTCATTTTTCTCCATCGTTTTAGTAATTGTATCTTTCTTTAAGATTATACAACGCTCATCTTTCTTACTATTCAAAATAGTTACATAAACAAAAGCATATATTTCACACTATTTAAAGAGGACTATGTTAACATGTTTAGCTTGAGATTTCATTTTCGTATGGCTCGATAAGAAGCATGTGTGTATGAAATTGTCTAGATTATAATGATTCACAAAAATAGAGTAAGTCACGATAGAATTTAACCATTTATGAGCTAGCTATATTATGTGCATTTCAAAGTAATTCAGACGAAATTTTACGGTTTTTGATGGCTGTGGGACAAAGATTTTTTACTTAGAATGTTTGTTTTGACTTATAGTAAATTAGGTTATCATCCGGAGTTGTTTTCTACACTCGAGAAAGTCTTTTAAATTTTAATATTATGAGTAACATCGAATTTAAAATAGTACAATAAGTTGTCTATCAACAAATATTAAAGTTTTGGTATAATGAAACATGAGTTTTTAAACATATAGTACAAGGTTAAAATCATACTAATGGCTTATGATTAAAAAAAGATAAATGATAATGTTCAAATAGTTCAACAAACAAATAAACACACAATGCTGAATATAAAAAAATAATGGTATGCCAATATGTTTTTGAATAACACAATTTTATGAAATATTGAAGTTATTAATCTATTGCAAGCAAAAGTTTTACAACATTATCAATTAATTACAAACCGGTAGTTTCGAAAAGTCATTCTTCTGTATATATTTTCAATCCCCATTCAAATCCTGATCATCTATATAATTATTTTGGAATTGGTGTGTAAACCAGAGAAAATTCCGATGTGTTCAAGTAGCCACTACAAAATGAGAACAAATTGTTAGTAATATTAGAATGTAAATTGTTAAAAAGTTAATAAAACATGAAAAAATATTAATGCAATAAAGTCATTTATAAAGGTTTCGACTATACAACTTTCAAGAACACGATACCTTGAATAATTAGGAAGCTCAATAAAGTTGTATGGGTCATAGGTATTTTCAAGATCAATGGCATCTGAGGTTGATTTACTCAATAATATTTAACAACCATTTTTATTAAAAATTATAGTTTTAAAAAGTGTTTATTTTGCATTTGAAAACAGAGGGTAACTTAAGCTCATACAAAAATTACTCCAACCATCTATGAAACAAAAGTAATTGCCAACTTTTTTAAGAGTGATCGTCCATTTATAACTATCCGATAAGTAAAAAACAACACGAGTAGCTTGAATATTAGTTTCGTATTGTTTAACGACGAAAGAAATCGGATATAATGACATAATATAGAAATCTTAACCAAAGCTTTTAATTTAAAAGTTAAAATTTTGATTCTCTATAGGGCATTATACTTATCGTGATCGTACATGTTATACGGCTAAATTTAATAGATGTATACACACAAGCTCATACATCTGACCTACCATTGATCTTTGGTGACTTGATTGTTGGAGGGTGGTCTCGAGGCGAAGCATCTTCTAACATGTTATACATAAATAGTTGTATGTTTGACTACATGTATTGTAATCTTTAGATGAACTTAAATGTAATCTCGAAAACCTTGCATTATAGGCTTGTAAGTCATACATAACCACTTGTAAAAAGTGTGATGTTTTATGTGTCATAATTTAGGAATTATTATATACAATACATCACTAACATTTTTATGAATTTTTTTTTTTGAAATTAAAGAAGGATTTGTAGGATGAATTTCAAATTATATGTATCAAAAATTAAATGACACAAATTGTATAAAATGCCATTTAATATTATTAAGTAAATTAGGGATTTAACAAATATAATAACTGATCTAGAATTCATAAAATAATAACGTGATACAGTGTATTTTAACCAAAGGTTACTAAAAATTTAAAGTCAAATTTGGATTTCCACCACTTATAAACATATATATTGATACGTCAATAAATGAAGATTATCAGTTGTTTTTTTTTTAAATTATGCTAGCATTCATGATTTTATTATTTTTAACACTCTTTTCATGTATATGATAGATAACTTATTAGTAAAGTTTTAGAGTAAATATAAAGTGCATACGTAAAAAGTTACCATCAGTTTCATGGCTGTTTGAATTAAGCTTGTGGACTTGAGCATTATCATACTAATATAACTAATAACTTGACATGTTTGTGTTTTTTATTCTTCAATATATCTTATAACTGGTAAGATTACCCGTGCTACACAACAGGAAATCAATCAGTCAACATCGGATTATTTTAGCAACATGAGGAGAAACCAAAAAGAAAAGATCGTGATATACCGAAAAGGATGTCGATACGTATTTTATATTGATCGGATACTACAAAAACTAATACCGATAACGGTTTTGATAGTACCAATGTTATTCGCTCAGAATCACTATAATACTGGTATTTGACCCAAACTTTTAAACAATTGTTAGTATTAAGAGAACATAATTAAGTTTCTTTACAAGATTTTCATTATTTTACAACATTCTAGTCATCACATGGTTTTGTATTCATCTTTCCATTGACTATATTTACTTATTTACTATAAACATATTTTTAATAACTACATGTTTTAAAGAATGTAGTTGGAAAGGGAAAGCATAAATGGAATCATATCTGGTAAAAAAATGTTATGAAGATGAGACTCAACACAAATAGTTTAAAATTCTAACTTATTGCAACAATATACTTTCTGTAATCATTATATATACGTTAAGTACTAATAAAAAATCAATAAATGGACAAAAAGGTGAGTATTGTGCAAACACCCTATTTTGCAATCTCTAGTTCATTCATACACCAATAAAAGAAAATCCAAAAGCTACATAGACAACATTAGAGAGCTTACATCAACATTGTCACCATATTTTAAGCAACTTGAACCAAAAATCTGCCATACCTCTCTATCTATGATCCCAAAAGTGCGATGTAGAAAGAAAAATATACTGTTATCGATGACACGAGTGGTTGCTAAGATGACCCGATCCATTATAGACACAAGAAACAACAACATTACCATCATACAATCATCTCCTCAAAAGCTTGTGGGAGAAAATCCTCTTCGAATACGGGCTGTTTCACGAGATTGCCTTGTAAGATTCAATCACATTTACCAACGAGTTATGAAGCGGGCCCTGCACTTAGATTTTAATTTATAACAGATTAGAGGTGGCAGTTTCAACTCGTTTACTTGTGACTTGTGAGTGTGTCAATTTGGGCCAAAAGTCACCAAACTTGTCTTTTTAATGCATACAACCACATAAACATCAATTTATTCAAATACATTATTTTATTATTATAATAACTATAATAATAATGATAATAATAATTAGTATTATTATTGCTGTTGTTATTATTATATTATAATTTTGTGTTCATATTTAAGGCATCATATAAAAATCTGACAGACGTCTTTTGGGTCGACCCGATCCAACCAGTTTGACCCATTCTATAAAACAACTTGTTTTAACCCGACCCGCCTATTTTACCAAACCTACAATAACCAATAACTTTAGTAAAAGATTACCGACCTCAGAAACACGAAGTGCGGTTTGTATAACATAATTTGCATGTGGATCTTGAAGCAATTGTTCAAACTGACTAGCTGAGATCAGTTCACGGATGATGGTTGACCTGATTTGACCATCTAACACGGCTAAACATTTCTCGACCACGTGGCTACTAAACTTTTGGGTGGCAAGGTGCACATAGTTACCCTTAAACTGAGAGGTCAGCTTCGACACAGCCGATGGAATCTGCAGCTCAAGAATGTACTGTACAGCATAGTTTCTGCATCGTACGATAAAAAAATATTAGCCGAAAAATATAACAAGTGTAAACGACTAAACGGGATTTTTTCCTTAGCATTACCCGTATGCATCTTGTGCAAGAAGAATGCGATTTTTTGATATTTCGGAGACTAATTTTTCACGGTACTCGCCAGTCGAGTGATTAATGCATCTTTGTAACACACAACATCCGTGTTGATGGGTTGCTATTTCAACACAAAAATTTGCAGCAGCTTCATAGATGAACTGTGATCAATAAGGAAATGGGTCAGATTAGGGTCATATTTTAACTCCAAAAGGTCAAATGACCAAATTAAAGGTCAAACTTTTTACTTTCCATTACATTTTAAAAATTTGAGATCAAGCTATTTTAATTTCCAATCGAAACCCCATATAGAATTTGTAATAAAAATGAACATTAACAATTCCTAATTCATTATAAAGTTAGATCCATAAAATAACTAATAAGTCGAAAAGCTATATGTTTGACCTCTAAAGTCAAAAGCAAGGGTATTAAATGACGTTTGAGAGAATTAAAGATTTGAAAAGCTGTCATTTGACGGTTTAAGATTGTTTCTATCACATGAAACCAATCAAATTTGTTGCAAACAACACACCGAAAGTCGTTTGTGTTCCATATTTGCTCAAAAACGTTGCTATCATACTATGCAGTGGCGGAACCAGAACGATTTAGTTAGGGGGTCATCATAAGCTTATATTCTATATTGGTTAAAATTAGGGGGTCCATCTCTAAGTTTGTTCTTCAAAAACTCAAAATTTATAAATAAAAATTCAAAAAGTTCCGGTGACCGGAGGGTCAACGGACCCTCTTGACCCCCCTCTGGTTCCGCCCCTGATACTATAAGAACAATGTAATCCAAGAGATCACAGGCTTGATCATTGTAAACATATAAGCATGGAAATTAAACCTATAATTCGGCTAAACCTTAAGAAGTCCAAACCTTATTATCTTCATTGCTGAGACACTGCAAGCAACGCTGAATGACATGATTCCCGTTGAGATCCTTCATAAGAGCAAGAAAGCCCGGTTCGATAGCAGATATAACAAGCATAATTTGCTGTCTAGTCTTCAGAGTCTCTATAAGCTTCTGTACCACCCTAGTTCTATAATAAACGCAAACATTTCGACATTTGTATATTACATAACATAAACAATATATTAAGCATAACTAAAAGTATTCAGTTACCCATGAGTGTTCAACGAAATTTGAACAAGTTCCCTTGGTTCTCGAGTAACTGCGATCAAAATCCGCATTCTCTGTTCTTCATTACACACTTCCAAAAGCTTCTGCATAAAGTAATTCCCAAACGGGTTGATCATAAGCTCAACCACATGCCCTATGATCTCGTTGAACACAGTTTGTACATGTTGCGGGTTTCCATCATCGAAAATCTTTTGCAGAAGCCGACACCCGTGTTGATCTTTAGCCATTGCAAAAATATACTGTTGACCATTGCTCAAATGAGTTTGACCATTTTCCCAAGGTCGAATAGACTTCTTCCTAACTCGACTTACATCTTCACCTTGAATGATTAAACTATCCTCACTAGTGGCTAAACCCTCAAGCCCGGGCCTGAGCCCAAACCCCCCACGAGTGATTCTTGGACCATTATCTGCCATGTGGAACCAATGAGAGTCACGGTTCGGGTTAACCTTAGCCTTCGAAGCGGCAATCCCTGATTGATAACAATACTTCAACACACTCCTATCGAAATTCGATTGCTCGTAATTCATGGGGATTCTTGAAAAAAAGGGTTAGTTGCAAGATAATCGGAATCCCTAAATGAAGTCGAACGGGTTCGATTACCGCAACGTAAACCCTGATTTTGATCATGATTTATATACATTCTACTAAGTCCATCAATCAAAGTTTCATCAACTTCCTTCCCTAAAGATAAATGGGGCAGTTCAAAACAGGGGTTTCTTGAAATAATATGTGATGATGATGAATCACCATCATTATACATACCATACATCATCATCATCCTGTTGATAGTAGGATTACCATTTACAAAATGATGATGATGATGCCCATTAGCATATGATGGATGATGATGAAGTGATGTTGCATGAGGGATCTCACCCAACAACATTTCAAGCTCTTCATCATCCTTCATGTTATCAATAATACCAACTCTCTCAACCATCATCCACAACACAATAAACAAGAAATCTTGAAAACAACAAAATATAAATAAAATTCAAAACTTTAAAACACCCACATCAAGAAAATGATCAAGAACCACTATAAATAATGAAAATGAAAAAACCCATAACAGTTACCCCCTTTTTTCCATCTGGAAATAATCTTTTGATTAGGTTATGATGCAATAATCATCATTTGATCATAATATCATTTGGGTTTTTTGGGAAATTTTGAGGTTGGTGAAGCATGCAAAGATGGAGGAATGCATACACAGAGTGTATGTATATGTTAGTGTACAGAGTAAGGTGAAGGTCTCACGCCATAAAAGATGGAGAGAGGAACAGACTCTCACTCATCTCTCTTCATTACTCTCTCTCTCTCTAGAATATACACATATATAGTGAGGGAGGAGGAGAGTGTGAGAAATCTCATTGAGAATGTTTTTTTATTTTTCTTATCAAATTTTGCAGCACAAATTCATGTTATTATTATACCTTTTATTTTTTTTTTTGTCTATGATTCCAGAGTACATAAAAAATATTTAAAAGATACTTTTATATATATTTTCAAGAGATATTAGCCTCTAATAATCCTTACTATATGTTATTGGCTATTGACAGTCCCATTTTTTATTCCCCTTGACAGTCCACCTTTCAGCTATTTTTCCTCCACCGGTTCTCAGTTAAAAAAACTTAACGGAGTTAAGTTTTTTCCGAATTACAAATTGACCTTTTAGGGCTTTTGATCAGAACGAGGATAAGAGTCGAATGTAAAACTTACATTGAAATTGTGCTCCAAATGACGAAAATGGTGCTTTAATTCGGGTGTTTAAACTTCCAATTAATAAAATTAAAGGCGTTTGGAGCACCGTTTCGAGGTAAGTTTTACATCAATAGACTCGTATCCTTGTTCTGACTAAAAGCCCTAAAACGTTAGTTTGTAATTTAGAAAAAAAACTTAACTCTATTAAGGTTTTTTAACTAAAGACCAGTGGAGTAAGAATAGTTGAAAAGTAGAACTCATAGAAGAAATAAAAAAAAATGTGGGAATGTCAATGGATAATGACGTCTAATAACCTTGTAATAAGAATTATTAGAAGACAGTATCTTATTTCAATGATACTTTTATATATATTTTTGACAGTTTTTATGTATTGTGTTTGTTATGTACAGACGTTGGAATTACAAACTCCACTGTATTTAACGGCCAAGATCTATTCAAAGGATGCACTTTCATGGTTAAATGGTATTAATTTTCACAAACGCAACATTGTTACAATCTTTAGTAAAAAAATATATTAATACTTTAAGTACGTAATTTAAGTAAAACAAGAATAAACAAAATAAAATCTCAATCATGTCATTTAATGGGTGGTTATAAGACTTGGAATATAACTTGTAAGTAAATGAGAACGATAAAATAGACTTTTTAGTCATTAAACATAAACAATATATTACGATCATATCTTCCATTTTTATAAGCAAACCTGTGATTTGTTTGCAAATAAAAACTCAAATTTGTAACAAGTTTTAAAAAATACCAAAATTAATATAGTTACATAATTTTCACGCATTTTGAATGAAAATGATCAAAATAAAAGGAAACTACAATTGATAGTGTGCATTTGTGTAACATACTAAAACGGGTAAATTTAAGTTTGATTTGAAAACAACATCAACCATATATTTTTTAACGTTTTCTTGAAAGGAGTTTGAAACTCTCGACAAGACGTTTAACCATCATCATTGTTTTCAATAATATTCGAGAACAGTGAAAGCTATGCATCCATTTTCGTTTCTTTGCGTTTACATTAGTCATAAGATATGTCACGTTTTCTCCTTATACACGACTCATTTAAAATAAGTGTTTTCGAAATACATCAATACAACATATAAAATATAACTCATGCAAATGTTTACATCAAGATTTAAGAAAAAAAATAAAACAAAATACTAAATAAACAACTTTCAAGGGGCAACTTTGGTATTTACCCAACGATAAAGAAGCTTCATTGAGGGATCTTTTGCGTTACCATAAAGGGATGGTACCGTTTTTGTTGGCCCACAGCAACCCAGCGAGTCATGGTCATGCAATTGCATTCTATCTAATCATACGAAGACACGTGTCCCTCTTCCAACAACCTATAGTCTCATATCACACATATAATTTTTAAATTTTAGAATATACTAGTTATTTATAAATATTACATCAATGTTAAACTTAGCTGAAAAAACTTAATTACTATTTAGGTTCAACATGAATTGAGAGAGAATAATAAAAAGGTCACTACATAATAACCAAGTTTAATAACTGGTTGATTTAGGTTTTTCAATTTAAATAATTCAGAAAATTGCACAACAATTAAACGATAATAAAACTTTAGTGCTTTTTGGTTTTTTTTAACACTGGTGCTTAATATTTTAAAAAAAGCATTAGTGACTTTATTGAAACAATGTTAAAACTTGGATATTGTTTCATATTTTTGTTCTTGTGTTAAATATGTGATTTGTATAATTTATGCATGATGATGTATATCATGGGTAATAAACAAGAAAATAAGAAATTTGAGTTAAATTGTATATCAAGTACTTCAACTATATCATGAAATTAATTATTATGTTTTCTTTTAGTTGCAATAATAATTAGCATTTATTTGATGGGGAAATTAACATAGCATTTATCACAAGTAAGATGTATACGTTTGTGTGTTTTATTTAATTTTTTTAATGAGAATATTAAATACATGTATATACCTTTTTATTTTTATTTTATTATTAGTCCATCTTACCTTAAGATGTGTAGAAAATTAAATTAGTGATCCATAACCAAAATAACCAATCTAGTAGAGTCCTATAAGCCAACGGGTGCTAACTTTCTTTCAAATAAGATTCCTCTTAGCTTATCATAAGTTTTTAAACCACCTCCTCTTGATGTGGAAAAATCCCCTTTATTTTAGGGTAATAGCTAGTTGGACTAGAAGCTAGTTATTCCGATCCACTTATTGGGAAGGCCGGCCCTCCTTCATCCCTTCGTTCCAATCCATCCAGACAACTATGGCAAACCGTACTAATTTCCCTTGCATTGATACCAGTAAAAGGGGCATCGCCTATGAGAAATCGCACAAACTTAGATATAGGGTAAGGACCTTAGATTTTGAATTAAATCTTCTTCACGCCCCAAACGGATGATAGTCAAGATTGATGCTAATGGACGATTAACCCCATTAGAATCTTTAAATGGTACTTAGATTCCAATATGGAGTAGCTATAACGTTTCAGTGGTTCCAAACACTCTTGGCAATTCAAGGTCAATGTACGAAGCAGCAAGGATGGTGCATCGCCTCTTTCTCGCTCTGGAGCCAAAACAAACATGTTCAATTTTAAAATTCGAAGAGCATTAAAAAAATAAAAATAAAAAAAGAAGCAAAAGTATTTTTCTTTGCAAAACAAATATTAAAAGAACTTTTAAAAGGAAAGCAAATTCCATTATTTATACTGAGAGAAATATATGAATCAAATGAAACTGAAAGAGAAAAGGATTCTATAATCAGTAATAAGATAATTCATGCATTTCGCACCCCAACAGTTGATAGAAACATCGAGGCAAGACGTAAAATATTATTCAAAGACTCATGCTACTAAAACTGATATATATTAATCATCAAGATTAAATTGTAATATAGAAAGGAAGCACATTTTTCAACTAAAGAAAACATTAACATAACATTATTTTAAATTGATATTCTAGGTCCAAAGCCATATGTGATCTCAATCTTTGCAATATCATCTCAAATATTCCCTGAGAACATGTTAAAATAAATATCAACAAACGTTGCCGAGTTTACAAGTTTGATACAGATAGCATAAGTAAAAAAAGCATAATTTACATGTCAAAAGAAACTTAATATCAATATGTAACATGCATGTACAAAAGGCATAGTTTAAACCTATAATGTAAAACAATTGAGCACCTTAGCATCGAGATACTAGATCTAAGAAACTTAACAATGACTACAGATCCAAAAGGATCAATCTAGGCGGGTTGTCAATCCTATAGCGTTATACATGTTAAGGTGGCTTGCAAGGTTAATGAATTTGCATAGGTACAATTGTAAACAAGTATGTAACACATAGAGCATATAGACTAATGTGCATGTAACTAGATATGTATTTGAATAAGTATGTGCAATTGTAGTGTTTTGATATATGAACATGTTTTCAACCCAAACAACATAAAAGTAAAAATGGATCATGTATACTTATGGTTTTGAGAAAGTAAACCGAGAAGGATCATGAACAAGTGTAAGATCAAGATGAGCAAGGCGAATACTAGCCTAAAAGGGTAAAAGTGTAAATGTATAAGTATATGAATAATTAAATAAATAAAAATGAAAAGATTTAAATAAAATACAAGTCTTGAGATGTGGGTCTTGATGTAAAGGAAATATAAAAGTGTAAACGTAAAAGTGGTGGATAAAACCTCATAACAATGATTAAACAAAATGTTTATATATAGTCGTTTTAATAATCATACAAATTCATTATATGATAATATGTAAAGCTATTATTTAGAGTTGTATGAAATGACAAATAGGGTCAATCCAATATAAATAAAGGGGTTCTAAGTATTAAAATACTAAAATCATCTTTTCATAAAAAATAAATAATAAAACTAAAACATAAAATTTTTGTAATTTCAATATTTATTTTCTGCCCAAGGGTTTAGTTGAAATAGATGTTTTAAGGCTATTATGATGCCTTAAAATGAAAAAAAAAAAACAATATGAAATACTATAAAAACTATAAGATCCAGAAAATTTAGAGAATAAAATAAGGATAAATCTTTCCTTTAATCCTTATAAGTGTTTCGTCATAACACAAAATCACTAACTATTTGGTTAGTGAGATTTCGGTTCGATTTTTGGGAAAATATACAAAAATGGAGATATGGTGACGAAATGTGCATGCAAGTGTATAGATGATGAGATTTGTATCATGGACTATTACATATTCCTACCTTAACATAGAACATCCAAACATTTGTCTTGTTTGGTGTCTCGGTTTTGTATTGTTATTGGAAATATAGTCCCAAAAAGGTTAAACAATGCATAAAAATAAAGAAATGGATAAGGACATGAATGTAAGTTGTTAGTACACTTCAAGTCTCAAACTTATCACAAAACACTCAGACTTTGTGTTCTGGTTTGGTAAAGGGCTGGAAGTCAAGTTAGAGTTTGAATGGTATAATGGTTAAGAATTATGCATAAATGTTATAAATCCATAAATGAGCCCTTAGCCATTCGTGTTTATGAATTAAACTGTCACACCCCAACCAATGGCGGAAACATCAGAGTGAGACGAAATAGATTGCTCGAGAATCATAACACTATTTGCGACATTATTAAATTTAAAATTTCATTTCATTTCAAATTGTCAAGTACAACATAAGAAATTTGAAAGTACAACATTTAAGAAAGTCAGGTACAACATGATTAACGATAAGCAACATAAAGTCTAGAAGTTTCTAGGTGCGTTTCTTGGAAGTCCCTACTAAGTTTCATCAATGGCGTCATCCTTAACCTGCAACATGTTAAAAGTATAGTTCAACATAAAAGTATTGGCGAGTACACAAGTTTGATATAACATAAGTATGAAATAGCTTAAACGAACGCACATGTTATAATAGTATACTAGATTAATGTAAACAAGGCATGCGATTTATAAGTCAATCCTCAAGTGTCACCGCAAAATGGAATAAACTTAACATGACCACAAGAATACGGGCGGTGCGTTACTCCTACAACGCTATACATGTTAAGGGAGGCTCGTATGAAGTTAATGACAAGTCGTATCACATAAGAATGTTCCAAGTATACAAATCAGGTATCACATATCTTTAGCATGTATGATGAATTGTTTGTGTGTTTGCATAAAGGTATAAGTGTGATTGCGTGTATTTTTGATAGGTTAACATATTGCACCCAAAAGTGTAAAGCGTAAAAAGGGTGTCCGCGTGTACTCACGGTTGCTAAGGTTCTTTTGTTAAATCCCATGAAGAGTTTGATTGGTTATAAACGGAACACCAAGTTACCCTATACGAGGAAACGTAGGTGTGTGAGTATTGGAATTATAATGGAGGACTCGGCTATGTAACACCGTGTAAAAAAATCGTGTCCAATAGTATAGTGACACGTGGTGTATTTTAAATTTAGTATATTAAAGACTAACAAGGACTAAAAGCGTCAACATGCTCAAACTAAGTCTCTGAGTGATCTTCGAATGTCAACACGCATAAACATAGCCTCTGAATGACCATTAGTGTCAGCATGCTAAAACTTGGCCTCTGAGTAACCGTCGTGTCAACATGCCCAGCCTCTGAGTGACATCGGAGTCAACATGCTTATAATGAGCCTCTGAGTGATCGTTTACGAAGTCCTAACTCTCATATGTCCCATTTGTTGAACGAGAGGGATTGAATCCGTGATTAAATAAAAGTTGGACGTTTGAGGGATTAAAAGTGTCAACATGTTAATTTATACCTCTGAGTGACCTTTTAACGAACCGAGAGCTCGACAATGTCCGTGCATAATCCCAGGTACGCCAAATATTGGCTACAGATGGCTAAAAGTGCTAAAAAGGTGTTTTAGGAGGTTTAAAGGGGTTTTATAAGTTTAGGGGGCAAAAAGTGTCAAACTTTGAAACTAGCTTAGGGGCGCGAGAGGCAGGGCCTGTGTGCCTCTCGCGGCCCGCCAGAGACCTGTATCTGCAGAAAAATTCCTTGGCCACCACACAAAGGTGCCAAAAACCATTTACTCGAAACCATGGCTTCCCAAACAGCTATGACACGTTTTAGGACACTTGTAAGCTCCCTCTTACACCCCTTAACACCTGGCACCACCTCCTTTGAGTTTTCCAAATATAAATAGGTGCAAAGGTTCAACCTTTGAACTTGCACCATTCTCATTTTCATCTCCATCTCCCTCCTCTGGATGTTCCTAACTGAAAGGAGCATCCAACTTAGTTCTTTTGCATTCTAGGAACCTCTTGTAAGTGTTCCCTCCTTGTGTATTATCGTTTATAGGCTTTTATAGCCAAAAGTGAAGCGTTTTACGGAAAACGCTTTGACTTTTGGTTAAGATCATTATGGTCCAGCCATTGTTCATAACGAACATGGATAAGTGATCGTAATAAGGTAGGTGTTAATCCCTATAAAGGGCACTTCCTGAAGATCACGTTTGCTAGACCAATTGACGGGTCAAAGTTATGATATTAAAAAGTCAAACAGGCCATTTTTCGGGAAAATCACAAATTGATCTTATATATGTTATCACACCTGTTTTGATACTTAAAAAAGTTGGTAATAATTATTAGAACATGTAAGAACATGTTCCGCTCGTCAATTTCAGTTCTAGGGTCGGTTCGCAACCGAAAGTCGTGAAGTTTGATTTCTGCTTTGACTTTTGATTCTGACCCAATTTAGATTAGTTAGCTACTGATCTAAAGTTGAATTATAATCGTAATATAATATAGCATAACCCTCTGAGGTTATATTACATGATCATATTCAGAATCTGAGTTTATGCGCAAGTTCTGTAATTATGCCATTTTTGACTAAAATGCCCTTTTTGCATAAATCAAGGTTTTAACGATAATGAACTTGAAAATAAGTTTCCTACTGATATAATATTATAATTAGGATTATTTGGGATGTTAAACCAGATTATAAACTGAGTTTACAAGCAGATCCTTGAATTATGTCGATAAATGACGATTTAGCCCTTGTGGCTCAAAAAATGGTTTTAATCAAATCTTTTCACGGTAAATCTTTTACCTACTGATATGTTATATTAATTAATATATCTAAGACATTTTAATCTGACCTTAACATCAGTTTTCATTAAACATCGCATAAAACGTCATTTTACGACATAAGCGTCGTTTCGGCGCATAGTATGTTTTTAAACCATATTAATTGACCAAGACTTGTTACCTACTGATTTTAAAACTTATTTTAAACATTTTTACAGTAGGTACATGTTATAAACTCATAATCCAAAATAATTTATAAACTATGTGTAAAATGACCAAAATGCCCCTTCGGTACATAGTTTGGTCATAAAAGATAAATTACACATAAAGTTAATATCCTACTGGTATTATATTATAAATAAATTATTTTTCCGGAATATATATAGTTATAACATTAAATTATATTCAAGTTTCTTTTATACGGTAAATAATTACAAAATGCCCTTATGAGGCATAGTTTCATTTTAAAAACCTTAACGGGCATATAAGTTGATATCTTATTGATATTACAACTTAATTAAAGTATAATGGCATATATAACTTGTCCATGACTTATCCGGTTACCCGATATCGCTAATATGCGTATGGTTAAGTATGTGTAACTAGTTTACGGAAATTACCGAAACGGGTCTAACCTTGTCATTTAAGTCTCAAATCCAGAATGTTTATAGTTTATCCATATTACACAAGTCAAGGTACTTGTTGGGATTAAACTACATTCTATCCAATCACCGTTTAATAAGGCGTTATACGTCTTGATCCTATACACTACACGGTCTAAGTCTATGACTTAAATAAGACCGTTAGTATTTAATTGGTTAGTTTATGCTATAATCCAGACTAGAGACTTGCCGGTAAATGCTATCTGCACTTAGTACTTTTGTGAACGGTTGGGTTATTAAAATTAAAAGAAGACTAGCTCAGGTAAATACTCTCGACTTATTTCCCCTATACGGGCTTGGGTTACGGTAAATTATTACCGTTGGTCGGAAATGAGATCAATCGAATGCTAGATTGTGGCTAGTAAATCCGCATATTCTGTTTTAATCAGTTTTGTTTGATAGCTTAAACATCAGGGGTTAACTACCGTGTCCTGGATATCCTCGGCTCATTACAATAGAAATGGCCACGGCCTTAGCGCGGGTGTAGGCATACACCCGATAGACGCTCAAAATGCATTCCCACAAGGTTGAGAAGAATCGACTCATTCGTGAGTCCAAAGTAGTGTGTACATTAATCATGTCTCGGTCTCCGTACCAGGCTTTGTATGTATGGACAAACATGTAAATATGTTAACAAGGTTGGACGGTCAACTTTCCCAAGTTATAAAAGATTTTGTGCTGATATGCACTTAAAACATATTTTAAATGTTTTCAAAATGAGTCAGTTGGGTATATTTACCAGCGAAAGCTGACGTATTTTCAAAAGACTAAGCTTGCAGGTACAATACGAAAATAGGCTGGAAGTGCTCGTAGTGATAGAGGATCTTGGAATCCTAGATCTGCCCAAAGTCTGTTTTAGATTCTTTCTTTGTACAATTTATGATCCGCCTGTGGATCTTCTATTACGAACCTGTATATAATTTTGTATTTTGAACATTTGGTTTGTAATAGTAATTTTACTTCAAGACTTCCGCTGTGCCATGTTTAATGACTATGATGATTATCAACTGACGTCATGATACTCCCCACCCGGGCCCACCGATGTATGGATTTGGGTTGGAAATCTGGGGTGTGACAGACTAGAAGTTTAAGGTATGCAAAAGTATGTATTCTTAAAAATATTTATCTAGACGTTAACACTCGTTTTTGACACTATAAACCCCGTAGGGTGGGTGTGATTTCATAGGTCATGCCCATTAGAATCGTAACGAGGAGGTTAAGTCCTAGATAATATAACCAAATATTAGGACAAGTAATCATATGATCATTGTCAAAAGTTCGGTTATGTATAAGTCTTATTTACACACACACACATATATATATATATATATTATAATATATTATTAAGTTTATCATATAAGCATGGAGGTAGGAGGATAACCACCCTTTAAGTGGGTGAAACACAAATCACTGGACCTGAGTTGATTTAAGAAACGACTGATAAAATTCTTCAGATTGCAATAATCTTCTAGCGGCTCGAAGTCATCAAAAGAGTTACGCTGATAAACGACGAAAGCCACTGGAGTTTTGTGTTGGTGATCAAGTACTTTTGAAGGTATCACCGTGGAAGGGAGTGGTTCGTTTTGGTCAAAAGGGCAAGCTAGCACCATGCTACGTGGGACCATTCAAGATACTCGAAAGAGTTGGTCCTGTAGCATACAAGCTTGACCTACCAGAAGAACTCAACAGAATTCATCCCACATTCCATGTATCAAACTTGAAAAAGTGTCTCGCCGACGAAAATCTCCATATCCCTTTAGAAGATATTCGAATCGATAAATCAATGCATTTTGTTGAAATACTTGTAGAAATCATGGACTTTGGTGAAAAGCGTTTGAGACGAAGTCGTATTCCAATAGTCACGGTGCGTTGGGAGTCAAAACGAGGGCCTGAGTTTACTAGGGAACGCGAAAACTCAATGCGTGAAAAAGACCCGCAACTTTTCCCAGTTACAACTACTACTTAAATTTCGGGACGAAATTTCAAAAAGTAGGGGATACTGTAACATTCATGTAAAACGAGTTTCAAAACCCGCTCCGTTTAAAAAGCAAGTATTTATTTGATGTTTGTTGCGCATTTAGTTGTGTTATTTAAATTAATATTTATAGGTGATAAATAATTAAGTCCTATAAAATTATATATAAATAAAGTAAATAAGCTAAAAGTAATAAAAATACAAAGAATTAAACAAAAGGGGTGACCGGGAGTCGAACCTGGGTCCCCACAAACTCGCACACACTGAAACACCGCTGGATGACACACACCTGTTGTGTAGGTTTAGCAACAAATAAAACTTAAATAAAAAACTCGCGTGTCACCTGTTTGAACAAAGATTGAAACCGCCAAACTGATTCCAATATAATCATCATTAACAGCTTTGATTCACGATTGATTGAGTGTAACCGATGTTAAACATCAGTTATAACCGAAATCCAAACTTAATTTGATTCAAAAACTGGCCGAAACCCATGATTGAAATGAATTGAAACCGAAATGGTTGTTGAAATTGAAATAAATTATTTACGAGCTTAACCCTATAAATATCCGACCATTTCACCTTAAACAAATTACCCAGAAATCTTCCAAACCCTCTAGTTTTCTCTGATTCTTTTCTGGTTCGAAACGACATCGCCGGAACTCCTTGCATCCGCCGGAAATTATCACCGGAATACCGGAATTTCGATACAAGTTGGTATAACCCATTAAACTCTTTGCATATCTGTTGATGATTATATTTTAAATATCAAACAAGTACCCAGAATTGTTGAAAACCAACATTCAGTCGAGTTTAAATCTGGGTTTAAGTTGATGATGAAGATGAAGTTTTAAAGAGTTTTTAAATATAATTAAAAATGGAATTTTAATCGGGTTAGACACACAGTCCAGTGGTGGACTGTGTGCATTTTAACTAAAAGGGCATGGGTTCGAGTCGTGTGCACAATGCCGAATTCCTTATATAAAACAAGCGTTTCTATAACTTGTATATAAGACCGTTCAGACAATACATAAGTATAATTAAAATCCTAGAATCACCGGGTTAGACACCCAACCCAGTTGGTAGGGCTGGGTGCAAAACGGGGCATAGGTCGCAGGTTCGAGACAGACTCTGAGCGCCGATTCAAAGGTTTTTAAAGATCTTTTTAATATATGAATTTCAGAAACTACCTAATTAGTATATAAGAATAATAAAAGCAGGGATTATTTCGGGTTAGACACGTAGCTCAATTGGTAGAGCTGCGTGACGGGAGGTCACAAGTTCGAACCTCACACACGCTGCCAATACCACCATCGAACGGTCAGACCTGTCAGGTCTGAAAAAGTCCCATTTTTATATTATTTATTTATCTATTATTTTTACTTTAATATTTTAATTAAAAATCATTTGCAAACACTTAAAAACAAGATTTCCTAGGTTTAAAAAAACTCCATTAAATACCACAAAAATAACCTAAAAATCTAATAAAAACTATTAAATTAAAATATTAGCTTTATTTATTTATCGAATTGTTGCGTTATTATTTAGGTTAGTTTTCCTTCGTCGGTTAAAACTTAAATTCGTGCGCGTTCATCATCAATCAAGGAAACGCACCCACTGTGAGTGAATCCTTACAAATTCCCCTTTTTATTCACGTTTTGGGGGTGTATCATGTGTTGTTATTTTTTATACAAATACATGTGATACCACTATTATGTGATCTAATGTGTATATTTGTTTGTTGTGGTTATTTAGTGGTTACATTTTATCATTTCAGTGCAATCATTCATTTAAGGCCCGTCAGTTCCTCGTAGGATACGAGTTGAGCATCAGGTGCCTCATTAGATCGGCTCCATCTGATTGAGCCTTGATCTCATGTTTATCATTCATCATGTTCATATGTTCATTGTTGATATTATGTGGTTTGTGATTTAATTATATATACATATGCTCATATATGGTCCATGCACATTTTATTGAAATAACCAATATAACAAACTGTTCAAATATTTAACTTAGATTCACTCGCCAACTTTTGTTGACCCAAATTTTTATTTACACATGATACAGGTGGACAGGTCGAGGAGAGGAACACTTAGGATTGGCCTTAGAAGATGAATAAAAAGTGTCTTATTGAAAACAATATTTCTTGTGCTTGTATGTTTCTTTGTGTTTGGATATTTGTTTCTAGATTTTCAATTAATAAATATGAAACTTGATTTTAGTAAATGTCATGAGCTTTGATGATAACCCAATTATGCCCCGACTTCTATTTCTGCTGCGAGTTAGGGTGTGACAGATTGGTATCAGAGCTCTTGACTATAGGGATATAGGATAGGTTATTAGACCCTTAGAGCCTATACTATAGTTGATTAGATTTTAACTGTTTATGTGTTACATGCAAAACTCATGATGTTTACTTGTTTCATGTTTATTTCATACACAAATGCATGCAAGCACTTTCACTACTACATATTAATGTGTGATGTTCATCATGGTCTATATATTGTTAACATATCATGCCTACGCAAGCACACACATCACAATTTCACAATTATCATGATTTCTTTCTCAAGGGTTTTATATTGTTTTTCAATCACATCAAAGTGAGTTCTACGACGGGCATGTAGTAACTGGAAGGGTACGAGTACCGGTAGTCAGAACGTCCTGTCTAGGCTTGGCATTCGTATAAATCCAATATAATGGACCAGTTTGCCAACCTGGGGACTAACGATGAGAGTACGAAGGACCTATTAGGCCAAAGCATGCCACACCAAACGTTGTGTGAACTAACCCCACTTTGAGTTGTCATTGTGTCTACACTGGACAACCTCCGACCTTACATCTCGCAATCATGTTTTATGATTTTCATTCGGGTGATGCGAGTGTTATCATGCCGACACCAATGTGAACCCTACCAAGCCCAGTAGTCATGGGGGCCCACATGACTACCTAGGCCAAAGTAGGGAGACATTTGGAGGCCCAAACATTAGCAAGCTCAAGACATCCTATGGATGTAGTTTAGTTATTGTTTTCATTTATTTTTGAATGTTATTTCCACTTTTTTATGACATATGACACCTAGAAACTATCAATTCATAATCTCCCTACGTATTTTCTGTAGATGTCTGCTAGACACTCTCGAGGTGGTAGAAGGTCAGGAAGATCTGGCGAGCGCATGGCCGCTCAAATAGCCCAACAGATGGCTGCCGTACTTCCTGACATCGTCCTACAAGTTCAACAAGCTCTTGCCGCCAATCCCATCAACTCCACTAATCAAGAAGGCCAAAATGTCGCCAACCCTCCCCCAAACACAAAGCATTTCAAATCCTGCGATCCCCTAAAATACGAAGGGACTGAAGGTGTTACCGGTCTCCTCCATTGGTTTGAGGAGATGGAAAACACTTTTCTTAATTGCGATTGTCCTGATGATCGTAAGGTGCGATATGCTGCCAGTCGTTTATATGGGGTAGCACTTACCTGGTGGAACATGGAAAAGGGCAAGCAAGGTGCTGAAGCTACTATGGCCTTAACTTGGGAAGAGTTAAGGGAACTCATGACAAGACGCTTCGGTCCAAGAAGCGAAATCAACAAATTGGAGGATGAGTTCTACTCTTTGAAACAAAAGGAGGGAGACCACACAACATACAACAAGAGATTCCTTGAGTTGAATCAGATGGTCCCCAACTTGTTCACGCCACTCTATCGTTTAATTGAGCACTACATTCGAGGTCTTCCCTCGAAAATTCAAGATACTGTGTTAAGTACTACACCTGCAACACTCGAAGCTGCAATGGAGCTGGCTACTGAACTCACAGAAAATCGCATCTGAAATGGCGATTTTAAAAATAAGAAGAAGAAAGACAAGACACCTATTGAAACCCCAACCCCAAGCCAGGCAGGTTCGTCTTCTAAGTTTGTTGGTAAAAGGAAACGTAATGGGAATAATTTCGCCGTTACCCAAACCAACCCCCTATCGTTGTTGCCCCAATCACACAAGTTGCTCCTCCTACCGCCCCATTCAAGAAACCATACACTGGACCCCATCTAAAATGCAACCGATGCCAATATCACCACCCTCCTGAGAACCCATGTCAATATTGCATAAGTTGTGGCCGTGCAGGTCACATAATTCAAACTTGTCGCGTTCTCCAAAAGCCAAACCGCAATCAACCTCAAGCCCAAACCAACAATCAAGTGGTAGGCCAAGCCCAATACCAAAAACCTCTACTCTTACCACCTGCTCAACCCACAGTTCGACCCTACTACCAAACCAACTACCCCATGATGCAACCAGTTAGAGCATGTTTCAATTGTGGTGTACTAACCCATTTTCAAAACACTTGCCCACGCTTGGTGAACATCATAAATGCCCAAGCCCAAGCCAATCCGGTGAATCAAGCCAACCAAGCAAATCCACCCGCAAGAGGAAGAGCATTCAACATTAATGCTGATCAAGCAAAGGCTGATAATAATGTGGTCAACGGTACGTTTCTTATTAACGGTAGTTATGCATCTATTCTATTTGACACTGGTACGGATAAGAGTTTCGTGTCCTTAGAGTTCGAATCTATTCTTGATTTACCTCGCGTTAGCCTAGCCAAATCATTCACGGTGGAAGTTGCTGATGGTGAACCTATTACGTTAGACTCGATTATTCGTGATTGTCCTCTTACACTCAATGATCATGACTTTCCAATTGATCTCATCCCTATGAAGTTGGGTAGTTTCAACGTCATTATTGGAATGGACTGGCTTAGCCAGCATCGTGCGGAAGTTGTTTGTTATGAGAAGTTTATTCGAATTCCCCTCGCTGACGGTCAAACTTTATGTATCTTTTGTGAAACTCCTTCCAAATGGCTTAAATTGATGTCATGCCTCCAAGCTCAAAGATACCTTCGCAAAGACTATATCGCATTCTTAGCTCACATCGTCAAGAAAGAAGGCAAGGAAAAGAAGCTCGAAGACATTCCAATTGTTAAAGAATTTCCTCAAGTTTTTACCGACGACGTTTTAGGACTTCCTCCTATGCGAGAAGTCGAATTTTGAACCGATCTTGTACCTGGTGCTACACCATTCACAAAATCTCCTTATCGGTTAGCCTCATCGGAGATGCAAGAGTTAGCCAGTCAGCTGCAAGAGTTGGCTGACAAGGGATTTATACGTCCTAGCTCATCACCTTGGGGTGCACTGGTTCTATTCGTAAAGAAGAAAGATGGAACTTTTCGAATGTGTATCGATTATAGAGAGCTCAACAAGCTGACCATCAAGAACCGTTATCCTTTACCTTGTATCGATGATCTTCTAGATCAACTACAGGGTGCCACCTGTGTCTCAAAAATCGATCTTCATTCTAGTTATCATCAACTTAGAGTACGCGAAGAAGACATTCCAAAGACTGCTTTTCGAACTTGTTGTGGCCATTATGAATTCATGGTTATGCCTTTTGGTTTGACCAATGCTCTTGCTGTTTTCATGGATTTGATGAATAGAGTATGTAAACCCTATCTCGATGACCAAATCCGATCATGAGCGACATCTTCGACTCATCCTAACACTCTTTAGGACTGAAAAGCTTTATGCTAAGTTCTCGAAATGTGAGTTCTGGTTAAAAGAGGTACAATTTCTTGGTCATGTTATTACGACAAAGGGATTCAAGTCGACCCTGGAAAGATCAAAGCGGTGCAAGAATGGCAAGCGCCACGCACTCCTACTGAAGTTAGATCATTTCTTGGTCTAGCTGGGTATTATCGACGCTTCATCGCAAATTTTTCTCCTATCGCCGTTCCACTCACAGCCTTGACTCACAAGGCAAACCCTTTATTTGGGGGCCCAAGCAAGAAGAGGATTTCCAAACTTTGAAGCAAAAACTTTGGGATGCACCTATCCTTACACTTCCTGATGGCTGCGAAGACTTTGTGGTTTATTGTGACGCGCCAGGGCAAGGTTTAGGTTGCGTTCTAATGCAAAGAGGAAAGGTGATAGCCTATGCCTCAAGGCAACTCAAAGTGCATGAAAAGAACTATACCACTCACGACCTAGAACTTGGAGCAGTCGTGTTCGCTCTAAAGATATGGAGACACTATCTCTATGGTACCAAGTGTGAAATTTACACTGACCACAAGAGCCTTCAACATATCTTCGATCAAAAATAGTTGAATATGAGGCAAAGACGTTGGGTCGAACTCTTAAATGATTACGATTGTGAAATTCGATATCATCCTGGCAAAGCCAATGTTGTAGCTGATGCTCTTTGTCGAAAAGAGTATGCGAACTCCATCCATCTTTTGTGTTCTCAAATTGTGACCGATCTTCAAAACCGAACTAGAGCAGCCCAACATATTTCTGTCACGGAAAATGATGTGCGAGATGAATTGTCTTGTGGAGCTTAAACTAAACTAGAATCCAAGTCTGATGGTATTCTCTATTACTTAAATCGTATTTGGGTACCTGATCGTGGCGATCTTCGTGCTTTTCTCATGATCGAGGCTCACAAAACACAATACTCTATACATCCAGGGGCCGATAAGATGTATCAAGACCTACGATACTCATACTGGTGGCCTGGCATGAAGAAAGATATCGCCATTTTTGTTTCCAAGTGCTTCAAGTGTTCTAAGGTTAAAGCTGAGCATCAACGACCTTCAGTGTTACTCGTCCAACCTTAAAAACCTGTTTGAAAGGGGGAAAACATAACCATGGACTTCATTACCGGGTTACCTCGCACCTCCAGTGGGTATGACATAATCTGGGTTATGATTGATCAACTCACTAAATCAGCTCATTTCATTCCAATCCGTGAAGACTTCAAAAACGAGAAGTTAGCTCGTATCTATATTGATGAAATTGTAAGCCGTCATGGTGTGCCCTTAAGTATCATTTCAAATCGAGACGACCGTTTCACTTCACGAATCGGCGAGCCGTACAATCAGCTTTGGGTACACGATTAGATTTCAGCACTGCCTTTCACCCTCAAACTGATGTCAATCTGAGCGCACCCTACAAACCCTTGAAGACATGTTGCGAGCATGTGTCATAGACTTCAGGGGCAATTGGGACACTCATCTACCGTTAGTTGAGTTTTCGTACAACAATAGTTATCATTCAAGCATTGGCATGGATCCTTTTGAAGCCTTATATGGTCGTAATTGCCGAGCTCCTATATGTTGGCATGAAATCAGTGAAGCACAAATCACTGGACCTGAGTTGATTCAAGAAACGACTAATAAAATTCTTCAGATCGCAATAATCTTGTAGCGGCTCGAAGTCATCAAAAGAGTTACGCTGATAAACGATGAAAGCCACTGGAGTTTGTGTTGGTGATCAAGTACTTTTGAAGGTATCACCGTGGAAGGGAGTGGTTCGTTTTGGTCAAAAGGGAAAGCTAGCACCACGCTACGTGGGACCATTCAAGATACTCGAAAGAGTTGGTCCTGTAGCATACAAGCTTGACCTACCAGAAGAACTCAACAGAATTCATCCCACATTCCATGTATAAAACTTGAAAAAGTGTCTCGCTCCATAGCCCTTTAGAAGATATTCGAATCGACAAATCAATGCATTTTGTTGAAATACTTGTAGAAATCATGGACTTTGGTGAAAAGCGTTTGAGACGAAGTCGTATTCCAATAGTCACGGTGCGTTGGGAGTCAAAACGAGGACCTGAGTTTACTAGGGAACGCGAAAACTCAATGCGTGAAAAAGACCCGCAACTTTTCCCAGTTACAACTACTACTTAAATTTCGGGACGAAATTTCGAAAAGTAGGGGATACTGTAACATTCATGTAAAACGGGTTTCAAAACCCGCTCCGTTTAAAAAGCAAGTATTTAGTTGATGTTTGTTGCGCATTTAGTTGTGTTATTTAAATTAATATTTATAGGTAATAAATAATTAAGTCCTATAAAATTATATATAAATAAAGTAAATAAGCTAAAAGTAATAAAAAATAAAAAGACTTAAACAAAAGGGGTGACCGGGAGTCGAACCTGGGTCCCCACAAACTCGCACACACTGAAACACCGCTGGATCACACACACCTGTTGTGTAGGTTTAGCAACAAATAAAACTTAAATAAAAACTCGCGCGTCACCTGTTTGAACAAAGATTGAAACCGCCAAACTGATTCCAAAATAATCATCATTAACAGCTTTGATTCACGATTGATTGAGTGTAACCGATGTTAAACATCAGTTATAACCGAAATCCAAACTTAATTTGATTCAAAAACTGACCGAAACCCATGATTGAAATGAATTGAAACCGAAATGGTTGTTGAAACTGAAATAAATTATTTACGAGCTTAACCCTATAAATATCCGACCATTTCACCTTAAACAAATTACCCAGAAATCTTCCAAACCCTCTAGTTTTCTCTGATTCTTTTCTGGTTCAAAACGACATCGCCGAAACTCCTTGCATCCGCCGGAAATTATCACCGGAATACCGGAATTTCGATACAAGTTGGTATAACCCTTTAAACTCTTTGCATATCTGTTGATGATTATATTTTAAATATCAAACAAGTACCTAGAATTGTTGAAAACCAACATTCAGTCGAGTTTAAATCTGGGTTTAAGTTGAAGATGAAGTTGAAGTTTTAAAGAGTTTTTAAATATAATTAAAAATGGAATTTTAATCGGGTTAGACACACAGTCCAGTGGTGGACTGTGTGCATTTTAACTAAAAGGGCATGGGTTCGAGTCGTGTGCACAATGCCGAATTCCTTATATAAAACAAGCGTTTTTATAACTTGTATATAAGACCGTTCAGATAATACATAAGTATAATTAAAATCCTAGAATCACCGGGTTAGACACCCAACCCAGTTGGTAGGGCTGGGTGCAAAACAGGGCATAGGTCGCAAGTTCGAGACAGACTCTGAGCGCCGGTTCAAAGGTTTTTAAAGATCTTTTTAATATATGAATTTCAGAAACTACCTAATTAGTATATAAGAATAATAAAAGCAGGGATTATTTCGGGTTAGACACGTAGCTCAATTGGTAGAGCTGCGTGCACGTATACGGGAGGTCACAAGTTCGAACCTCACACACGCTGCCAATACCACCATCGAAACGGTCAGACCTGTCAGGTCTGAAAAAGTCCCATTTTTATATTATTTATTTATCTATTATTTTTACTTTAATATTTTAATTAAAAATCATTTGCAAACACTTAAAAACAAGATTTCCTAGGTTTAAAAAAACTCCATTAAATACCACAAAAATAACCTAAAAATCTAATAAACTATTAAATTAAAATATTAGCTTTATTTATTTATCGAATTGTTGCGTTATTATTTAGGTTAGTTTTCCTTCGTCGGTTAAAACTTAAATTCGTGCGCGTTCATCATCAATCAAGGAAACGCACCCACTGTGAATGAATCCTTACAAATTCCCCTTTTTATTCACGTTTTGGGGGTGTATCATGTGTTGTTATTTTTTATACAAATACATGTGCTACCACCATTATGTGATCTAATGTGTATATTTGTTTGTTGTGGTTATTTAGTGGTTACATTTTATCATTTCAGTGCAATCATTCATTTAAGGCCCGTCAGTTCCTCGTATGATACGAGTTGAGCATCAGGTGCCTCATTAGATCGGCTCCGTCTGATTGAGCCTTGATCTCATGTTTATCATTCATCATGTTCATATGTTCATTGTTGATATTATGTGGTTTGTGATTTAATTATATATACATATGCTCATATATGGTCCATGCACATTTTATTGAAATAACCAATATAACAAACTGTTCAAATATTTAACTTAGATTCACTCGCCAACTTTTGTTGACCCAAATTTTTATTTACACATGATACAGGTGGACAGGTCGAGGAGAGGAACACTTAGGATTGGCCTTAGAAGATGAATAAAAAATGTCTTGTTGAAAACAGTATTTCTTGTGCTTGTATGTTTCTTTGTGTTTGGATATTTGTTCCTAAATTTTCAATTAATAAATATGAAACTTGATTTTAGTAAATGTCATGAGCTTTGATGATAACCCAATTATGCCCCGACTTCTATTTCCGCTGCGGGTCAGGGTGTGACCATTCGGATGGTCATGAATGGAATAAAAGAAATACTTTAATAACTAATGGTTACACATAGAAATCATCAAGTGAGGTGGTGGATTGAGAGTAGGATAGCCAAGGCTTCCAACTAATCACATCTTTACCAAAACACAAGCTTTGTCAAGCTTGGATTGTTCCAACACTTGTGGGTTAAAACCCTTTACAAAACAGAAAGCTTAGAGGTATTTACACCTCCTAATTTGTATGAAACAACCTTGGATTAGCTCCCTAACAATGGACTTGATTAGGGGCACAATAGCACAAGTTTGTCTAGAAAAAGTTTGTTTAAGTAAACTTTACAAGTTCATCTTCCAAACAGAAAGTTTGGACCTCAAAATGGTGATGTTCCACCTTGGTTTTCCATGGAAAACCCATGGAAACAATCCTAGAGGTGTTCCAAAGTTTTGTAGATGAAGATATGATGAAGAAAAGTGAGTTTGGACTCACTTTTGCACTTAAAGTTTTCTGCCTTGTTCTTGAGTTTACAACTGATTTGGGAGTGTTTTGAGAGTGTAAAGGAGTTTGGAGAGTGAAAATGAGTGTTGGGAAGCTTGCTTATATAGTGGTTTAGTTGGGTTTTGAGTTAAATGAGGTTTAGAGGTAATTGGGTGTGAAAAAGGTGTGAAAATGGGCCAACCCGTAAGCTAGAATCAACATTCTGCGGATTGGGATCTCTCATGCCCCGCGAGAGGATTAACTTAACCTATCGTGCCCCGCCTGAGCCTTATTTTGACAGATTTGGCAATTTGGCCCCTGAACTTGGTGTTTCCTTCATTTTAAGCTAAAACTTGGTGTTTTGGCATGTTTTTAAGTGTATAACATGTATGTAAGTATATTTTGAGTATCAAGTATGTATGTATGAGTATTTGCATGTATAACAAGTATCCGTTTGTATGTAAACATATATTTAATGATCGTATGCATGTAAGACAAGTATGTGTTAAGTATGAATTTTATTACGATCAAAGTCTCGGATTGCAAGGTTGGGAATGAAATATGAATGCGATACAAATACATGTTTCCATAAATAGAAATACGATTACACTTTCTAATTAGGAAAATACGAGAAAGCAAGGCGTCATAGTCTCCCCTCCTTTAGGAATTTCGTCCCGAAATTTATTCAAGAAGAAGGTGTAATGAACAGATACGGATACTTAGTCTTCATATCACTTTCGAGTTCCCAAGTAAACTCAGCGCCATGTTTACCTTCTCATCGAACCTTGACTATGGGAATTCGACTGCGCCTTAATTGCTTGATGCCTCAATCCATGATCTATACATGTTTCTCCATGAAGTGTAGTGTCTCGTTGATTTGAAGATCTTCGAGTAGGACTTGGAGTCCTTCTTTAGCTAGACATTTTTTCAAGTTTGAGACGTGAAACGTAGGATGGACATTGTTGAGCTCGTGTGGTAAGTCCAGTCGATACGCTACCTTGCCAATCCTTTGGAGAATCTTGAAATGACCTACGTAACGAGGAGCGAGTTTGCCTTTCTTACCAAATTGAACCACACCCTTCCAAGGGGATACCTTGAGAAGTACATGATCACCTACGTTGAATTCCAGAGGCTTGCGTATTTTGTCAGCGTAACTCTTTTGTTAGCTTCTGGCTTTGAGCAAGTTATTTGAAAGGCGCGTGCATTCCCCTGTTATGAGGAATGTACCTGTTATGACATTGTCGTCATTAACAGCCTCTCTTGCAGTTATTTGAAAGGCGCGTGCATTCCCCTTCTTGGCCTCTCCAGGCTTTGGATTATTATTCTTAAGAAGCTTAGGTCAGTTAGTCTTTATATGCCCTTTTTCTTTACAGATGTAGCAAACGGTATCCTAAAGATCTTTACAATCTAGGGTCTTATGCCTCTCCTTTTACAAATACCACAAGGACTAGCTTGTGAATTAGAATTACACTGTCCCCAGTGTTTGCGGTTGCAAGTCTTGCAAAATGGCATTACAGTCGACTTGCCTTGGTTCCCTTTGAACCCAAATCTCCTTTTATTTTTCTTATTAAACTTATGGGAGTTGTCATCTTCCCTCTTTCTTTTCCAGTCATTTTCAGACTTAACTGACTTTTGCCTCACTAAATCAAGGGTGAGGGAGAGAGAGGGAGAGAGATAGGTCGACAGCAGACCTATACGTATTAGGCTGAGCAGCCTTTACAATGCCCTTTATCTCGGGCGCTAACCCTTTAACAAAACGCGCAATGCGTTTAGGCTCCAGGGTAATTAGATAGGAAACTAACCTAGATAGGGAATTAAAATCGAAAACATATTTCCGACAATCTAGGTTCTTCATAAAAGAGACAAGAAGTCGGTCTCTAATTTCTCCACTTTATGGGGTGGGCAGTAGGTTTCCTTAATAAGGTCCATAAACTTAGACCATCCCAGATTATACAGGTATACTTTACCTGCAGACTGAATCATGGCTTTCCACCATATTAGGGCATCGCCCTTAAAGGATTGTGATACATACTTAACCACATCCTTTTCAGCACAACCGCTGATGTCTACAATTGTTTCCATCTCATCTAGCCACTTTAGGGCTTCCACCGCTCCTTTTTCCCGTTAAAGTCTCAGGGTTTGCAGGAGACGGAATACTTATAGATACATCCGTCTTTAACAGAACGGGACCTTTCAACGAAATCTATTTTCTTTGGTTCACTCTTCGCATTTGAAGAGTGAACGGGGCTCTCCCTATGAGCTGAAGATGGTGGAATAGATAAAGGTCTAGAGCGAGTAGCACTCGGCTCTCTAAGCTTTTCGATGGCCTTACCCATGGCTCTTTCCACAGCCGCATCAATGCGAGCTTAGAAATCATTATCATTTATGGCTACATTTTCGGCGTCCCTAGAGTTGACATTTCGATGGCTACTTTGTGCCTCATTAGGATTAGCCATTCTTCAAAGCTTTGGTTTTATAAACCAATAAAATTTCTCTTAGCCATGGTATAACAACCATATCGGCTTTTTAATTATTGGATATAAGAAAAATCCACTGCCTATACTAGTGTGAATAACATCACAACTCTTAGGCTTAATATAACTATATTTGGCCTAGGTCTTAATAGGACCATCATAGGCAAATTACAATCTGGACATAGTCCATTTATTACTAGACAGGGGATCGTAATGTCACAACTGTCATTGTCATATTTGACAATTTTTATAGCACATAGGCTTGTCACAAAGGACATTTAAATATGGTATATAGGCATGTCACAATTGGACATAAGTATGGCACACAGGCCTGTCACTAATGGACATAAAATATGGCACATAGGCATGTCACAAATGGACATAAAATACGGCACATAAGCATGTCACTGATGGACATAAATATGGCACATAGGCACTATATCACTAATGGATGTTTAGTCACCGCACTAGTGGTATTAGCCGGGATCAGAATAGATCACATAGGCTTTATAAAATTTATCATAGCCATAAGGGCAATACATCACTATTGGATGTTTAGTCATCGTACTGGTGATATTAGCCGGGATCGAATAGATCACCTGGGCTATATAAAATACATCTCTAATCGATGTCTTATTCATCACCGCACTGGTGATATTCAGCCGGGATCAAACAGATCATAAGGGCTATAAAATACATCTCTAATGGATGTCTTATTCATCACCGCACTGGTGATATTTAGCCAGGATCAAACAGATCAAAAGGGCTATAAAATACATCTCTAATGGATGTCTTATTCATCACCGCACTGGTGATATTCAGCCGGGATCAAACAAATCACAAGGGCTATATAAAACACATCACTAATGGATGTTTTATTCATCACCGCACTGGTGATATTTAGCCAGGATCAAACAGATCACAAGGGCTATATAAAATACATCTCTAATTGATGTTTTATTCATCACCGCACTGGTGATATTCAGCCGGGATCAAATAGATCACAAGGGCTATATAAGGTTAGGACATGGTCTATTACCTTAAAGGCTAGCGTGATTCCTCAAGTCACACTACCAAGAGTATGAACATTACTTGAATGTTAACATAAGAGGATCTTAATGGCCGATTAATAGTCCCGGTCGCATTGACCTTAATGACTTGGAGGCTTGAACGTAGTCCATCACCTCTAGATAGAAGGATAACTTCCCTTAACTATCATGATAGAAGACCCTTCCGTTCTTAACTATCGTTTATATATATATTTTTGCCAAATATGTGGTCTGTGCCACTCGGCGAATCAAAACCATTAAGATCTTTTTGGAATTATATCGCAAAGCATAAATTCGAGTAAAATCGAGAAGCTCGTTTTCAAGAGGATGAATACATATATATATATATATTATTCCAAAGTACTTCATTAAATTTTCATAAGAAATTACAATACTAGAAAATGAAATAAACTATCCATGCAAGGACTTTAATAGAAATAAACATGTCCACGCAGGGACTAAGGAAATAACAATGTCCTCGCAGGGACTACATATATTTAGAAGAGACTTCACTCGTCCTTCTTTCCCTTGACCAATTTGGAGAGTTTCTTGAAAAATTTGTTTGTTTTCTTCTCCGTTTTCTCCGCCTACTGCTGCATTTCTTTCATTCTTTCTAAGGCCTCATTAATGGCCTCGCGTGGTGGCGGAGGTTGTGGTTGTGGCATAACCGGATACTGGTACACATAAGTTGGATATCCAGTCAGTGGGTAAGTAGGTGGGAAAGGAGACGGGTAAAGTGCGTTGTGCATAACCGCCTGCATATAGGGGTCTTGCGACCATGCTTGATAGTCTACTGGTGTAGACGGGTTAAAAGGATCATATCCAGACGTGTCTGGATATGTGGGAATTGGGTTAGTATAACCCAATGGTGGTGGTTGAACTGTAAGTATGGGTGTTGGTGTTGGTTCAACTATAGGTGAGGTGTTAGAGGGCCCACCAATTTGTGGGTCCTCTTGAATCGTGGGGTAGGAGTTTGGCAAAGGTGGTAGCGATCCCGACCTTTGTCCTGCACGTACCGACATACGTGTTCCACGCTTCCTCCTTGGTGGTTCAGGTGGTAGTTGAGGTTGGTCCACCGGTTCCATGTGGACATCTTCTTGAACAAGAAGTGGTTGAGAGTGATGGGAAGGTGTGTGGGTAAAGGTGAATTGGTTCAAGTATTGGTCCCACTCATTAGGACCTTGGTAGGGCGATCCGACATATGAGTTTGAATCACTCTAAATTTCAATGGGATGCACATTTGATCCCGACGGCGGCATCTCCGGGTCGGAGTCCTCGTCCATAGGGTGTGGTTGGTCCAACTGATTTTGATCGGCTGGAGGTGTGTTAAAATAATGGTTGGGGTTAAATTCTTCATGGTAAGAGTGTGAATGGGAATGGTGAGAATGGTGTGAATGATAGGAGTGGTGAGAGTGGTAAGAATTTTGGGAATGTAGGGGCGAGTTTCTATGAGAGACAGAGTGTCTCGCTGGTTGCCAAGGAGACGAATCTCCTGATTCTTGGTAGGGCCCTGAGTTGTGAGGTTGTGAAGGGATGCGCCCCGATGGTCCTCCCCTCATTGGACCTTTTCCTCTTCCACTTTATCCTCTTACTCTTGGCGGCATTTTCCTGTTAAAAATCAAATTTAAAACAAAACTAATAACTTAATAATGAGATGACTAATCCTAGGTCAAAGCCTAGACTCGGAAGTCTAAGGAATGTGCTTGCGTAAGTTTGAGATTAAACACAAGAAGGCTAGTGTTTAATTCTCTCAAACGTTGGCTCTGATGCCAACCTGTCACACCCCGGATTTCCAACCCGAAATCCATACACCGGTGGGCTCGGGTGGGGAGTATTGTGACGTCAGTTGATAACATCATTGTCAATTAAACATAGCACATCGGAAGTCTTGGAGTAAAATTAATATTACAAACGGAATGTTCAAAAATAAAATAATATACAGGAAAGAATGTAAAACAGACTTTAGGGCAGATCTAAGGATTTGCAAGATCCTCTTATTAACTACCGAGTAGCTTCCGGCCTATTTCGTATTGTACCTACAGTTTAGCCTTTGGACGATACGTCAGCTTACGCTGGTAAATACACCCAACTGACTCATTTTGAAAAACTTTAAAAAGATTTTGAAGTGCAAAACGACACAAAATCTTTTATTAAGTTGGGAAAGTTGACCTTGCAACCTTGTATCAGATTCACATGTTTGTCAATACATACAGGGCCCGGGACAGAAACCTAGACATGATTAAATACATACCACTCAGGACTCACGAAGGGGTCATCCCCAACGTCTTAGGCATATTGCATATGAGGATCAAAAGGTGTATGCCTACACCCCGTGCTAAAGTCCTGGCCAATAACTAATGTATTGAGCCGAGGATATCCAGGACACGATAATTTAACCCCGATGTTTAAGTTATCAAACAAAACTGATTAAAACGAAATATGCGGGTTTACTAGCCACAAGCGGGCATTCGATTGACCCCATTTTGGACCAAGCGGTAATAATTTACCGTATCCCAAGCCGGTATAGGGAAAATAAGTCGAGAGTATTTACCTGAGCTAGTCTTTTTTTTTAAATAACTCAGCCGTATACAAAGTACCAAGTGCAGATAGCATTTACCAGCAAGGCTCTAGTCTGGATTATGGAATAAGCTAGGCAATTAAATACTAACGGTCTTATAAACCGAATAGTGTACATGATCATTACGTATAACGCTTGATTAAACGATGATCGGATAGAATGTAGTTTAATCCCGACAAGTACTTGACTTGTATAATATGGGTAAACTATATACATTCTGGATTTTGAAACTTAAATGACAAGGTTAAACCCGTTTTGATTGATTTCCGTTAAAATGGTTACATATACGTAACGTGCGTTTTTTAGTGATATCGGGTAACCGGATAAGTTATGGACAAGTTCTATATGCCATTATACTTTAAATAAGTTAAGATATCAGTAGGATATCAACTTGCATGCCCGTTAAGCTTTTAAAACGAAATTATGCCTCATACGGGCGTTTTGGTAATTTTATACCATATAAAAGGAACTTGCATATAATTTAAGTTTATGATCATGAGTATTCTGGAAAAATAATTTATTTATGATATAATATCGTATGATATCAATTATATGTGTAAATTATCTTTTATGACCAAACTATGCACCGAATGGGCATTTTGGTCATTTTACACATAGTTTATAAATTATTTGGGATTCTGAGTTTATAATATGTGCCTACTGTATATATATTTAAAATAAGTTTTAAAATCAGCAGGTAACAAGTCTTGGTCCATTAATATGGTTTAAAACCATACTATGCGCCTAAATGGCGCTTATGTCATAAAATGGCGTCCTTATATGATTTTCACGAAAACTGATGTTAAGTTCAGATTAAAATGTCTTAGATATTTTATTTAATATAACATATCAGTAGGTAAATGATTTACCGTGAAAAGATTTGATTAAAACCATTTTATAAGCCACATTGGCTGAAATCGCCATTTACCGACATAGTTTAAGGACTTGCTTGAAAACTCAGTTTATAACTTGGTTTAACATCCCAAATAATCCTACGTATAATATTACATCAGTAGAAACTCATTTTCAAGTTCATTACCATTTAAAACCTTGTTTTATGCAAAAGGGTATTTTGGTCAAAGATGGCATAATTATGGAACTTGCGCATAAACTTGGATTCTGATTATGATCATGTAATATAACCTCAGAGGGTTATGCTACATTATATTATGATCATAACGCAACTTTAGATCAGTAGATAACTAATCTAAATCGGGTCAGAATCGAAAGTCAAAGCAGAAGTCAAACTTTGCGACTTTCGGTTGCGAACCGACCCTAGAACTGAAATTGACGAGCCAAACATGTTCTTACATGTTCTAATAATTATTACCAACTTATTTAAGTGTCAAAACAGGTTTCATAACACATATAAGATCATTTTATGATTTTTCCAAAAAAATGGCATGTTTGACTTTTTAATATCATAACTTTGACTCGTCAATTGGTCTAGCAAACGTGATCTTCAGGAGGTGCCCTTTATAGGGATTAACACCTACCTTATTACGATCACTTAGCCATGTTTGTTTCGAACAAATTATTATGGACCATAGTGGTCTTAACCGAAAGTCAAAGCATTTTACGAAAACGCTTGACTTTTGGCTATAAAATCCTATAAACAAAAATGCAAGAGCAAGGAATACTTACAAGAGGTTCCTATAAAGCAAGAGAACTAAGTTGGATGCTCCTTTCAGCTAGGAACTTCCAGAGTAAGGAGAAGAGTGAATGAGAAAGGTGAAAGTTGAAATGGTGAACTTAAGCACCTATGTATAGTTGGAGAACTTAAAGGAGGTGAAGCCAGGTGTTTAGGGGTGTAAGAAGAAGCTTACAAGTGTCCTAAAACGTGGCATAGCAGTTTAGAGAAGTCATGGTTTCAAATTAATGATTTTGGAGTTTTGCTTGGTCTCCAAACAAAGCTTTCTGCAGCCAGACCTGTTCTCGCGCCCCGCGACAGACCCACGCCTGGTCTCTCGCGGCCCGCTACCGCCAAAACCAGTTTCAAAGTTTTTTGAAACTTTTATCCCCTTAACTTTAAAAAGCTTCTAAAAACCTTTTTAAACACCTTTTTGGCACTTTTATCTCTCCGTAGCCAATACTTGGCATACCCGGGATTATGCCCAGACATTGTCGAGCTCTTGGTTCGTTAAAAGGTCACTCAGAGGTATAAATTAACATGTTGACGCTTTTAATCCCTCCATTATCCAACTTTCATATATTTACAAAATTGAACCCTCTCGTCCAACAAATGGCACGCATGAGAGTTAGGACTTCACAAAGGATCACTAAGAGGCTTATTATAAGCATGTTGATTCCAATGTCACTCAGAGGCTAGGCATGTTGACATATCAGTCACTCAGAAGCCAAGTTTAATCATGTTGACATATCAGTCACTCAGAGGCTGTTATTTATACATGTTAACAATGGACCGTCACTCAGAGGCTCAGATTGAGCATGTTGACGCCTTTAGTCCTTATTGGTCTTTAATAGACTGTATTTAAAATACAACTCGTGTCACTACACTATTGGACACGATTTTACAGGGTGTTACATCCTCACCCTCTTAAAAGAAATCTCGAACTCGAGATTTTATTCAAAAAGATGGGGGTATTTTTGTCGCATAGTGGACTCAACCTCCCATGTATATTCGGAACCTCTAAAAGCGTCCCACTTAACCTTTACTATAGGTATCAATTTTCTTCGGAGCTTCTTAACCTATCGATCCTCGATCGAAATTGGTTTCTCAATGAACCTCAGGTTTTCATCAATTTGCACATCTTCGTGCGACATTGCTAGCGACTCATTGGCTAGAAATTTCTTAAGATTAGATATGTGGAATACATCATGGATTCCACTAAGCTCCTCTGGCAATCTGAGCTTATAATCTACAGTGATTATCTCGAAGGGTCCTATATATCTTGGGCTCAACTTGCCCTTCTTTCCAAAACGCATCACACCTTTCCAGGGTGATACTTTTAGCATGACTTTGTCCCCTACTTGGAACTTAAGAGGTTTACGCCTCTTGTCTGCATAACTTTTCTGCGTATCTCTGGCAGCTTTGAGACGATGACGGATTTGCACAATCTTTTCCGTGGTCTCCAGGACAATCTCAGGTCCTGATAGTTGAGCTTCCCCAACTTCTGCCCAACACACGGGCGTTCTACATTTTCTCCCATACAAGGCCTGAAAAGGAGCAGCCTTGATGCTTGTATGATAACTGTTATTGTAGGAGAATTCTATTAGGGGTAAGTGGTCATCCCAACTTCCACCTAAATCAATCACACATGCTCGAAGCATGTCTTCCAGTGTCTGGATAGTACGCTCACTTTGACCATCAGTCTGCAGATGGTAAGCCGTACTAAAATTTAATCGTGTGCCTAAAGATTGTTGGAAACTTTTCCAAAAGTGAGATGTGTATCTAGTATCTCTGTCAGATACAATAGATACTGGCACACCGTGTAGGGACACAATCTTGTCCACATATAGCTTTGCCAACTTATCAGAATTATAAGTCTCTTTAATTGGCAAGAAATGTGCTGGCTTCGTCAGCCTGTCCACAATGACCCAAATCGTGTCATTGCCACGTTTGGTCTTAGGTAACTTGGTATTCAAATCCATAGTTACCATTTCCCATTTCCATGTGGGAATCTCAAGTTGTTGTAGGAGTCCTGACGGTTTTTTATGTTCGGCTTTAACTTGCGAACACGTTAGACACTTAGCTACAAAAGTGGCTATGGATTTCTTCAAACCTATCCACCAATAATTCTTCTTTAAGTCTTGATATATCTTGTCACCTCCCGGGTGAACTGAGTATCTTGTATTATGAGTTTCCTGAAGGATTAGATCTCTAAGTCCTCCGAAGACTGGAACCCAGATTCTTCCATTGAATCTAAGGATTCCATCCTTTCCAAGCGTTATCTGATCAACAGTTACGCCTAATCCCTCATTAGGATTATTAGCCTCTAATAGGGCTTGCTTTTGCGCATCTAATAACTTCTCATTCAAGCTATTTTTGAGCTCAATGCTCTTAGCGTTAATCCTAATGGGCTTAACCCTTTCCTTGCTACTTAAGGCGTCAGCAACTACATTCGCCTTGTCGGGATGGTAACGAATTTCGCAATCATAATCATTAAGCGTTTCCATCCACCGGCGTTATCGCATGTTCAATTCCTTCTGATTGAACAGATGCTGGAGACTTTTATGGTCTGTGTATATAATACACTTTGTGCCATACAAGTAATGTCTCCACAACTTTAGTGCAAATACAATGGCTCCCAATTCCAAATCATGGGTGGTGTAATTTCTTTCGTGCACTTTAGTTGTTGTGATGCATAGGCAATCACTTTGCCCTTTTGCATTAGCACACAGCCCATGCCAGTGTGCGAGGCATCACAGTATACGACAAAATCCTCAATACCCTCAGGTAGAGATAACACAGAAGCATTGCTCAACTTGTGTTTCAGAATCTCAAAAGATTCTTGTTGCTTTGGACCCCAAGTATATTTAACATTCTTACGGGTTAAGGTAGTTAGAGGAGTGGCTATTCTTGAAAAGTTCTCAATGAACCTCCTATAATAACCGGCCAATCCTAGGAAACTATGACTTTCCGATGGGGTCTTAGGTACTTCCCAATTCATGATGGCTTCAATTTTGGCGGGATCCACTTGGATACCATGCTCACTTACCATATGTCCAAGGAATTAGACTTCTCTAAGCCAAAATTCACATTTAGAGAACTTAGCATAAAGCTTCTCTTGTCTTAACAGTTCTAAGATGCACCTAAGATGTTTCTCGTGATCAGCTTGATTACGAGAATAGATAAGTATGTCGTCTATGAAAACAATGACAAACTTATCCAAATATGGTTTGTAGACATTCATGAAATCCATGAATGCTGCAGGTGCATTTGTGAGCCCAAAAGGCATCACCAAAAATTCAAAATGATCATAGCGGGTCCTGAAGGCTGTCTTAGGAACATCTTCACTTCTAACCTTTAGTTGATGATATCCTAATCTCAAATCAATCTTAGAAAAGTAACCAGCCCCTTGGAGTTGGTCGAATAAATCATCGATCCTGGGCAGAGGATATCTATTCTTAATGGTTAGCTTGTTCAGCTCCCGGTAGTCGATGCACGTTCGCATCGAACCGTCTTTCTTCTTTTCGAAAAGGATAGGAGCTCCCCAAGGTGAGGAACTAGGCTGAATAAAGCCTTTCTCCAAGAGTTCATCCAACTGCGTCCTCAATTCCTTCATTTCCATTGGTGCTAGTCTATATGGAGCTCTAGCCATTGGTGCTGATCCTGGGAGGATATCTATTCTAAACTCCATTTGCATGTCTGGAGGTAGGCCTGGTAATTCCTCAGGGAATACATCAGGATATTCCGAGATAACTGGTTGATCTTCAAGGTTTGGCTTTGGTTCATTTATGGTGACTTGTGCCATGTAAATGACACATCCTTTCCTCAAACACTTGGATGCCTTAAATAATGACACCTTGTCTGGCACTCCATAGTGTGAGTGTCTGGGGATGGTGATCATTTCACCAGATGGGGTTTTAATTTCGATGAGCTTTTTATCTCAGGCAATACGGGCTTGGTTATGAGATAACCAATTCATGCCTAAGACAACATTGAACCCCGCAAATTTCATTGGCAGAATAGAGATAGGGATGGAATGATTCTTAATGGTTATAGAGCATCCATCAAGAATGGAAGATGCAATTTCTAAGGTTCCATTGGCGAGTTCTATCTCATAAGTTTTATCTAGAGTTCTTATGGGTAAATTTAACAGTTTACTAAATTTATGATCAACAAATGAATTATCCGCACCCGAATTGAAAAGAACTCTAGCATAGATATTGTTAATGAGGAATGTACCTGTTATGACATTGTCGTGATTAACGGCCTCTCTTGAATTTATTTGAAAGGTGCGTGCATTCCCCTTCTTGGCCTCTCCAGGATTTGGATTATTATTCTTAAGAAGCTTAGGGAAGTTAGTCTTTATATGCCCTTTTTCTTTGCAGATGTAGCAAACGGCATCCTTAAGATCTTTACAATCTAGGGTATTATGCCCTCTCCTTTTACAAATACCACAAGGCCTAGCTTGTGAATCATAATTACACTGTCCCTAGTGTTTGCGGTTGCAAGTCTTGCAAAATGGCATTACAGCCGACTTGCCTTGGTTCCCTTTGAACCCAAATCTCCCTTTATTTTTCATATTAAACTTATGGGAGTTGTCATCTTCCCTCATTCTTTTCCAGTCATTTTCAGACTCAACTGACTTTTGCCTCACTAAATCAAGGGTGAGGGAGAGAGACAAGTCGACAGCAGACCTATAGGTATTAGGCTGAGCAGCCTTTACCATGCCCTTTATCTCAGGCGCTAACCCATTAATAAATAGGAAACTAACCTAGATACAGTTTTGTGTCTGTCGCTTGTTCTTAATTACAGTTGTTGTCACACCCCGACCCGCAGCGGAATAAGAGTCGGGGCATAATTGGGTTATCACCAAAGCTCATGACATTTACTAATATGTTTCATATTTAATAAAGTCAAAGTTACATTTCCAAATATCCAAACATGTTCATACACTACAAAGAAAATAAACCAAACATAACAATCCCAACTTTAAATCATTTTATTCTTCTAGTCCAATCCTATGTGTTCCTAGCTGCTGCTGGTTCACCTGTATCATGTGTAAAAATGGGGATTTTTGGGTCAACATAAGTTGGCGAGTGAACCTTGTTAGATAAACATTTATTAATGATTTACTTGTTAGTTTATCAAGGAAAAATTGTGCATAATCATAAATGAGCAAATGTAAATAATCAAGCAGTGGCAAACAGCAATCCCAACTATAACATACAATAACATATGATATCATACATGAACATACCAACATCATACGATAAATAACATAAATGAAACTGTGCGATCAAGGCTCAATCAAACGGAGCCGATCGTATTGCATGTACTGAAAATAAAAATGTCTGTGCGATCAAGGCTCAATCAAACGGAGCCGATCGTATGTGGGCACGCCAGGTTCAACCTCATAATGAAATGGGGAACATGCTCAACGCTCATAATGTAATGGGGAGCGGCGGCCTATGAAATTGCATGTACTGAAAATAATAAATTGTATCCAACAATAACTACACAACAGAAACAAACTGAATACACAAGTTCATGATATGATGTATGCACAATGGTTTAAGATAATATATATATCAAGACACATGATACACCCCAAAACGTGATTAAAACGGGGAATTTGTAAAGATTCACTCACATTGGGTGCGTTGGATTGGAGATGGTGAGATGCGCACGAATTAGATGAGCGGAACAACGAGAAATACTAACCTAAATAATAACGGAAAAATATATTAAATGAGTGGATTTTATTAAGGATTTTAATGAAATTTTTAGATATATTTTTGTGAGTTTAAGGCTATTTTCTATCTTTAAAAATGTTATTTTTAAGTATTTTTTAATTGATTTTTAAATTAAATTAAATAAATAAAAATATAAAAAAATTGTTTATTTCGCGTTGACCGTTGACCGTTGACCTGTTGACTTGTTGACCGGTTCGGTCAGCGAAATAGTTTGCGCCGGGTGAGGCTCGAACCCGAGACCTCCCGTACGCGTGCACGCAGCTCTACCAACTGAGCTACGTGTCTAACCCGAAATAATCTTGTTTTTAATTATATTTATATACTAATTCGGTTTAACCAAAATTTTTTAATTTCAAAAACATTTTAATTCAACGAACCGGTGCCAGTGACGGGTTTCGAACTCGCGACGTGTGACTTAGTGTTGCACACAGTCCACCGCTGGACTGTGTGTCTAACCTGGTTATTATCTCGGTTTTTATTATACTTAATAACTAACTGAGTTAACCCGGTTTAGTTTTTAAACAAAAAGGCATTTTATTACATAAGGAGTGCGTGTATCAGGGATCGAACTCGGGACATGCGTATATGTTTTGCACACAGTCCACCGCTGGACTGTGTGTCTAACCGGTTCATTTTACTGGTTTTAAATAAACTTATAACTTAATTAACTTCGTCTTCTTCATTCAAATTTCCGTCGACTGAATCACTGATCCATTTCTTGTTTTTACGATTATCAAACATTCTTAAGGTTAAAATGAAATGACAGAAACGGTGTTGGAAGTAACATACCGTAGGAATGATATATCACAGAATTTCCGGCAAATGTGTCGGCTCTGTTTTTGTGCACCTCAACTGAACCAAAACAATTAACCATTTTGATTAGTCAATCGTGGAATTGAAGTGATAAACAAACGTTAACAGCGGGATTGAAGGTCCTTACCGTTTCACAGACGGAAATAAAGACTTTCAGGAAATTTCCGGCGAACTGGAATTAGCTGAATACAGCGCCTGAATTCGATTTCAATTGAGAGGTTTAAGTTAGAAATAGCCTAACAATTGTTGAACTACAATGATATTGAAAGATCTACCGTTGGAGGATTAATACGGTTTTCCGGCGAAATTTGCAGAAAATTCCGGCGAGCTGATTTAAGCGTTCTGATGGTCTGAAAATGTGATGAAAGTGAAATGGAATGTTGGTATGATGTTTCTGAGTCGCGAGAGGGGTCTGGAGTTGAAGTAATCTGGACTTGATTATTTTTCGGTTATAAAAACCGATAATGATGAGACTTGATGTTCAATCAATTCCGACTTAATTAAAAATCGTCGGTGCATCGGTTATAAACTGAATGTGCGAGAAATCAAGCGATTTAACGATTGATTTGCCGATTTCCGTTTCTCAGTTGGCGCAACCGGTTTAACCGAGTTTGTGTATAAATATCATTTGTTTCCTAGATATAACAGAAAACACAAAGTGGCGGAGTGGTGATGTGAGTGTGTGTTAAGTCGTTGGAGTTGTAAACCGGCTGCCCGGGTTCGAGTCCCGGCAGCAACATATTTTTTTTATTTATTTTGTTTTAACTTTTTATCAAATATAATTTTTATAGTTTAGTTTATTTATTAATTATGTATCATTTTAAATCAAAATAGTCATAAATATTCAACGTGACTTTTATAACTTGATATTCGATTACAAAACGGAGCGGGTTTTGAAAACCCGTTTTTGACAAATGTTACAGTTGTAATTGTACGGTCTTCAATGTCTGTATAGTTTTGGTCATGTCGAATAGATCGAGATATTCTTCTATCTTGATCTAGTATGACATCGTAGCTTGTCTGTGTTAATCAGTTGCATGTGTGCGTACTGATAAGTCTTGTAACAACATGTCTACACACGTTCTCCAGAAATGGATTCTGTACGAGTCAAAGAATTCGTACGAATCACATGATTCGTACGAAATACTTGAGTAACTAGTGTGTTACTTGTTTCGTACGAAATAAGCATTTCGCACGAAACAGTGCCTCGTGCCAAATCTCTGGAATGTGTCTCGTGTGAATTAGTGTGTTATGTATGTCTAGAGTCGTGTTTTCGTACGAATCTAGACGGACACTATATAAGCAAACATGTACTTCTTAGTTGAGTGTTGCCTGGCGAGCTAGTTGGTCAGCCCAGAGAGCTTGTTACCCTTTGAGTTGGTTATCTCTGAAGACGAAGACATAAGAACACAACAAGTTTGTTTGAGTCATACGAGCATTGTGTGTATATGTTTGTACTTGTTCTTAATCATTAATCAAGATAGTGAATCTTTGGTTACCCCGTGTTCTTTACTTTCCTTTGGTTGCATGCACACTTGGATTCTGCACTTGTGTGTGTGTCAAATGAACAAGGAACTGGTTTAAAACCATCCGCAGGTGGACCTACAAGTGGTATCAGAGCTTTGGCTCATTCCTTGTTTAAAACCGGGCTTAGTTGTGTCTGAGCTAGTTTGAAGATTTCTGAAGTGTTCTTGAATCTCCAGCAGAAAACATATGTTTGGATAGTTAACTAACTTAAAACTTGGTTAAAATCTGTTGCATGCAGAAAAATTTTATGGTAAAATTTCTCTGAAGAACACCCTTGAAGAAGAAATCTGCAAAAATTTGAATCTGATTAGTTTTGGTAGGGTTGGCCTTTTCTGACTTGAATCTGGACTTGGACTGTTGACTGATTAAAAATCTATGTTTTAACTAAAAGTGGGTAAGACAACAGGTATTTTCGAAAAGGCAGGTCTACACAAGAAAGGAAATTTTTCATCAAACCATCTCTGAAAAGATTCCTCTGAAAAACACTGAACAAAACAGTTTGTGCGACTGAGTTGAACCGCACGAAACAACCTATTTCGCACGAAACACCAGTCTTGCACTAGACAACTGTTTCACACAAAACTGTGTGGTTCGTACGAAATAGGGTGTTATCCGCACGAAATTAGTTTCGTACGAATAACTTTAGTTTTTTTTGTTTGTCTTTCGTGTTTTTCAAGCTTTTGATTTTAAGAATTTATCATATTTCAGAAATTGTGAAATTTTTAAAAAGGTAATTATAATTTTGAAAC
Source organism: Scalesia atractyloides (assembly GCA_947069175.1). Lineage (NCBI taxonomy): Eukaryota > Viridiplantae > Streptophyta > Magnoliopsida > Asterales > Asteraceae > Scalesia > Scalesia atractyloides. The sequence continues at coordinate 91,146,037 of CAMTDV010000026.1, read as the reverse complement.
TTTAAACCATTAAATTTTTCATAAAACAAGAAAATATAATGAGTTCTAACCCTGGGATTGGAGTTGTTCAAGCTCAAATCAGGAGTCTTCGCAAAGCTCCACAACATCATGGGTAAAATCTTTGATGCCACAACATACAGCAATGATCTCTACAAATCAATGGGCGTGTGTTGCGAATCAAAATCAAAGCATCCAAACTCTGCTAATGAGCGAAAGTGAAACAGGGAGTAATAACCGACCGCCGAAATTAAATCACATGAACGATTATCCTTCATGGAAAAGTCGTTTTCATACGTATGTTCTCGGTCAAAACACGGAATTGTGGACGTGTTTCACTACCCCCTACAATGAAGCACTTGAAGAAGCTGGATCAAATCTAACCACATTGGCCAATCTAGTCGAAAGTGACAAGAAAGCTTACGATCTAGAGAAAAAGGCATTTGCTATCATCAGTTTGTGTATTGTACTACAACGAAAAATTTGTGGGACACTTTGGAAGCAAGAGATGAAGGTAACGCTGCTACCAGCAAGATTCGGCATGATCTGCTCAAGAAAGAGTTTGAAGGTTTCATGTTCATGGAGAACGAAACCTTGAATGATATGACCACTCGGTTTTATCATCTTCTCAGTGAAATGTACTCGTATAAAGTGTTAGCAGCACCACAAGAAATTGTGATGCGATTTGCTGATGCTTTACCACCGAAATGGGGTCAATTTATTGATCTTTTAAAACATACATGTGTTTTGGACTCAATTAGTATTTATGAATTTGTGCAGAAACTGGAGAACAAGAATGAAGAAGAACTCCGGAAGGCATAACGAGTCTCTGCTCCACAAAACCATGAAATGTATTTTGGAGGTATAAATGCAGGTACAAGCTCAAGTCAGCAACCGAAGCTGCAAACCGCGTTTGTATCAAACGTGAACCCTTTCCTACCCCAACTAGTTCAAACAAGTCAGTCTACAGGTTCGAGTAATCAAGCCTATGGACAAGCTTTTGATCCGAAAGCCTTCCTTCCACAGCCAAGGGATTTAGAGCATAAAGATCCACAGGAAGCTCCTCAACAAGCTTTCTATGGAAACAACAGTCAATCGGAAACTCCCAACACTATTAAACTTGACACGACAAATCTCTCCAAAATCAACGTAGAAGTTACACAGGAACATGCAGAACTTCTAAATACCATGGTCAGTGCGTATTGTGGTTTAGTTGCAGATCAAATAGGGAACATCAATTTGACAAACGAAGACTATGAACAAATTGATCGAGATGAAATGGAGCTGATGGACATCAAGTGGGCATATGCAAGTGTTATGAGAAGAGCGAAGGATTATATGAGAAGAACGGGTAGAACCAGTTTGGAAAACAAGAAGGATACAAAATACGGCTTTGACAAAACCGCTGTCACTTGCTTCAACTGCGGAGAAAGTGGTCACTTTAAGCGGGAATGCACAAGACCCAGCAAGGAAGGAAATCACAACCCCTTTCGAAATCAGTCTCAACCATCCAACACAGCACAATACAACAACGAAAGAAGAATGATAGCTGTTGGCAACTCTAACAATATCAATCAATCAGGACCTTCAAACACACACAGAGCTTTGGTAGGTCAGTCTGATGAAGGATGCGATTGGTCAGTACAGTTGGGAACTGAGAACAATGGAATAACTGCATGCTATGCAAGGATCGTGGATCAAATCAAGCATGATCACAACACAACACTCCAAATAACGATGATACATCTGGGGATGCTGGTAGTTCTGATGAAGAATGTTCAAGTTCAGATGGTTATGGATCTGATTCCGATGTAAAGAAAGGAAGTGATGCTGAGGTTGAAGAATTGCTGAGTGAAGCTGAGATGTTGAAATCTGAAAAGGTAGGCATGACGAAGAATGCAGAAGCTGCGGAAAAAGAGACATAGACACTCTCTACAGATGGTGCAGCTTTTCCTCATCACACTGCCTTTATGGCAAATGTTGAAGGTTCTTCAAAACAGGTAAATTCTGACCCTCCTACTGTTTGCAATGACTGTGTTGAGTTGAAAATAAAATATGAAACCGTCAACAGTCATAATCAGAATTTAGTTGTTGAATTATCAAAATGCAAAGAGGCGAACTTGGCGCTAACTAGAAATGAAAAAGAATTCAAATCTGTAATAGAAACCCTTAAGAAAAGTGTTTCTGAATTGACAAAAACAGTTTTGAATAAACAGACAGGAATTAATAACCACATTAATCTCCTAGAAGAAACAAAGAAAGAGTTAGCCATCGTTAAATACGAATATGATTCGATCAAACGCAAATTGGAAAGTTATCCTAACTCCCAATATATGCTTAATCATATTATTGAAGTTCAAAAACTAAAGGGAGATGCTCAATGCATAGGGTATAAGTTGTGTCCACCCCCAATGAAACACAACTATACCAAAATGCCTAATGAAGAGGAGATGCCTTGTTTTGAACCCTCTGTACCTTTGAATCCTGAGGAATTCACAGCAGGGTTAGGGTTCAAACTAGGCAATTCCTCTCAAGAACCAAGCAAGCCAGAATGTTAATCATCTGATGAAGAAGAGGATGATACATCAGATGATGAATCAAGAAATGATAATCAGGATCAGCCTCTTAATGAAAGGAAAAGAGTAGAATTGTCTGCTACTCCTAGTACTCCATCTGTTGAGAATCAAGAGACTGTTCCTAAGAAATCTGTGAAGACAAGTGTGTCTACACAAGAAGCAGATAATATGTTGTATACTTTGGTTGGAGATAAGAAAATCTATTCAAAGAAAGATTTTCCAATTAAAAACGTAAATCCAATCTTTATAGATCAGGTTTTTGAAAAATCAACAACCAAACCTTTAAAGAAGAAAAAGTCCACCAAATCACAACCATCATCCGCTTCAAAAGAAAAACAATGGAAGCGAGTTGAAAAGTCTACAGTTTCTCAACCGAAGGTTGAAGCAAAAGGCTCTCGCTACCAGAAAAAGGCTAAAGTTATTAAATTTGTGAGTTCTAAAGGTACCAAAAAAGTCGAAACTTTTCAAGGAAAATCTAATGTTGATTTTGTAAAGGAAGTTAAGATTTTGAAAAGAAACAGTCAAAACAGTTACACCCAACGCACTGATGGATGTAATGAAAATGAACCCAGTACCCCAGGATCCACAAATTCAACATCAAGCCGAGAAACACGATCTCCTAGTTTTGTTAAAAGGAGAACATGTTTCAAGTGTGGAGAATCTGGCCACATTATAAAGGATTGTCAAAATCCAGCCAAATCAAGATGTATAGAGAAAACCCCTCATGAACCAACTTGCAAACGTAAATTTGTTTCTCCGACTCAAGATAAACGAATTATTAAGGATCAAAAAGAGAAACAAAAACGTAAACAAGTAAAAGCAGTTAAGAAAGCTTTAAAATCGGATTCTTCAAAGCAGGATCAAAGATCTTCAAAATCAACAAAACCAGACACTGTTAAAACTGTAAATAATAGTAAATCTGGTAATAAACAAGGATCTTGGAAACAGAAGACCGGTAATGGTTCAAAAGGAGTTTCTCAGTTTGTTAATCATCAAGAAATTGAGATTACATTTCTCGATGATAAGGGACGACCCAAGACCACTAAGGCTTGGGTCCCCATCTCAAACTAATCTTGTCTGTGGAATGTGCAGGGTGTTCCAGGAGGAACTGTAAACAGTCATTGGATTGTTGACAATAGAGCATCAAGGCACATGACGGACGACTTGCGGCTCCTATATGATGTGGAAAGCATAAGTGGTGGTTATGTTGCTTTTGCTGGTGACAAAGGTGGATACATCACTGGAGAAGGAATGGTCTCCAATAATGTTGTAAGCTTCGACAAGATCAATTATGAGCGACAAACTGATCACAATATTCTTAGCGTTTCTCAAATATGTGACAAGAAGTTCACAGTACATTTTGATGATGCCGGATGTTATGTGCTGAAGCCTGGATTCAAGATCCCCAAGGAATGGATTCTCCTGTCGGCTTCAAGAATTAATGATTTGTATATTCTTGATATGAGCCAAGCTATTACAACATCTGCACAAGTCACATGTTTTGTCTCTAAAGCCACCGAGAAGGAATCAATCTCTTGGCATAGACGTATGGGACACATTCACCTGAGGAAAATGAACTATTTGGTGAAGAACAATCTAGTGAATGGTGTACCAGTGAAGAACTTTCATCTTCAAGACGTTTGTGTATCATGCCAGAAAGGGAAGCAAGCAAGAAAGTCCCATCCCGTGAAGAAGATCAACACTGTGAATATGCCACTGGAACGTCTTCATATGGACCTCTTTGGACCTATGAAACACAAGACAACCTTTGGTGATTCTTATTGTCTAGTAGTTACTGATGACTATTCCAGATTTTCATGGGTAAACATGCTGGCTCACAAGAGTGAAGTTCCTACTATCCTCAAGAATCTCTTGACTCTGTTATAAAATTTGTACAATCTGAAAGTAAGGAGAATCAGAAGCGACAATGGCACGGAATTCAAGAATCAAGTTATGGATGAGTACTGTTCCTCAAAGGGTATTCTGCATGAGTACAGTTCTCGCTACACTCCACAACAAAATGGCGTCGCTGAGAGGAAAAATCAAACTCTTATTGAAACTGCAAGAACCATGTTAGTAGAATCAGAACTTCCCGTTCAATTTTGGGGAGAAGCTGTTGCTACTGCGTGCTACACGATGAATAGAGTTCTGACGGTGAAGAGACATAAGAAGACATGCTTTGAGTTGTTACATAAAAGGAAGCCGGATATTTCTTTCTTAGGACCTTTTGGAGCTCCATGCACTATGATCGACCCACATGGAAAGTTTGGTCCCAAGGCTATCGAAGGTTTCTTTCTTGGATATGCTACTCCAAATTTCCGGGTGTGGAATTTGTCTTCAAAGAGGATTGAAGAATGGGGTGAAGTCAAGGCTCAGAGATATACAGAAGCTGTCAGAGCTCCAGGTGCTCCTTGGATGTTTGACTACGATGGGCTGTTTGACTCCTTTAATCTGCCAACTTTTGATGATGCAACAACTGCTGCTCAGATGTTATTGGAAAGTGATACAGCCGTGGACTCGTCATTAGTACGACCAATTATTATCAACCCTCAAGTGTCGAATTCGGTTAACAATCTTGTTCAAAATGAGGAATTCGACGCTGCGGATAATAATGTTTCATCAGAAGATGATGAGTTTCATGATGCAAATGAAGCTGCCTCTGGTGCGGTTCCTGGATTTTCAAATGATACGTCAAATATTCAACCTCAAGGAACGACTAAAGGTCAGGCATCTACAACGTCATCAAATCCAGCTCTTGATTTAACTGTTGATCTGAATATCAACAATTTGGGTATAAATTCTCGAGTTCCTGATGTGCCAGAAACTCGAATTCATAATATCCATCCTCAGCAGAATATTATTGGAGATGTCCAGAGTGGTGTACAGACTCGAAATCAACTTTGAACCAACCAGAATGCTGGATTGTATTCAGAAATCAGGGAATCTGGTGGTCTGAATGATTGGTCTTTTGCTTGCTATGTGTGCCAAGTAGAACCAAAATCTTGGAAGGAGGCAATGAAAGAAGACTCTTGGGTTGAAGCCATGCAGGAAGAACTTCAGCAATTTCAGAAGTTAGGCGTCTGGAAATTGGTTGACAGGCCTGAGAACTACAAGAAGATTGGTACACGATGGGTGTACAAGTGCAAGAAGGATGACCGAGGTGTTGTTGTGAGAAACAAAGCGCGATTAGTTGATCAAGGTTTTAATCAGGTCAAAGGGATTGATTACAATGAAGCTTATGCACTAGTTGCACGACTTGAGGCCATAAGAATATTTTTGGCTTATGCGTCCTTCAAGAAATTCACCGTTTATCAAATGGATGTGAAGAGTGCATTTCTTCATGGTGTGGTAGAAGAGGAAGTATATGTTGAGCAACTGCCAGGTTTTGAAGATCCTCTCCATCCTGACAAGGTTTGGCTTCTCAACAAGGCGTTATATGGTCCTCATCAAGCTCCGAGGGCTTGGTATGAAATGTTGTCTACCTATCTATTGAAGAATGGTTTTCGATGAGGCTTGATCGACTGTACTCTCTTCATCAAGGAACAGGACGAGGATTTGCTGCTAGTACAGGTTTATATTGATGATATTATATTTGGGTCGACTAACACTCGAATGTGCAAAGAATTTGAACAGGTTATGCAGGAGAAGTTCGAGATGAGCGCAATGGGAGAAATGACTTTCTTTTTAGGTTTGCAGGTTCAGCAATCAAAGGAAGGGATTTTTATCCGTCAAACCAAGTACGTCGGAGATATTCTCAAGCGATTTCAGATGGATGAGTCAAAACCTTTGGGAACTCCATTAGCTCAAAATCATGGGATTACTCCAGAAGGAATGGGTGAACATGTAGAACCATCTCTCTATCGTGCAATGATCGGATCTCTCATGTAAATTACTCCTTCAAGACCCGACATAATGTACCCAACATGCCTTCTAGCGCGCTATCTGTCTAGTCTGGAGGTTTCTCATTTGATGGCTGTAAAAAGGATCTTTCGTTATTTGAAGGGACGCCCTGACACTGGTCTATGGTACCCTAAGGATGATAACTTTGATCTAACAGCATTCAGTGACTCTGATCATGGAAGCTGTAAAATCGATGTAAAATCAACAACAGCGGGATGTCTGTTCTTGGGAAATCGCCTAGTCACATGGCAATGCAAAAAGCAGACTTGTGTAGCTACATCAACATGTGAGGCTGAGTATATTTCAGCTTCTAGTTGCTGCTCTCAAGTTCTATGGATTCAACAACAGATGCGGGACTACGGTTTTGAATTTCTTACTACTCCTATTTTGTTGATAATGAAGCTGCTTTACAGATCACTCGGAATCCTGTACAACATTCAAAAACAAAACACATTGAGATTAAGTATCATTTCATACGAGATTTTTATGAAAAGAGACTTATCGATGTTGTTAAAATCCACACTGATCACCAACGTGCCGACCTTTTTACCAAAGCCTTTGATAAATCACATTTTGATCATCTACTTTTGGTCAATGGCATCAAGGTGAAACCCGAGTAACTCAACCATGGTTAACTATTTTTGTATATTCTTTTCTAAAAATCTAAAACTACAAAAAGATTTTTAGTTTTATATTTTAGGGGGAGTAAATTTCAAGAAAATACAAAAATATGTCTTTTATTTACCTTCTTTGTTTAAGGGAGAGAAAAATTCAAAAAAATACAAAAACATTAAAAAAATAAAAAATGAGTTTCTTGGATAAGTTGAAGATGATGAAATTCACCAGTAAATCTTTCAGAAATGGTTAAAAGCATAGAAAGAAGATTGATAAGTAGCTTTACTTATGATGTATCGGTAGGCTCACAATCAGACTAAAATCTGTAGGTTGATATTAACTTAACAGACAGAACGCCAGGTGGGAACCATTCATTGGCATATGGTCTTGGTATCGAAATTTCGTTTGATAGAGTGCCGAGGTTCTGAGATATACGGTCTTTATGCTGGCTCATCATCTGGATATCATGGTTGAATCTTTTGCCGAATAATAACGGTGGCGCAAGCAGAACTTCCATGATATCATACATCCGTGTACATACTGCATACGACCATCAAATAAGTGATAAAAATATCACATCCCCAAAATAAGTGATAAAATATCACAGCTTTATGCGGGAGCTAAGTTCGTCTCTTTGTCGGTACGATGGTACTAACCTGTTCACGGACTTACTCCTGTGCCATGCATGCATATAAAAATCTAGTTCCTCATCAATAAGTGATTAAATCACAAAGGGCTTGTTTTCAATCAAAAATAAGTGAGTATCTCACATCATTCATATACGTCAAAACAGATGATAAAGCAGTATACTCACAGGTAAGATTTTCTCTCGTGCATATCTTGATACGGGAATGTGTCGTGATGTGGTTGAACACCGGTTAGTAAGTATAAATCCATACCTTAATCATATCTCCTAATCATGATTACATATGAGAAGTCTGAGCTTACTTGGACAACAATACCGATAATCATAGTTGAATACTTATCTGTTTAATTTTGAAAACCTAATACCGTCTTTGACAAAGATTAAAATGCTGGTATGATTCCTTTACCTTGAAACTCGAAAAAGATTGTAGTTTATCTGTATATTTTGATTATATGCCTAGTTTACTTAGTTGCTTATGTAATTACTTTTTGAAAGTTAGCCAAAGTTGAAAGTTTCTACCAAGATACGCCAGAAAACCATTTGTTTGATATCGCAACTTCATAAAGTAATATATTGCCACAAGTAATCCATCAAAGAAAACCAAAATCTGAAATTCGTTTGAGTGTGTATATCTCATACGGATGAACCTAGTCATTTAATTTGACTTGGTCACTTGTTCTTCTCAAATCTGCTGCTGGAATTCATACGAGTGTGTGTATCTCGTTCAGGGAATACAATCATACGAAGAATTTATGATAAGTCTCTCATGTGTATTCCCTGAGAAAGTTGTGTTCTAATTATATTTGTCTATTGAGTACAGATTGATACAAAAGAACATGAACAAAGACCAGCAACGAAGAAATCTGACAAGTCAGAAGAGGAAACAAGAAAGATTTGAAGTTTCTTAGAAGTTCGAAGACCTGATGCTCTAATCATTGGATAGCAGATCTATCAATGAATAGCAGATCTTCAGGGGGAGTTTGTTGATACTCCAAACCATTCTATGTGAAGACCAAAGTCTGAAGACCAAAGACCGAAGATCGAAGACCAAGCAACATTCAAAGGGGAGTTTGTTGATACAGTTTTGTGTCTGTCGCTTGTTCTTAATTACAGTTGTAATTGTACGGTCTTTGCTCAAGTGTCTGTATAGTTTTGGTCGTGTCGAATAGAACGAGATATCCTTCTATCTTGATCTAGTATGACATCTTAGCTTGTCTGTGTTAATCAGTTGCATGTGTGCATACTGATAAGTCTTGTAAACGACATGTCTACACACTTTCTCCAGAAAAATGGATTCTGTACGAGTCAAAGAATTCGTACGAATCACATGATTCGTACGAAATACTTGAGTAACTAGTGTGTTACTTGTTTCGTACGAAATAAGCATTTCGTACGAAACAGTGTCTCGTGCCAAATCTCTGGAATGTGTCTCGTGTGAATTAGTGTGTTAGTATGTCTAGAGTTGTTTTCGTACGAATCTAGACGGACACTATATAAGCAGACATGTACTTCTTAGTTGAGTGTTGCCTGGCGAGCTAGTTGGTCAGCCCAGAGAGCTTGTTACCCTTTGAGTTGGTTATCTCTGAAGACGAAGACACAAGAACACAGCAAGTTTGTTTGAGTCATACGAGCATTGTGTGTATATGTTTGTACTTGTTCTCAATCATTAATCAAGATAGTGAATCTTTGGTTACCCCGTGTTCTTTACTTTGCTTTGGTTGCATGCACACTTGGATTCCGCACTTGTGTGTGTGTCATATGAACAAGGAACTGGTTTAACACCATCCGCAGGTGGACCTACAAGACATATTTCCGACAATCCAGGTTCTTCATAGAAAGAGACAAGAAGTCGGTCTCTAATTTCTCCACTTCATGGGTGTGGGCAGTAGGTTTCCTTAATAAGGTCCATAAACTTAGACCATCCCAGATTATACAGGTATACTTTACCTGCAGACTGAATCATGGCTTTCCACCATATTAGGGCATCACTCTTAAAGGACTGTGATACATACTTGACCACATCCTTTTCAGCACAACCGCTGATGTCTACAATTGTTTCCATCTCATCTAGCCACTTTAGGGCTTCCACCGCTCCTTTTTCCCCGTTAAAGTATCGGGGTTTGTAGGAGACGAAATACTTATAGATACATTAGTCTTTAACAAAATGGGACCTTTCAACGAAATTTATTTTCTTTGGTTGACTCTTAGCATTTGAAGAGTGGACGGGGCTCTCCCTATGAGCTGACGATGGTGGAATAGATAAAGGTCTAGAGCGAGTAGCACTCGGCTCTCTAAGCTTTTCGATGGCCTTACCCATGGCTCTTTCCACAGCCGCATCAATGCGAGCTTGGAAATCATTATCATTTATGGCTACATTTGCAGCGTCCCTAGAGTTGACATTCCAATGGCTACTTTGTGCCTCATTAGGATTAGCCATTCTTCAAAGCTTTGGTTCTATAAACCAATAAAATTTCTCTTAGCCATGGTATAACAACCATATCGGCTTTTTAATTATTGGATATAAGAAAAATCCACTGCCTATACTAGTGTGAATAACATCACAACTCTTAGGTTTAATATAACTATATTTGGCCTAGGTCTTAATAGGACCATCATAGGAAAATTACAATCTGGACATAGTTATTACTAGACAGGGGATTGTAATGTCACAACTGTCATTGTCATATTTGACAATTTTTATAGCACATAGGCTTGTCACAAAGGACATTTAAAATATGGCATATAGGCATGTCACAATTGGACATAAGATATGGCACACAGGCCTGTAACTAATGGACATAAAATATGGCACATAGGCCTGTCACTAATGGACATAAAATACGGCACATAGGCCTGTCACTATGGACATAAATATGGCACATAGGCACTACATCACTAATGGATGTTTAGTCACCGCACTGGTGGTATTAGCCGGGATCAGAATAGACCACATAGGCTTTATAAAATTTATCATAGCCATAAGGGCAATACATCACTATTGGATGTTTAGTCACCGTACTGGTGATATTAGCCGGGATCGAATAGATCAGATGGGCTATATAAAATACATCTTTAATGGATGTCTTATTCATCACCGCACTGGTGATATTCTGCCAGGTTCAAACAGATCACAAGGGCTATAAAATACATCTCTAATGGATGTCTTATTCATCACCGCACTGGTGATATTCAGCCAGGATCAAACAGATCACAAGGGCTATAAAATACATCTCTAATGGATGTCTTATTCATCACCGCACTAGGGATATTCAGCCGGGATCAAACAGATCACAAGGACTATATAAAACACATCTCTAATGGATGTTTTATTCACCACCGCACTGGTGATATTTAGCCAGGATCTAACAGATCACAAGGGCCATATAAAATACATCTCTAATGGATGTTATTCATCACCGTACTAGTGATATTTAGCCGGGATCAAATAGATCACAAGGGCTATATAAGGTTAGGACATGGTCCATTACCTTGAAGGCTAGCGTGATTCCTCAAGTCACACTACAAAGAGTATGAACATTACTTGAATGTTAACATAAGAGGATCTTAATGGCCGATTAATAGTCCTGGTCGCATTGACCTTAATGACTTGGAGGCTTGAACTTAGTCCACCACCTCTAGATAGAAGGATAACCTCCCTTAACTATCATGATAGAAGACCCTTCCATTCTTAACTATCGTTTATATATATTTTTGCCAAATATGTGGTCTGTGCCACTCGGCGAAGCAAAACCATTAAGATCTTTTTGGAATTATATCGCAGAGCATAAATTCGAGTAAAATCGAGACGCATGTTTTCAAGAGGATGAATACATATATATAATTCCAAAGTACTTCATTAAATTTTCATAAGAAATTACAATACTAGAAAATGAAATAAACTTTCCATGCAAGGACTTTAATAGAAATAAACATGTCCACGCAGGGACTAAGGAAATAACAATGTCCTCGCATGGACTACAAATATTTAGAAGAGACTTCACTCGTTCTTCTTTCCCTTGACCAATTTGGAGAGTTTCTTGTAAAATTTGTTTGTTTTCTTCTCCGTTTTCTCCGCCTGCTGCTGCATTTCTTTCATTCTTTCTAAGGCCTCATTAATGGCCTCGATTGGTGGCGGAGGTTGTGGTTGTGGTATAACCGGATACTGGTACCCATAAGTTGGATATCCAGTAGGTGGGAAAGGAGATGGGTAAAGTGCGTTGCGCATAACCACCTGCACGTAGGGGTCTTGCGACCATGCTTGATAGTCTACTGGTGTAGACGGGTTAAAAGGATCATATCCAGACGTGTCTGGATATGTGGGAATTGGGTTAGTATAACCCGATGGTGGTGGTTGAACTGTAGGTGTGGGTGTTGGTGTTGGTTCAACTATACGTGAGGTGTTAGATGGCCCACCCATTTGTGGGTCCTCTTGAATCGTGGGGTAGGAGTTTGGCAAAGGTGGTGGCGATCCTGACCTTTGTCCTGCACGTACCGACATACATGCTCCACGCTTCCTCCTTGGTGGTTCAGGTGGTGGTTGAGGTTGGTCCCCGGTTCCATGTGCACATCTTCTTGAATAGGAAGTGATTAAGAGTGATGGGAAGATTTGTGGGCAAAGGTGAATTGGTTCCAGTATTGGTCCCACTCATTAGGACCTTGGTAGGGCGATCCAACATATGAGTTTGAATCGCTCGAAATTTCAATGGGATGCACATTTGATCCAGACGGCGGCATCTCCGGGTCGGAGTCCTCGTCCATAGGGTACGGTTGGTCCAACTGATTTTGATCGGCTGGAGGTGTGTTAAAATAATGGTTGGGGTTAAATTCTTCATGGTAAGAGTGTGAATGGGAATGGTGTGAATGATAGGAGTGGTGAGAGTGGTAAGAAATTTGGAAATGTGGGGGCGAGTGTCTATGAGAGACAGAGTGTCTCGCTGGTTGCCGAGGAGACGAATCTCCTGATTCTAGGTAGGACCCTGAGTTGTGAGGTTGTGAAAGGATGCGCCCCGATGGTCCTCCCCTCATTGGACCTTTTCCTCTTCCACTTTGTCCTCTTACTCTTGGCGGCATTTTCCAGTTAAAAATCAAATTTAAAACAATACTAATAACTTAATAATGAGATGAGTAATCCTAGGTTAAAGCCTAGACTCGGAAGTCTAAGGAATGTGCTTGTGTAAGTTTTAGATTAAACACAAGAAGGCTAGTGTTTAATTCTCTCAAACGTTGGCTCTGATGCCAACCTGTCACACACCAGATTTCCAACCCGAAATCCATACACCGGGGGGCCCGGGTGGGGAGTATTGTGACGTCACTTGATAACATCATTATCAATTAAACATAGCACAGCGGAAGTCTTGGAGTAAAATTACTATTACAAACCGAATGTTCAAAAATAAAATAATATACAGGCTCGGAATTGAAGATCCACAGGCGGATCATTAAAATGTACAAGAAAGAATGTAAAACAGACTTTAGGGCAGATCTAAGGATTTACAAGATCCTCTTATTCACTACCGAGCAGCTTCCGGCCAATTTCGTATTGTACCTGCAGTTTAGCCTTTGGACGATACATCAGCTTACACTGGTAAATACACCCAACTGACTCATTTTGAAAAACTTTAAAATGATTTTGAAGTGCAAAACGACACAAAATCTTTTATTAACTTGGGAAAGTTGACCTTGAAACCTTGTATCAGATTCACATGTTTGTCAATACATACAGGGCCCAGGACAGAAACCGAGACATGATTAAATACACACCACTCAGGACTCACGAAGGAGTCATCCCCAACGTCTTGGGCATATTGCATATGAGCATCAAAAGGTGTATGCCTACACCGCGTGCTAAATTCGTGGCCAATAACTAATGTATTGAGCCGAGGATATCCAGGACACGGTAATTTAACCCCTGATGTTTAAGTTATCAAACAAAACCGATTAAAACAAAATATGCGGGTTTACTAGCCACAAGCGGGCATTCGATTGACCCCATATTGGACCAAGCGGTAATAATTTACCGTATCCCAAGCCTGTATAGGGAAAATAAGTTGAGAGTATTTACCTGAGCTAGTGTTCTTCTTTTTATTTTAAATAACTCAGCCGTATACAAAAGTACCAAGTGCAGATAGCATTTACCAGCAAGGCTCTAGTCTGGATTATGGAATAAGCTAGCCAATTAAATACTAACGGTCTTATAAACCAAATAGTGTACATGATCATTACGTATAAGGCTTGATTAAACGATGATCGGATAGAATGTAGTTTAATCTCGACAAGTACTTGACTAGTATAATATGGGTAAACTATATACATTCTGGATTTTGAAACTTAAATGATAAAGTTAAACCCGTTATGATTGATTTCCGTAAAATGGTTACATATACGTAACCGTGCGTTTTTAGTGATATCGGGTAACCGGATAAGTTATGGACAAGTTCTACATGCCATTATACTTTAAATAAGTTAAGATATCAGTAGGTTATCAACTTGCATGCCCGTTAAGGTTTTAAAACGAAATTATGCCTCATAAGGGCGTTTTGGTAATTTTATACCATATAAAAGGAAGTTGCATATAATTTAAGTTTATGATCATGAGAATTCTGGAAAAATAATTTATTTATGATATAATATCGGTAGGATATCAATTATACGTGTAAATTATCTTTTATGACCAAACTATGCACCGAAGGGGCATTTTGGTCATTTTGCACATACTTTATAAATTATTTGAGATTCTGAGTTTATAACATGTAACTACTGTAAATATGTTTAAAATAAGTTTTAAAATCAGTAGGTAACAAGTCTTGGTCCATTAATATGGTTTAAAACCATACTCTGCGCCTAAATGGCGCTTATGTCGTAAAAAGGCGTCCTTATATGATTTTCACGAAAACTGATGTTAAGTTCAGATTAAAATGTCTTAGATATGTTATTTAATATAACATATCAGTAGGTAAATGATTTACCTTGAAAAGATTTGATTAAAACCATTTTATAAGCCACATTGGCTGAAATCGCCATTTATAGTTTAAGGACTTGCTTGAAAACTCAGTTTATAACTTGGTTTAACATCCCAAATAATCCTACGTATAATATTACATCAGTAGAAACTCATTTTCAAGTTCATTACCATTTAAAACCTTGTTTTATGCAAAAGGGTATTTTGGTCAAAGATGGCATGATTATGGAACTTGCGCATAAACTTGGATTCTGATTATGATCATGATATATAACCTCAGAGGGTTATGCTACATTATATTATGATCATAATGCAACTTTAGATCAGCAGATAACTAATCTAAATCGGGTCAGAATC
This sequence comes from Scalesia atractyloides, assembly GCA_947069175.1. Taxonomy (NCBI): domain Eukaryota; kingdom Viridiplantae; phylum Streptophyta; class Magnoliopsida; order Asterales; family Asteraceae; genus Scalesia; species Scalesia atractyloides. The sequence goes on along the minus strand of CAMTDV010000026.1, from coordinate 91,130,988 downwards.
GAAAGTCAAAGTAGAAGTCAAACTTTGCGACTTTCGGTTGCGAACCTACCCTAGAACTGAAATTGACGAGCCGAACATGTTCTTACATGTTCTAATAATTATTACCAACTTGTTTAAGTGTCAAAACAGGTTTCATAACATATATAAGATCATTTTATGATTTTTCCAAAAAAATGGCATGTTTGACTTTTTAATATCATAACTTTGACCCGTCAATTGGTCTAGCAAACGTGATCTCCAGGAGGTGCCCTTTATAGGGATTAACACCTACCTTATTACGATCACTTAGCCATGTTTGTTTTGAACAAATTATTATGGACCATAATGGTCTTAACCGAAAGTCAAAGCGTTTTACGAAAACGCTTGACTTTTGGCTATAAAAGCCTATAAACGAAAATACAAGAGCAAGGAACACTTACAAGAGGTTTCTATAAAGCAAGAGAACTAAGTTGGATGCTTCTTTCAGCTAGGAACTTCCAGAGTAGGGAGAAGAGTGAATGAGAAAGGTGCAAGTTGAAATGATGAACTTAAGCACCTTTTTATAGTTGAAGAACTTAAAGGAGGTGAAGCCAGGTGTTTAGGGGTGTAAGAAGAAGCTTACAAGTGTCCCAAAACGTGGCATAGCAGTTTAGAGAAGCCATGGTTTCAAATTAATGGTTTTGGAGTTTTGCTTGGTCTCCAAACAAAACTTTCTGCAGCAGACCTGTTCTCGCTTGGTCTCTCGCGGCCCGCGACCGCCCCAAAAGCAGTTTCAAAGTTTGACACTTTTAACCCCTTAACTTTAAAAAGCTTCTAAAAACCTTTTTAAACACCTTTTTTGGCACTTTTAGCCCACCGTAGCCAATACTTGGCATACCATCGGCTACAACATTCGCCTTGTCAGGGTGGTAGCGAATATCGCAGTCGTTAGTCGTTTAAAAATTCTACCCAACGACGTTGACGCATGTTGAGTTTCTTTTGATCGAAGATGTGTTGAAGGCTCTTATGGTCGGTGAAGACCGTACACTTAGTACCATAAAGGTAGTGTCGCCAAATCTTCAATGCAAAAACATCTGCTCCAAGTTCAAGGTCATGCGTAGTATAGTTCTTCTCATTGCTTTTGAGTTATCTTGATGCGTAAGCGATAACCTTGTCCCATTGCATAAGAATGCAACCAAGACCTTGATTTGAGGCGTCGCAATACACGGCGAAGTCGTCGTTTCTATCGGGAAGTATGAGGATAGGAGCATTACAAAGCATGTCCTTGAGATTTGGAAGGATTCCTCTTGTTCGGGACCCAAAACAAAAGGCTTATCTTTTTGGGTCAAGGAGGTGAGAGGGACAACGATCTTGGAAAAGTTCGAAATGAAGCAACGATAGTAACCAACTAAACCGAGAAACGAACGAATTTCAGACGGAGACTTAGGAGCAATCCAATTCTTCACAGCTTCAATTTTTGTAGGTTCAACGTGAATACCGAGTTCGTTGACAACATGACCAAGGAATTGAACCTCTTTTAGCCAAAATTCACACTTGGAGAATTTGGTGTAAAGACGTTCAGTACGCAAAAGCTAGAGGATAAGACGCAAGTGTCACTCGTGCTCTTCTTGCATCTTGGAATAGATGAGGATATCGCCAATGAAGACGATGACAAAACGATCGAGAAAAGGCTTACACACACGATTCATTAAGTCCATGAACATCGCAGGTGTGTTAGTCAAACCAAAAGGCATAACTACGAACTCGTAGTGTCCATAACGTGTGCGAAAAGCGGTTTTGGGTATATCTTCCTCGAAAGCTGGAAGTTGGTGATAACCCGAACGAAGATCAATCTTGGAAAAACACTTTGCGCCTTGTTGTTGATCGAAGAGATCGTCAATCTGAGGAAGTGGATATCGGAAATTTACTGTAAGCTTATTGAGCTCACGATAGTCAATGCACATCCGAAAGGAGCCATCTTTCTTCTTAACGAACAAAACAGGAGCGCCCCAAGGAGAAGTACTAGGGCGTATGAAGCCTTTATCAAGAAGTTCCTGAAGTTGGCTAGATAGCTCTTGCATTTCCGAGGGTGCTAGATGATAAGGGGATTTAGCGACAGTAGTTGCCCCCGGAATGAGATTGATGCAAAAGTCAACAGAACGAGGAGGAGGAGGACAAGGAAGATCCTCTGGGAAGACGTCAGGGAAATCCCAAACAACGGGAACATCCCTCACGCTCGGACCCTTGTCCTTCTTTTCCACAATGTGGGCAAGAAAGGCGAAGTATTTCTTCCGTAAGTATTTGTTCGCTTGGATACACGACATAAGCTTGAGACCTTTAGAAGGTTTCTCACCTTAGACGTGTAAAGAGTCACCATTGGGAAGAGGAAGACGGATCCACTTTTCAAAACAAACGACTTCAGCACAAAATCGCCTATACCAGTCCATGCCTACTATGATATTAAAGCTACCCATTTGCATGGGTATGAGATCAATGGACAATTTATGATCGTTATGATTTAAGGAACATTTAGAAAGGATAGAATCGACAGTGACGGACTTTCCGTTAGCGACTTCGACTATGAATGATTTGGGCAACATAGATCGTCTACACTTTAGCGATGGTTCGAATTCAATGGATACAAAACTTTTACCCACACCAGTATCAAATAGGCATGAAGCATAAACATTGTTAACGAGATACGTACCAGTGATGACATCGTTGGCATTCTGAGCCTAAGCTGTCGTGATGACGAATGCTCGACCACGAGCTTGCTGTTGTTGCTGCTGATTGTTGTTGTTGTCGCGTTGAGGGCAAGTGTTCGTGAGGTTATTGGGATCTCTGCATTTGAAACAAGCACGAACTGTGGTTGCTGGCGGTTGGGTTTGGTTTGCAGCAGGGTTTTGGGGTGCTACGATGGCTCAGGCTTGGTTAGCAGGGGTTTGTGGGACACTTCGACATTGCGGGGCAAAGTGTCCAAACCTATTGCAACTAGTGCATAGGCGGCAGGGGCGTTAATGGCGTGGTGGTAAGGGTAGGTGTTACACTTGGGATGCGGCCCAGTGTATGCCTTTCTGGTGAAGTCAGGGTTGGTTTGCGCAACTTGTTGGATAGGCTGGGGGTTTGGCGGGGTGACTACCGTGCAATTCTGGCTTGAAGCCTTCCGCTTCTTGCCTCTGTTGATCTTGGTAGGAGGTTTGGGTGATGTAGGCTCAGGTGTGGTATTGGAGGTAGCTTGGTGTGCATTCTTCGATGGAGTCTTGGTGGAGGCTTCATGAAGAACGTGGTTGTTGTTGAGCTTGACAGCTAAGCGGTAGGTATCCTCGAGCATCTTGGGAGAAGCGGCGTCAACAAGGTTCATAAGGTGAGGGGGATGGCAGCTTATGTATTTCGTAATAGCCTTCTCGGTAGTGTCGACTTGGCTAGGGCAAATCGCACTAAGCTGCTTGAAACGGGTCGTGAGGCCAGCGTTATCGTTCCCTACCTGCTTTAGGTTCTAGAAATCATTTTCAAGCCTTTGACGTTCGTGTGGGGGACAGAACTCTTTCTCCATGAGTTGTCTAAGGTTGGCCCATGGGATGGAGTGAGCGATTTCATTTCCATGGGTGTTACGCTCGGAGGTCCACCAATTAAGGGCTCTTGATCGGAAGACGCCCGTTGCGTTGGTGGTACGCAATTGGTTAGGACAACCACTCTGAAGGAATGTTGCTTCAATGGCGTCAAACCATTACAGCAACTTAGTGGCGTCCTCTTCGCCGGCGAAGGGTAAGGGGTTGCATGAACGAAACTGCTTGAAAGTAGACATCGACTTAGGTGCTTCCGTCTTGGAGTCGACAGAGGCATGGGGTGAGTCGGTGTTTGGTGGGGTTGGATTTTGCTAATGATGTCCAGAATGATCTTAGCCATTTGTTTCGTCATGAATTTCATACAATCCTTCTTTGACATCGAGTTGGAGTTCGACTTCTTCCTCCCACTGAAGTTTTGCAAAAAAGACATCTAAGGGATTGACAATAGAGGAAAGGATGAGGCTTGATCATAATGTGATTATGAAAGTCACGTTTGAGCATGTAAGTATCACATAACACGTATGAGTTCACATAGATGATATAAGCATAACAAGTATTCAAAAGTATAAACACGTATGATTGTGTAAGGAGTATAAATTCAGTTGGTTTAAGAGAATTATTATTGTTTTTTATTGCGAAAGGCGTGCGATTTGTGCATCGGGTTCGAAATGAACGAGGTAACAAGTATTAAAACACATAGAAATTGAGATAACATAAAAGATAGGCTTAGTAAAACATTGGAGTGTTTCGGGTTGAGAAACGTCGACTATCCCAAAGTGAATCGAAGATCCTTTCAAAATAGAGAAACGTGCTTTTGCCTACAGGTAAAATGCTCTCGTCGAGAAGCGATAACGGTATTTTACCGTTTCAGTTACCACACGTCTCTAATTGATCGAAAAATCAAAACTTTTGCGAGATTGAAAATCGAGGAATAGGACTAGTTGACAAGGTGCGGGTTTCACCCCTTACTTGACAACATCGTACCCTAAGTTTGGTTGGTACTTACCAAACGAGGATCGAATTTTGACTCGTTGGTAAGGGTCCACTAGAGTAGGGAATGGAAATTTTCCATCAAGGTATGGATATCACTCCTAACTTGATGGCGAAATTTCGTGAAAAATCGAATATGCGGATTGAGAGTCGCTCACCAAAGTGTGGGTTTCACGCCTATTTTGGTGAAGTCGTCTCTTTTGTAAAGTGAGTGTCTTCAAGTGTGTATATTGGGTAAATGTCTTAGGAAAGACATATTAATATTAACACAAAAGGAGTAGAAAGAAGTAAAGTAGGAAGAATTAACATTTTAAGCATGAATCAAGAATGGTTGAAGTGGGTCACTTAAACTATAGACTAGGTCGAACATGGCAATTCTACCTAATTCCCTATAGTTATGGCTCTGATACCAATCTGTCACACCCCAACCGATGGTGGAAACATCAGAGTGAGACTAAATAGATTGCTCGAGACATCATAACACTATTTGCGACATTACTAAATTTAAAATTTCATTTCATTTCAAATTGTCAAGTACAACATAAGAAATTTGAAAGTACAACATTTAAGAAATTCAAGTAAAACATGATTAACGATAAGCAACATAAAGTCTAGAAGTTTCTAGGTGCATTTCTTGGAAGCCCCTACTAAGTTTCATCAATGTCGTCAAGTATAGTTCAACATAAAAGTATTGGCGAGTACACAAGTTTGATATAACATAAGTATGAAATAGTTTAAACGAATGCACATGTTAAAATAGTATACTAGATTAATGTAAACAAGGAATGCGATTTACAAGTCAATTCTCAAGTGTCACCGCAAAATAGAATAAACTTAACATGACCACAAGAATACGGGCGGTGCATTACTCCTACAGCGCTATACATGTTAAGGGGAGGCTCGTATGAAATTAATGACAAGTCGTATCACATAAGAATGTTCCAAGTATACAAATCAGGTATCACGTATCTTTAGCATGTATGATGAATTGTTTGTGTGTTTGCATAAAAGTATAAGTGTGATTGCGTGTATTTTTGATAGGTTAACATATTGCACCAAAAAGTGTAAAGCGAAAAAGGTGTTCGGGTGTACTCACGGTTATGCTAAGGTTCCTTTACTAAATCCCATTATGAGTTTGATTGGTTGGAGAATGGAACACCGAGTTACCCTATATAAGGAAACGTAGGTGTTGTGAGTATTGGAATGATAATGGAGGATTCGGGTTAGGAGTTTAAGGTGTGCAAAAGTATGTATTCTTAAAAGTATTTATCTCGATGTGAACACTTGTTTTTGACACAATAAACCCCGTAGGGTGGGTGTGATTTAATGGGTCATGCCCATTAGAATCGTAACGAGGAGGTTAAGTCCTAGATAATATAACCTAATGTTAGGATAAGTAACAATATGATCATTGTCAAAAGTTCGGTTATGTATAAGTCTTATTTACATATATAAATATATATATATATATATATTATAATATATCATTAAGTTTATCATATAAGTCATAGATTCATAGATGTCATGCATGGAGGTAGGAGGATAACCGTCCTTTAACCTCTTTCGTAAGATTCACCAATACACAAATTGTTATAAGGACAATTCGGATGGTCATGAATGGAATAAAAGAAATACTTTAATAACTAATGGTTACACATAGAAATCATCAAGTGAGGTGATGGATTGATAGTAAGATAGCCAAGGATTCCAAGTAATCACACCTTTACCAAAACACAAGCTTTGTCAAGCTTGGATGGTTCCAACACTTAGGGTCAAAACCCTTTGCAATACAGAAAGTTTAGAGGTATTAACAACTCTAAATTTGTATGAAACCACCTTGGCTTAGCTCCCTAACAATGGACTTGATTAGGAGCACAAATAGCACAAGTTTGTCTAGAAAAAGTATTTTTAAGTAAACTTTACAAGTTCATCTTCCAAAACAGAAAGTATGGACCTCAAAATGGTGATGTTCCACCTTGGTTTTCCATGGAAAACTTGTGGAAACAATCCTAGAGGTGTTCCAAGCTTTGTAGATGAAGATTTGATGAAGAAAAGTGAGTTTGGACTCACTTTTGCACTTAAAGTTTTTTGCCTTGTTCTTGAGTTTACAACTGATTTGGGAGTGTTTTGAGAGTGTAGAGGAGTTTGGAAAGTGAAAATGAGTGTTGGGAAGCTTGCTTATATTGTGGTTTAGTAGGGTTTTGAGTTAAATGAGGTTTAGAGGTGATTGGGTGTGAAAAAGGTGTGAAAATGGGCAACCCTTAAGCTAGAAACAACATTCTGCGGACTGGGGTCTCTCGCGCCCCGCGAGAGGATTAGCTTAACCTCTCGCGCCCCGCCTGAGCCTTTTTTGGCAGATTTTACAATTTGGCCCCTGAACTTGGATTTTCCTTCATTTTAAGCTAAAACTTGGTGTTTTGGCATGTTTTTAAGTGTATAACATGTATGTAAGTATATTTTGAGTATCGAGTGTGTATGTATGAGTATTTGCATGTATAACAAGTATCGGTTTGTATGTAAACATATATTTAATGATCGTATGCATGTAAGACAAGTATGTGTGAAGTATGAATTTTATTACGATCAAAGTCTCGGATTGCAAGGTTGGGAATGAAATACGAATGCGATACAAATACAAGTTTCCATAAATAGAAATACGATTAGACTTTCTAATTAAGGAACATACGAAAAAGTGAGACGTCACATAAACAAAAGGTTTCTAGCCTTGGATTCATTCTAAATGTAAAAGCATTCAAGAAACATAAATAAGGCATTATTAACTGTACAAAATGATGTGTATCAAGCAACTTGTTGCTACAATCTACTATGTTTGGGTTTCATCCAAATCAACCAAAACAAAGCAATGGGTGCAAGCATCTCCCCTATTCTGTATATAGGAATTCACAATATGATATTAGTGTCCTTGTCTAGAAGGTAAATTTACATATTTAACCCACTAACTTTGGTCTGGACCTCAATGGCCACTAATATTTGTTTATTAGTTAAAAATAGCACCAACTGTGAAATGGCTCACTAATCTTAAATTCTTGATTTTGTTCATTATTATTTATTCACTTTATTTGAAAAAGTGGCACCTTTTTATAGGGTTTTTTTCTTGATTTTAAAAAACAAAAACTATTGCTTAAGTAGATAAAAAGTTATTATCCTAGAAATAATGTTGTGAATCTTTGGCATCTTCTTGTTTTCCTCATTACTGACATGATTAGTGGTGTGTTTGTGATTAACTGAATTTGCTGCCAGCAACACAAGTATTGTAAATAGGAAAACTTTGCATAAATTGGATCTGGTATGACAAAAGTAGGGGTTGGTGTCTACTGACATTTTTCCAAGTGTTACTTGGTTTAGAGTTTCAAGATGAAACTAGTTATATTTTTGGACAACTTGTTGATTATTCAAGTTTAGAGTTTCAAGATGAAACAGGTTATATGTGTTCCATTTAGGGAGTACATCAAAACATGACACGAAACGATATAATTACGTTTATTTCGGTCGAAAGTGTTGAAGATAATAACACTTTGGGATTTGATGTTTACATATCATTGGTGTATCCATTTTTATATACGTTCGCTTTTATTTTATTTAAAATGGTGGACTACCATTTGGGTTTATTTTATACAAACAAATGGATTACGATATAATAAAAGATAAATATTTGTTTTGAACTACTAATAATTTGTCAAAATGATACACATTTTGATAAAAAGTGTAAAAAGTAATTTGCACGAACACAACGAGCGGGTTGTGATCATGACTTATGTAATAAGTCACAAATCAAACATCAAATGTATAACGACTTCGTGAGAAACATGGTGAATAGTTTAGATGAAATACACGAAAACGAGATATGTCATCTAATATTGAGAGCATCAATATGGAAATGCACATGTAAGTTTTCGAAGAATATAACACATGAAAGAAATATATGTTATTATTGTAAATGATTTTAATAAATTTAGCAAATTTATTAAGGGAAATTTAGTGATGAATTGTAGATGTTTTTACCACCATCAATGTTGTTTAAACTATGTGAATGGTTGGTCCTCAATTTGGGAGAGTATCCCAATACATGGTATTAACGAAACAACAATATAAATGTATATATCACTATAGGCATACGTGAATGCTTTGTTGTAGAGAGTCAATCTAATTGACTATATCTTAAGACTCGAGTGATTTTATATAAAGATCGTTCATCAAAGTCACTTGGATTAAGACTTATGTTTAAGTCCTTAGGAAGTCAATGGTGAGGCCTTGGAGATAAAAGGAAAACGAGTTGTGATCCTAACGGATGGAGTTAACTATGGTTTTGAGACCTTCCTAAAACCGAGGGTTTTGGAATGGTGAAATAAAATTTCATTATTATGTCTAAACTAAGAAACGAATGTTCGGAAGAGATAGTGCATTATCTCTTAAGGTTGTGAAGAATCATAATGATGCATCTTATGTTCACATGCTCGAGTATTGTGGTCTAAAGCATTCTAGACTAATACTTGTTAATTTATATGCTCGACGGAAATTAAATAACTTTAAACATTCAAAATATGTGATGACATAAGAACGAATTTTGTGCTAAAACAAAACTATAAATATAATTTCATTTTAGTCCAAAGGGATAACTTGGGAGGACCGGCTAAATAGATCACTTATAAGTATTCCATCCGGATTCATATGTGAAGAACTCATATAGCTCAGAAGCTCTTATGAGCAATATTAACATGAGTAGAGTAATATAATTGGATGCCTGTATTGAAAAAACATACAAATAATTTTATCCTATCATGCGGCTCTAAAAAGTCATCAAGAGTGATGTTACTCAATTTTAATTAAAATGCAAGCAATGTGGGGGATGAGCCATTTAAGAAACAAACCCTTTAGGGTATGTAGAAATGGTAATTGAGAAGTGTTCTCAAACTCGAAATGAAAGGGAGAACCTTTCATCGCCCCATGTGGATGCTATCCAATTACACTTAAATGTGGGGGGGACTTGCATTTGAATATGGAAGGTTTGGCAATAAGGATTGCAAACACATGACCAGGTGGAACAATGGTTAGATGAAGTCAATCAAGTAGATTCGACTCGAATGCTAGTTAGTTAGGTTCAAAATGTAGTTCGATGTCAATTATGACATACCAAAGGCATGATGGAAACGTGTCTAGCCATGAATTGAGTTTCATGTCATTCTAAAGATAAGATACATAACTAGATACAAGATGAGATCACGAGTTGTAAGTCTTACGAATTGACTAAAGGGCAAAACTGACTAGTAAGTCAAGAACACGTTAGAACAACTGATCTAAACTGAAAATTATTGTTGTTAACTTAACGAAGTCAGAAATAATTTTGGATCCAACAACAAGTGGGTTGATAAGAGATCAAGTTGTGGAATGAGACTAAAGCCCATGAACAAAAGGGACATGAGGGAAACTTAACCTAGTTGACTTGAGATGCCTAGATTAGGTTCAATAGGACAACTTAATCATGGACCGAAGGGTAGTCACTGTAGGGGCGTAGCTAATATATATGTTTATATATAAGCTAGTATGTATGTTTATATTGATGTATCCCCCTAAACTATAAAAAGGATGTTTAAATACATCCTAGTCCATTCCTATAATATGACATTGTTGTGAGGTTAAGCATAATATGTGGTTAAATGATTCGTGTAAATCATAATAAACCATAATGCTTTTAATGATTTAAAGGTAAATCACCTATGTTGGAGAAAAGTTTGGTCGCTACGTATGGAATTATGACACAATTCCTAAAGCTCCCGCAGAACCAGGAAAGTATTCCATGACCACTATTGGACACGGAAAATGAGGAGATGGCATGGCTAGGGAAAGTATTGTGTGAATGTATATTGTCGTTTACACAAATGGGGGGTTGTTCAAGGACATCACGTCTACAAAACCCTAGTAGGCTAAGTATGCTTCACAAAGGAAGGTTCAAAGGCTACACCTACCTATCCTGCAATACTCGACTGTCGAGTTTCATTGGGGAATTTTGTGTGTTTTAATCGATCTCCATTCATGTGGTGGATTGTTGGAAGTTTTAGTGAAAATGAGTTTTTCACTGAATATTTTGGACACCAATAATAATATTTATATATGTGTTGTATAAATATTTATTCTGTGGATTTGTATTCTACGTTGTGAAAGCTTCATAACGAACCATACTATGTCCAAAATGGAGATAAATGAGATATCGAAGCTTAAAGTTGTATGTTTGGAACAAACAAAAATGAGAAATATGGATTAAGCTTTGTCAACTTGTCCCACATGGGTGGGATGACAAAGCTTAAAGTGGTTTATAAGGAGGAGCACTCCTTTTATATTGTTACCTTATAGGCAAACACTAGTGGGGACCCTAAAGGGTGCGGAACACCCTAACTCGTACACGCCTTTGCATTTTTTCCCATGAGCGTGTAGACAGATACATGGCGGGTCCACTTATAGCGCACCATTGGGTGGCGTAGGCGGATGCCACGACATGGAGGTGGTGCACGTCATTAGCTAGGGCGAAGAATGCAGGTGGCGCACGAGTATGGATGACGCGTGACTAGGTGGCGTCCTAGTATGCGTAGCGGCATCCGCATGGCACGGGGCTATGTCTCCGCACGGGTTCAAGTGTAGTGAGCGTAGCGGCATGATGTAAGGTCCATGCAACGTGATGCGCGGACTAGCTACTCAGTTGAGGTGCACGCACAGGTTTGCAGTGGGAACAGAACAGCTGGTTGGACTTGGTCAAATTAGCTGTTTTAACTCGTTTAGTTCTGTTCATTAAGAGAAATGTTGGTTTGACCGAACCACTAATGTCCATTTAGGTAGAGATTTAAACCCATTATTACAAGACTAATGAACTTGTTTAATTGTCTAAATTATGAAAATATTAATAGGGTTTTTAATTAGCTTTTTATGTGTATGACTATAAAAAAATGAGAACTCATCCTAAAAGAAAATAGAGAAAGACACATAAAAGAACTTTTGTTCCATGGAAATTTAGAGAAGAGTATTCTTCAAATGTGTTTTTACACAACTCGATATTCTCGTATCAAATGTAGAACATCAAAGTACCCGGTGTAATCTCAGGCATGAGTGCCATCTCCGGCAGCGCAACTACTGCTTCGGTTGTTGTATCCTAGAAATAGACCGTTTGAGAGGAGGCGTAGAATCTGTTTGAAGGGCCCCATGTCAAACACGATCCTCAACCAAAACCGTCAACAATTTTTGCTTATCTTGTAGCGGAGTTTTGAACAAAAAGGTGCGGTTGAAGTTTTTTAAAGATGTCGACTTGAATCAAGATTGGTACAATGTATTTGTATTTCATTTATATTTCATATAGTTTTGTAACCGAATTGTACTATCATATTTCCTACGAATAACGAGAGTCTCGTTATTATATATCTCCTAATATATTTTAATAAAAAGTAAATCTCGTTCTTACACTAGGGTGATGTGATCTAACAGGCAAAATTTAGAGCATAGAATACTTGAGAAAGATATTAGTATTGCTAATAAGTTTTAAAAAAAGGGTTTGTGGACCATCAAATTATAACTAGTGGCTGTAGTTTTTGGTATGGATATAAAGTAATACTTTTTGAAAACATAAATAAGAGAAGTCTACATGCGAATTTCCAACTTTATTTAAAGGAGCTTATCTTCCTTCCATGTATATCTTACTGAAATAACAAGTTTATTTAGAGGTAGCACAATTTACAGGTTGAGTGAGCCATGTCAAAATGTATAATTTGATACGAGGTGAGTTAGATTGACTTGAAACATTCTTTATCCATCATTTTTCTGAACCTTTTATAAAGAACTAATGTGCTATAGATGATTACAAAGCCTATATAATTCAAATATTAATTTTTTAAATGCCGTATGTTCTATGTTTAGACCCGATCAACCCATTTCCTTTATAACTACATTTTCTGTTCCATCAATTTGGCCGTGTGTGCTATACAATCTTACCGAAGTTCTCACTCGTAAGTATGGTTACAAAAGTCGTTAGGCGCTCCCTAGTCGGTCGACCGGGAAGTTGAGAGTACTCGGTGAGTACTTGAACATGTTAAATTATAAAGAAGTTAGTTTTCGGAAATTAAATATATATGTTAAATAACATATATTTACTAATATTAATAACAAATTATGAAAAAATGATATTTATTCTTTAATATGATCGGCATAAAAATTATTTTTTTTAAGTCAAACTCGGCCCGAATTGACCTACCAGATCCGACTTTGATAAAGGTTGACCGTGTTTGATCGATTGCGAGTAATTAGGCGGAGTTGAGGGAAAGTTGTCTCGCAGCTTACCTTGTTGCGACTACATTGGAGACCTTGTTTCGTACGAGATTGGGTCCAAATTGCCATACCTACCTCTACTACATGTGTTGATTTTTATTTATTTTTATTTTATTATTATTATTATTATTATTATTATTATTATTATTATTATTATTATTATTATTATTATTATTATTATTATTTTGTGGGTTGGAAAGTGTATACATGGGTGCACAATGAAAGTCTTCCATTGTTGCAAAGGAGATTTGTGCTTCAAATGTTGTCACCATCTTGCTATGAACTTATACATTCATGAGAATCCTGTAAGCAACAACCTATGCATTTTCTGAATATACTATTTTTATATAGGATTTGTATTCTTTGTTGTATTTGATTGACCTATAGTTGTATGAACTAATTTTTGTAGTTAGGAGCTGATTTTTGGTGGATCATTTCTCCAAAGTAAATGTCAACTTTATTATTCAAGCTACAATATTTATGATTTAGTAGGTTTGTAGGATTAAAGTGACTATTTTGATGACTTTGTCTAAAACAGAGAATTATAAAAGGAGGTAAGTTTGAGTTTACCTTTAATCTGCAATACGTGTAACAACGCGTATGTATAAATTGGATATTTAAATTAAAACTTGGGTTCACAACTTAATAATGTTTATTACTATGACCTGAGCTACTTTGATATAAATTCATAGCCGGGCAAAAAGTCAATATGGATTCGGGTTTGGATTCCCTTAAACCAAATCATTATTTTTCAATAATTAATCAGTGGGTAAACTATGTTTAAAAAGTTTTATTATTTTAGTATTATGATTAGCTGGTGTAAAATTACTACTATTAGTTAGAGATGGTAATGTTACAAATAGAACATTCTATTTTATATACAAGAAAATGTTTATATATGAATTATCTATAGCGTTTATGACTTCTAAGATACATTTAACTTTTTCCTTATTTAATATAGAATGGTATTTTATTTATATTGAATTTACTTTTATTTAAATTTGAACAAATTTAAAGTATTTTTAATAATTTAAACTGGGTGTACATGTAGCCTCTAACCTAGTTATAATTAATATTTATAAAAGTGACATCTTGATGTTAGTTACTGATTTTCTATTCAGCCATTTTTATAACTATATATTTATAAAAGTGACATCTTATGTTAGTTACTGATTTTCTATTTAGCCAATTATTAAATATTGATTTTAGTTTTTATTAAACTTATATATTATCTGTTTTTAAACAATGAACAATTATTGTGTCACGTAAATACACATAACTTAAAGAACTGACCATAAACTTTTATGGAAACCATGGACAATTACATTTTCCTAGATAAGAAATTTGAAAAAAAGCGTATTTAATACTCGATGCTAAGAAATTTAAAAAAAACTTATCTAAATATTAATAAAATACTCAATAAAATGCCACAGAAGTTTCTCCTACACCCTCAAACATTCCAGTTAAAAAATATTTATTTTATTTTAGTTTAAAGATTAAAGATAATACCGAACTCAAACCAAATTTCTTCAATAATACTAGATATTATATTCTAATTTTAAATTCTTTAAATTTCCAAATATTTTAAGCTTATGAATATAAGATATGTTATAAAACCTATATCATTTAAACAAATGATAAATAGCTATCATAAAGTCTGTAAATTTTTAGAGCATTAGTATTCATCTCCCTTCATCTCCATTTAGTTACACTAAAAATTACTAAATTTTCTTTCTCTTTTTCAATTAAATAATAAATTTTATATCTTTATCATTACATTTCTCTCTCCCTCACTCACAATCATTTTTAAAAAAATTGATAAAATAATAGTGGTGACGAAATAGGTAAAAAAACCCCTCGATGGTCATACAAATTAATCAACGAGTTGGACAACAATGTTCCCAAAATAAAGATGAACATTAACATTTTCTTTATCCTCCACTCAAAACCACTTTTTATTATATTCAAAACTCAATCGCATAAAAATTCAGAATGAGATGTGAATGCGCTCACATCTCTTCCATCAAATATACCCTATAGTTACATTATAAACAACTACATTTCCTCTCTTCTTTTAGTTAAATATTACTTTTTATACCTTTGTCATTATCTTTTCTATCTTTTCCATTCACATCCATTTTCAAAATATATTAAAAATTATAGACGGTGAACAATGTCTTTCCAAATATACAGATAGAAGCAACGTTTTCTCTATCCTCTTTTCAAAACCACTTTTTAATATAAAAAGACCACCCTCACAGAATTTGATGGAAGGGACGTGAATATAAAAAATATAATATTTTAATAAGTTATTAATATTGGTTTTCGAAAACTAATATCTATACTAATAAAAGATTTCAATAAATATCATCAAACATTCTCCTTTAATGTAAGTTTTTTGTTATTAACTATTATTATTAATATAATATAATAACATAAAGAATATTGATCTGATAATTCTAATATTATTAATCTAATTCTAATAAAAAAACTTCAACTAATGTCACATGGCATTTTCTTATTCAAAATTTCAACTAATGTCACATAACATTTTCTTCTTTAAATCATTAATAATATTATTTAATTAATATCTAATTCTAATTAATGATTATTATTATTAATATTATGCTATTAATATTAATTAATATTAAATTTTGTATTGCGTGTTTAAAGTGTCAAACATGCAAAACAAAATAATACATAAAAAAATATGACGATCCATATAGTTACAATTTAATGTAGGAAAGCGTTCAACTAGCAATTTATAAGGAAACGTATCCATTCAGATTGTAACCCGTTTGTAACGTGTGGGACATGTAAAACAGAATAAAAATATTAAAAATAGGAAAATGCTTTTTTTATAATATTCTGGGATGCAAATTGAACACTGAGGTGGTGAGTTGATTTCACAAGCAAATGATTTATAACAGAGAAAGAATTATAATTAGAGCTAAGAATCTGAATCTTTCCCTCCAAGTGTCTGAATTATAGCTTCTAGAAGTTTAATCTCATTATCCCGTTTCGCAATCTCGTCTTGCTTTGCTCGTAATTCTTCCATGTGCAGTTCAAACACTTCTGCATTCATGGCCCATAACGGATATATTAATCACATCACTAAAAAGAGGGGGCGAATTTACTAACGAATGGTCAGTAAAGGTTGTCTTTTAGTTCAAACGGGTCAAATAGAAAAGGGAAACGGGTACATATAACTAGAGAAAAGAAGTTTTAGGGTATATGCACGACATACTTGTAGTGTTCTCCAGCTCCTTTGTGATTTCCTGAGCTTGTAACTCAGCAGCCTTTTGACCTGCTTCGGCCTCCCTTTTTTCAGTACGAGCACGGGCTGCAGCTGAAATTGCAGCATCCAGCTCCCTTTCTAAAGTCTCCACCCTTTGCTCAAGAACCTACACCCAATAATACTCATTTCGTACACGGTTTTTCCAAACGAACATCAACAGAACATTATATCAACGTGACAGAAAATTTCATATTACTTAAGGTGTATATGATATTTTACTCCAGACCCTGATGGGCAAATAAGTTTTTCCCATAAAATTTCTATTTAAGCAATCTAACTGAACAAGGGGCACCTCTTTTAGACGAGTTTATCATTTTACTTTTTGTAACCGTTAGAACCCGTTACTGGAAAGTTCATGGACCCCACCAACACCCTGATAACCAATTGAGTCTGGTTGAACCTAAGACCTTTGCTAGAGGGACTTAAGCGCTTACCAATACGCCACCCCTTGAAGATTATCATTTCTCAACTATCAGATAGAATGAATAGAGTAGATTCCTCATCATACAGAAAGATTTCAGAGCTTTAATGTTTTACTCACATTCAATTTGAGATATAAAAGTTCTGTAGGCATGAATAAGTTCCATTTTGAATAATCCTTTTCAAGTGATGCAAGACACGTCTAAACAGTAAAAAGGGCTTTTTGATTTCTTCAATTAGTATCATAATTTACGACAGTTTAGTATTCAAAGTTTATGGAAGAGCCTAAAGTGGAATGGCTAACTATAAACCATCAACGATTAGATTACCTACCATAACCTCTTGGACCACCTGTCCAGCACAAATTGTGAGTTACCTGATCCCATTGGTTAGCAGGGTACTGGTGGGGTCTAGTGAGTTTTCCGGTAATAGGTTCTCATGGTTACCTTAGAACTGTAAACTATAAAACTCTATCAACTGTCTGCAACTGCAACTAGCTTTTGTTCACTGAAACACTAGTTACATCTCCAAATATATCCCATAATCGAATAATTTATAAATTTTGTTACATTTCTTAACATAAATTATTTTCCTCATCACAAGCCAAAGGATACAATATACAATAATCATATCGAACAATCTCCAATAGTCTAATCCACCAGCAAAAACATGCTTTGACTTTAAATTCCTTTATAAAAAATCATAAGCACAACTTAACATATCACCAGTTTACAAATTCCACTGCTCTCATCAATAGATATCTGTTTCAAGCCCTAGAATTTTGATAGTTAGGACTCAAAATTACCCAACTTTAGATGATGAGATCATAAACACAATAAGTAAACCCTAATTCAATCCAACCGTACAGTGATTAGGTCAAGCAAACCTATATAAAAAGAGCATACATATGACTGAAATCAATCAAATTCAGTCAAAATTATATCAACAATTGTGGTCAACTGAAAGAATATAAGCTGAATTCCATCAAAAACATAACAATCGAAGCTTAAAAAGCTGAATCTGTGGCAACAGAAGATGCAGAATAAGAGAAGAAACCTTGATAGTACGGGCTTGATCGGAGGTTAAAGAGGCTTTGTTGAAAGAATCTTGATCGACGTATACAGCTTTGGAGTTGAGTATGTTGTGGAGAGAATGAAGATCGTTTGATATATCGGAGAGATTAGCAATCGCAGCGCTCCATCTCTCGTTTCCTTTCTCCTCCATTTAGTATTATTCTCCACTCTGTTCAATCTTCCATCGTTGCTTCATACACACTTAATTTATTATTTATTAATAATAATAATAATAAGAATAATAGTTTATTCATAAAACTATGAAATTATATACTTACTTATATTTGGAGTTAACCTTAAATTAATATAGTATGGGTGTAACCACTTATTAGCCGCTTAATATTAAACTGAATATAATATTAAGTTTGTTTAATAAACGAGTCTGAGCAACTCACAAGTCTAAACACGACTATTAGTTGTATAACTTTTATTTAATATAGTACATATATAGTATATATATATATATATATTTAATAAACGAGTCTTAGCTTTACGTGCAGATGGATTGTCTCTTCGCACCTGATGTGTAAGTCAAAGGAAATTTAACCAAAGAGCATTGACACTAAGCTTTAAACCGCCGATTTGTTTACCAAAGCCTTGGGATACAAACAACTGTTTTTTCTTTAGGGCAAGTTAAGCGTTTGTAACCTACACGCTCCAATTTGAGGAAGAATGTAAATTGCCGCCTATTTTACCTTCACTCCGTTTGACCATTATTTGGTCTTTATCTAGCGTTAATTTCTTTCCTTGTACGGGGCAACATTATAAGAGTGATTGTTGTGTAGCTTGTGTATATATCTCGATGTACTCGTATTCTTAAGACACAGCAAACTGGTGATATTGAAGTTGTTAAACACAACTAATGTGGACCCATTCATCTATGAGTAAATGGATCGGATATGACGAGAATTTGTGAATTTAAAAAAAACAAGCGTTGTTAAGTATGATGAGGGTGCATGTTTTTGGATAGACCTAGTTCGATCAAGTTGTATACGAAGCCGTATAGGAATTACGATCAAAATGACAATTTTAAATCAATTGCCTATAAATTAATTGTATTGAAACATAGGCTGACATAAATTGAGGGACGTTTTAATAGGGTTGTAAACGAATCAAACGAACACGAACAAGGCTTTGTTCATGCTCGTTAGTTAAGGAATGGGTTTGTTCATGAATATTTATCGAACGAGATTTCTTATCCGTGTTCGTTTAAGGAAACAAACATGTTGATGAACTGTTCATGAACACTTACCAAACACAAATAGACTCAAACCAATGTTCATGAACATAAACAACACTTATAAACACATATAAATATACACGATCACATATTCATTTTAGAATAAAGTCTACATTTTTCATTACAAAGAATAAGAATAATCCACCAAAAATTACATAAGCTATTAACATAATTATTCGATCACAATTAAAATTATTATCAAAAACATGATTAACACATATTTAAGAAGTTTGTAAGCTTTAACTATTGTTGTAGAGATCGCGAGGCGCTAATCGGGTGGTGGAGTACTGATTAGGGATTAATCGGATCAGAACTTTTATATAAATTTTTTAAATTTATATATACACATACATTAATATCAATATAATACTTAAAAATAGTTCAAAATTCAAACAACCAAGTTTAAAACATAGCAAATCAAGTACTTAAACATTCCATACACACATTAATATCAATATAATACTTAAAAATAGTTCAAAATTCAAACAAAGAATTTTAAAACATAGCAATTTAAGTATTTAAACATTCAAACATTAACATATTAGTCATGGCCTTATGTAATATGTTTTAATGGGTTAGAAACATGCTTTTTGGTCAGATTTAAACTATAAAAGAGTGGTCTGACTAGAATCGATTTGGCCGACTTGGGCCGATTTGAGCCGCCTTGCACCGAGTTGGACCAACTTCCGACTAATGGTCCGACTAGCTCAAAATTAATCAGCCAACGCCCCACTAGTGCCTAGGCGCCGATTAATACCGATTTTTACAACATTGGCTTTAACACAACCTGAAATTGAAATGGTTAAATGATGGATGTTGTGCTAGGCATATAGTATAACAAAGGTTTCAATTTAAAAATAAATCAATAAAATAAAAATACAACATATAAAACATTTAAATAATGAACACAAATGAACATAAACTAGCGAACATAAATGAATACATTACCAAATGTTTACGAACATAAACGAACGAACACAACCTCTATTCATGTTATCGTTGGTTTAACTTAACGAATGGAATTTCTTGTTCGTGTCATTCATTTATTAAACGAACAAAAACAAACTTCCCGCTGAATGATTCACGAAATTTTCGCTTTAAACCCTATATGTTTAGCAGGGACATTTTCATCATTTTAAGCCCCATTTCAAAAGTGTTTTTAAACTAAGAAATGGACCAAGCAAAGCTAGTTGTCATTTCATTAAAACAAGTATTATATATATAGCGTGGCAAAAACCATATTATTTCAATACTAATCCTATTTTTTAAAACCATATTATTTCAATAATAATTCTATTTTTTAAAACTAGTAAGATTACTCGCGTTACGCTACGGGGTTTGAGTCGATAACTATTTTGGTTTAGTATAGCATCCCAAGAATATATTCAAAGAATATCGACAACATCCACAATAAAAATAAATTTAAATTGGGCATCAGAACGAACTAATTTTAAATTAATTGTAAAGGGAAACATAAACGTTGTCTTAAATATACTTTAATGAAAAAAGGAACGTAAAACTAAACATTAAACATAAAACATGAAAGGTGAAAAAATATTTATAATAAAGTTCATTAAAATAGCAAAAAAACACCAACATAAAGAAAGCACTATTCACATAACTTGCTATTTGTAATTTACGTCAAAATGTAGATCAACTTAAAACATTATATTTGACCTGACGTATTTTCGAATAAAACTTACATCAAAACGTAAACCAACCGAAAACAAACATAGTAATAAGCATAAGAACATATTGTCTCACTTTCAGGAAAAAAATACGTTAAAACATAAATCAACTTTAATTATACTAACATTTACATAAAAATAAACACGTAAAACTCAATTACAAAGTCTTTTAAGAGTTAAGAGATTGTAATTGTCAATGCTGAAAATTGAAGGATAAAAGTATAAAAAAAAACTCAAAAAAGAAAAAAAGAAAAAAAATAGAAAAATCAAAACTATAAAAAAACTCAAAAAAGAAAAAAAGAAAAAAAATAGAAAAATCAAAACTATAAAAAAACTCAAAAAGACAAAAAGGTTGTGAAACAACGGTCTATTAGCAACTAATATATATATATATATATAAACATGAGAGCTAGTATGAAATCATGTAGAGAATATAACATGGAGAATTCTTATTCATTCATCTAACATCATATACAAATTCCATTATATATAGGCACTCACATTAGTATAATAGTAAATAAGATAAATGGGTTATACATGTGGAAGGTCACTACATAATGGATGCATTCATAGATGGGGGTTATACATGTGGAAAGTCACTACATAATGGATATATTCATAACACTCCCCATTGACGATCCACATGATGGAATACTATTCTTTAATACGCTTAATGATGTTGCCTCATTAAAAATCTTGCTAGGATAACCCAATGGGACAAAACCTCAGCTAAGGGAAAAAGAGTGCAACGCGTATTGTCTCCCCCTCAATGTAATATGTACTATTTCAAGTAAAAAGTGCCAATCTTCTATGAAAGTTGTTGAAAAACTTTTGTAGTGAGTGATTTGTCGCTTGATGTGTAATCTATTAATGAACTTGATGTATGATCTTCATGTAAAACTTTAATTACCTCCTCTTGTCAGTAGATACCATAAGATCCATGAGTGTGTTTTGTTATAATCCCTGCATTTACAAAACTAACCAAACTTGTTGATGGGTTAGTAAAATATGAACCCATACCTTTCGTACCTTAAGGGTATAGAAAATAAATGTTTTACTCATTTCACTATCTCCTCGTCGTACACGAGTTAAATCTTGCCAATGAATTTAATGGTATATGTTCGTGTATAGCTAGCAAGATAATTAATACAATTTGTATTGAATTATGGTACTTCATGACCAATGATCTTTGCTTCTTTAGAAGATGATAAAAGTCATTTTTATCTATATCAAATATTTGAACATCATTATGTACTTACACCAGAAGCTTTGTCCATATGAAAATGTCCAACATTTCTAGATGTATTATGATTGATGGATTATAATATAAACGTATGTCCTACGTATCGAGCCATAATTTGCAATATTGTATTTCATTTGCAAATTCTTGCTTAAATGTTTGAGCTCTTTTTTTATCTTTGGGAGATTCAATGACATCATCAACATATATTGCTATACTTGTAAACCTCATATCGTTCTTTTAATGAAAACAAATGGACCAACTTCACCATATGTATTTCTCGTTTTCGAGCTCACTGGTGAGTCAATTATATCATATTTGACTCGACTATTTTAGTCCACACATATTTTGTCAACTTCATATAGTATGTTCTTGAGGTTTTGACATCAATGCTTCTAGCATTATCAATCCATGAGGGAATTCGTTCCATCTTATCCATATATGCATGTGCTTTCACTCTTCAGGAGTTTTGCTATATAAATTTGCCCATTTAACACATAAATATCCATATCATGTAAAAGTTTCATAAACACTTGCTTTTATCTCCAAAATCCATATTGTACCATGCGTGTGCACTATTTATTGAGATATTACAATCACTAGGTACAAGTTTTCAATGTATGTTTATTGGTGCACAAGAATTACATCGTTAAGATGTTTTGATTCACCTTTAAAGAACTCAATTTCTTTAAGAAACTTATTAGGAGTTCAATCGTATTCAAAAATGAATCTGTATACAACGATCATATTGTTCTCGAAAACTTACTTTACATGAATTACATAATTTAAATCCTTCAAGAACTTGCATGTAAACTTTAGTATCTAAATGATACATAACATTTATAAGACACATATCAATTCTCTCTTTATATTACCAGAATAATTAAATATTGGAAAGCTATTGCATACACCACTGGAGAATACGTCTCCTCATAATTAATCATAGGTCTTTGCGAAATACTTGTGCCATCAATTGTTGATCCACTAAAAAACCTGATTATATATATTTTACAACTTTTTTATGGACTATTGGCCCGTAGGCTTTCCATTTCAATAGAGAATTCAACTTTGCCTCATTTGCGTCGTTCCATTTTGGCCAATCATTTCTTTGTATTTATTCATAGGCAGATTTTAAATCTTGATCCTCATCATTTCATCTTTTCAAGCGCTATATATACAAAAGTATAACGACGTCGATTTTGTTTCGATTCCATACACTTCTAGACATGATATAATTTACTAAGAGCTCTTTATTTTCAAGTACCTGATGTTCTTCCAGAACCATCATGTCTAATGTCTTTTCAAGAAACCTTTTTTTTACGATAACCTCGACTTGACCATCTTCTTCATTACTTGCTCCAAATTTTCGAGGAATTTTTATTTTCTTGGAATCGACTAGTCTACCATGCTTCAGGCGTGCAATAGAGTCATTAATATATGGTTTGCACTCCTAGGACAATTAACTTAATTGGAGCATTAGCAGTTGACTACGTGACTTACTTAGTCACTGTATTTAGGTCAGTGAACATGTCTGGTGATTGATTCTTTAATCTAGGTAACGAATTATCTTTTGAACTTCTTGTTCACACAATTTCGTTTGATGATCAATGATAATTCATGCATACCCATTCCTTTTTCAACTGCCATTAATCTCCCCCTAATGTTGAAAATGTTAATTTACTTAAAGTAAGATTTAACGAGCCATAAATAAACTCTCGTTAATTGCTCTAAGTATGTAATCATAAATAGTATTTTCATCCAACATATATTCCCAACATTATTTGAGTTTCAATCTTTATGCGTTGTGGTGGATCAATTCCAATGTATACCGCACAATAAAAGATTTGATGGGAAATATTTGGTTCCTGACCAAAACCAACTATAATAGGGAGAAACTATTACAACATGTTGGCTTGATGTGAAATAATGTTACCGCATGTAAAATCACATGTGCTCAAATATGAACTTTTGCTCTCTTGATTATTGACTTTTCAATCAATTTGTAGACGTTTAATCATCGTCTTCAACAAAAGCAATATGTGTCTTAAGCATTAGAAAGTTCAATACTTATTCCAATAACCATTAATAACATGGATACTAAATTCAATGTTATAACCACCATAAATATGATAATATGGAATAATATGCTTGCTATCTCATTAGCTAAGCTACACACAACTTCAAGTTGTAAATTTGATGACCATTTAGACGATGCGTCGATTTAAAAACACTAAATGGTATCATGTTTGGATATATACATCCTTCATTCATTCCATAATATTTTAGGGATTTATACCATTAATTGGAAATAAATAATTTCCCTTAAGAGCAAACATAATATGCTATCAACTAGAAGAATCTTCAACTTTTTCATTATATTTCACATCATCATTGACTCGGTATGGTCTAACCGGTCATACCAATAAAGTAAATAATCATGATCCATAAACTTATGGTTTATGATATTGTATATGTATTACTTGCACGTATGTAATACAAAACATAAGATATGAAAGAATGTATTATAACTTCAAAGTTCAAACCATCGTGTTATGTAATCACTAGTTTACCACTTTGGTGGTCGATCTCATCATGACTACCATTATAATACTGATATTGGATCTCATTATTAGCTTCACTATCTTATAATTTCTGATAGTTTGATCTCTTATTAACATAATGATTGTTGCACTTCTAATGGTCAATCTCATTATTAATCTGATCATGATTACAACTTTCTCAATGATGCCAATGATCAATATATATTCACTTCAAGAATCAGAGTAAAACCATACAATTTTTACGGTTTTCCATTATTTTCTTGAACATATAAATGAACAGTCGTTTCAAACCGTTTATACCCTTTAAATGATATTGCTACTTCAGGAGTATATTTGAGGTTTGACAAACAAAATTTGTTTTATCCGATTTCACTTATAAATAAACTTCTCTTCGTATAACATCAATTGAGAAGTATTTATATGTCCGAGTCATATATATTTCTTTTATACTTGAAATGAGATACAAGGAGTATGACACTTTGGGTGTCAAATCGAAGCATATTTCTACTTTTCATGAGAATGACAATAAACCACAACTTTGGTTTAGTCGTTCTATTCGGTATTATCGATGCAAAGAAGTGATAGCATATAGAATACAAGGTATAGATAGCAACAAATCATACAATACATGACCTTATAGCATGTCATCATATAAAAACAACTTATAATGGGCCTTTATAAAATAAGAAACCTTTTTATCACTAATAAGCAAACGCATATAATTTATGTAATAACTTATTATGGTATAACCAAACATAATATATCATATATTTTGAACACTTACTTTAAAACTTAAACATATATCTCTTTCAAGTTCTCAGATCATTTATTACTTGTATTTGAAAATTTTTATTCAAAAACTGTAATACTGATGAATTACATAACATACTCATTTTTTTCTTCTCAAATATTGATATTTAAACAACTGATGACCATATAAGCAATCTATACATTGTACATATGAAGCAATAGCAGTCGTCACTATTTTAAACTAGCAATAGTAATAGTTAATATGCAAATAAATTGTTAAACATTATGACATGGCATAATGAATGTATAAGAGGTACCGATATCGCTAGAAAATGTTTCTCTAAAAACAACTAATGATATCTAGCAATATTAATCTATTATATGGATTTCTTATATGCAAAATTTGTTATAGCATTAACCTTAGTATAAGTACCAAATGATATTTGCATAATCATGTAATAATAATAATAATAATAATAATAATAATAATAATAATAATAATAATAATAATATATTGCATTATAAGTTGTATAGTTTATTAAAACTAAATCACATAACTCATTTATATCTAAGTATGTAAAAGTCTTTTGCCATGCTATGTATTAACAATGACTAATGAAAACAATTAATTACAAAATTCATATCCATTTAAATTATAAACTATACAAAATGAAAATCTAGTACATACATCATGTATATATTACCACCAATACAAGCATATATACCTAATACAATTGCATTGTTTATTCCATAAATATTGAGTTCCATATTTTTCAATATTGAATATTGAATTTAATTGTTTTTCATGGATTCTAAAAGCACATATAATATTCTCTAGATTGCAAATTAACTTTTTCAAATCAAAATAATTCAACAATTTTATTTACAACTTAACAAGGTTAATAAAGAAGAATAAATATATGATTATGGTGGCTCAAAGAATATGTAGATGAGCATCACTAGATTGTAAGAGTCTTAAACAACATATATTAAATTAACTAATTAAATGATAATCCAACCAATTTAGAATAATAGAAAGGATCATTTGTAAAGAGAAAAATAAAATAAATATTTGTAACATCGTCATCGTCAACGAAAACTATAGTTATTCAATTAATAATGAGTATTAGAAAAAAAAGATGACTTAGTCAATTGTAACGTCATAATTTAAGATGTAACATCTAAATCCTTATGAATACCAACATACTAATATTATATAATAACTTCTAAAAGCAAATGGAAAAATATATAGATAAAAGTTCGATCATGAGACTACATTCTAGAATTATAGTAATGATCAGTTTAAGTTTATATATGTATATTAATAAGTGTCAGCAGTAAGATTGAAGTATCATCATCAAATATAATATGAATAATCATACGAAGAATCATACCTTTATTAATAGAGATAGTTGCATAATTATTGGGTTGCTTTCTCAATGTGCGAGATTGAGTTAGGTTAGAAAATAATGCACATCAAAGGCAAGGAAAAAGGGATATCAAGGGTGGCAAAACACATAGAGCACGTTCGTGCTGATAACATGTTATGAAACAACGGTCTATTAGCAACTAATATATATGTATATAAACATGAAATCATGTAGAGATAATAACATGGAGAATTCTTATTCATTCATCTAACATCATATACAAATGCCATTGTATATAGGCACTCACATTAGTACAATAGTAAATAAGAGAAATGAGTTATACATGTGGAAGGTCACTACATAATGGATGCATTCATAGATAGGGCTTATACATGTGGAAAGTCACTACATAATGGATACATTCATAACAAAAAAGACATAAAGAAAAAAATAGAAAAGTTAAAAGACAAATCACAGTTCACAAAGTTTGATAATTGTATGGGTAGATTACAGTTTTTTTCTCTATAGTTTAGTAGTTATTGCTATATTTTATAAAATTCAAATGTCTTACAATTTACATATAAAGGTTTCTATTTTATTGTGATTTTGGTTCACCACGTTAACTCTATCCAACTTATAATTAATTCCTGGTCACATGTGTTGGCCCAAAATGGATTGAATGCCCACTAACCTATCCTTTTGTTTTAAACAAAAAATGCATATTTGGATACAATTGATCGACTTTCATTTTGAAACTTGAAATTTGTTAAACTCTAATCCGAAGAAACATAAATTACAATCGTGAAACTCCAATTTGGAATTTGTTAAACTCAAATTTGAGATTTCTCTTTTCACTTTAGAATATGAAATTACAATCGTGAAACTCCAATTTGAAATTTGGATACAATCGTTCTTGTATCAAGAAAATGCATAAATAAAAGAACCTAACTAGAAAATGCAGGCCAGGGTTTCATGTAACAAATAATTGCAACCACAAATTGAAATCCGGTACACTGCGATATGAAAAAAAAGGAACAAAAAAGAAGCCACAAATCACAAGAATTTAAATCTCAGGTATCACATACATTAATTTCAAATGGAGGCTACGCTCTTTTCTTTGTCCATCTAAAGAAATTATTTCGATGGAAGCTACGCTCTTTTCATCTCCTCTATAAGTTGTACAAGGAATTAACTATAAATTAGATGGAGTTAGTGTGGTAGACCAAAAAACGCAATAAAATAGAAATCTTGGTATGTAAATTGCAAAACATTTGAATTTTATAAAATATAGCAACAACCACTAAACCATAGGGAATAAAACCAAAATTTACTCTAATTGTATTATAGTTAATATTGATTTAGGCGACCTTTTACATTTACTTGTTTAGCTACAATTTTTACCAGAATTAATCTATCCATAACTAAACTTATCAGTGTTTTATTTTTAGAGGGACTTGCAAAACTGACACAAGAATAATCTACATCTCATACCAACTAACAATGATCATTCTAGTAAAAGCATATATGTCCATCCACCTTCATCTGTTTAATGTTGCAATTAAGGTTGTTAAACTATTAGAACATTTACATATCTACTTAGATAAGGATATAAAATTGTAGGTAATTCATACATCAAGGAAAAGAAATAAAGAATTTGTAAACATGTATAAAACCAATCGATCGAATCCTAACCGCTCTCATTTTATTTTGTTTCCCATTCTGACCCGTTCTCATCGTTTTCTTGCCATTCTAACTCGTTCTTAACTGCCCTTTGTTTTATTTATGTCTATTTAGACCCGCTAAAATTCATATTTGACCCAAAACAACCAATAAACTTGAATTTAAAGTCTGGATAAACCCATAGCTAAGTCTCTGGGTCGGTATGCCCTCTCTACCACATACATCTCATTATCAATGGTGGGACTCATTGTAAACATCAAAAGACTTATAAAATCCTTTCAACGATACTATTAAAAGACCTGTAAAATCCTTTCAATGATACTATTAAGTTTCTAAAAAGTGGCTTATTATTAAGTTTCTAATTTTAATGAAATGGCTTTGGAGGATTTATGCACTTAAAACACTTGAGGCGAATTCTGAACCAAAAACTTTGTTATAATTTAAGATATAGTATAACAGTCTTTCTAATGAAACTTTTACACGCGTGATGTCCAAAAGCTAAGAAAATGTGATAGAAGAAAATATTTTACAAAACCAAGCAACGGATGCTGAAACATCCGTTATTGAGCCCAATGCTCCTGGTGACCATGGTGCACAACCCAGCACTATGGAACCCATACTAGACATTTCCACACAAACTGTAAGTTCCGGATCGGGCGAGTTTTGACAGAAGTTTGGATAGAATAGTGCTAATTCGATAGAATTCTCGTTAGATTAGTCATAAGTCGAATGATTTCATTCATACCGAAAGAGCATATATCGTTTACAAGCTGGAGACTCTCTGCAGCATTTACCCTCTAAAGTCCAAAAGTTATCAAACTATGAACACATGACACTATATATATACATGAGGTTAGGACGGACGAGTTCTTCTGTGCAGATGAGTTACATTCGCGCGAATGTGTTACATCCGTACGAATCTCTCTCGTCCTCTCCAAAGTCATGTGTTCATATCTCATCTGTATAATATTCAACACATGCTCTATCTAGCCTATTTGCACAATGGCGGACACACATAATATACACTAACCATTTCCCCCTTGTACGTCACTGTCTAATCTTGTTCTTCAAATATGAGAGCCGTGTTTGAATATTCTACAACTTCAATCAAGCATTTGGTATCTTCAATTAATTCCCCCTTGATTGATTATTTGGGTTTGCATTACCTCCTATAAGTTCCCCCTAAAATGAATCTTCAGGTCTTTGTTTGCACGGTTCCCAACCTACTCTGATTTGCTTAACTGCAATCTTCATGAATAATCACCAACTCAAAACTAAACAATGCAGCTTCTCTGTTTAGAAATTAATCACATGCATGTTTGGTTTTTGATCTACCACTTTAGCTCAATCTCTAATTCTCAAAAACCCAACCGAAAATTGATAGAAACTTCGAATCACCACACTGGTAACTTCAAGTCTGCGAATACCAACGAAAATCTGAAATCCTGTTTTTTCTGTATTGATCAGTGTAAACAGTAATCTCCACAATTATCATATATTCATCAGATAACAAATCATTTGGTAACACACTCAGATTTAAGAATCAGTTTTCCACGATCAAACTCACATTCTTCCTCTTCAGTCATGATAAAAGATGTATAGTTTTCTCCATTAGTCAACATAACTATCAGTTTTTGAAAGCCCTCTGATATTTTTAAGTATCGACAATACGACTGCGTCATCCTGATGCTAATCCTGCTAACCGGCTTATACGAAGAGTCGGGACTCAAACCCTAAGACATAAGTCTGGTCACGATCTGAAGAATCTGAACTTTCTATGATCACGAATTAACGAATCAAGATCCTATGCATCCCCAGACAATCTAAAGTAGGAACCACCCTGAATATTATTGCATGTCTTAATTTCAAAAATGTTGGAATTTCAGTATATTCTAATGAAATTTTATTCCCCCGTATTTTTGCAAATTTTGACCTCTTTAAACGTATCACTAAATTTCCCCCTCAAACTTGGCAAATTCAGTCCCGTCGTTTCTTTGAAAAACTCAAATATAACATTTTGTTTCTCAAAAGTCAGTTTTTCATCAAATGCGGATTTTTCTTTTTAGCCCATTAATAGTCAATACAACAAATGATAAACATTCTTCATAGGTATCAATTGTGTAATTTCATCATCATATCATTCTTCGAATCCTCCCACAGTGTCCCCGACCAACCCATATTTGACATTAAAAACTCGAAAAAATTTCAATCACCAAATTTTTTTCTGGACACTCGTCTCGTTTCCACGATGTAACACCCTGTAAAATCGTGTCCAATAGTATAGTGACACGTGTTGTATTTTAAATTTAGTCTATTAAAGACTAATAAGGACTAAAGGTATCAACATGCTCAAACTGAGCCTATGAGTAATGGTCCGATGTCAACATGCATAAATAACAGCCTCTGAGTGACTGATATGTCAACATGCTTAAATCATTAGCCTCTGAGTGACTAACATGTCAACATACTTAAAACTTGGCCACTGAGTGACTGATATGTCAACATGCCCAGCCTCTAAGTGACATCGGAGTCAACATGCTTATAGTGGGCCTCTGAGTGATCATTACGAAGTCCTAACTCTCATACGTGCCATTTGTTGGATGAGAGAGTTCAATTCTGTAATTATGTGAAAGTTGGATAATGGAGGGATTAAAAGTGTCAACATGTTAATTTACACCTCTGAGTGACCTTTTAATGAACAAAGAGCTCGACAATGACCGGGCATAATCCCGGGTACGTTAAATATTGGCTACAGAGGGCTAAATATGCTTAAAGGGTGTTTTAGGAGGTTTTAAGGATGTTTAATAAGTTGAGGGGCTAAATGTGGCAAATTTTGAAAACTGACATAGAGTGCTCACTGGGCGCGAGAGGCCTGTGTCTGCAGAAAGTTTTGCTTGGCCTCCACACATGTTGCCAAAAACCATTTTTTCGAAACTATGGACTTTCAATCAGCTACGCCACGTTTTAGGATACTTGTAAGCTTCCTCTTACACCCCTAAACACCTGGCATCACCTCCTTTGAGTTCTTCAACTATAAATAGGTGCCCAAGTTCACCATTTGAACTTGCACCTTTCTTATTCATAACTCGTCTCCCTCCTCTGGAAGTTTCTAACTGAAAGGAGCATCCAACTTAGTTCCCTTGCATTCTAGGAACCTATTGTAAGTGTTCCTTCCTTGTGCATTTTCGTTATAGGCTTTTATAGCCAAAAGTCAAGCGTTTGTACGGAAAACGCTTTGACTTTCAGTTAAGACCATTATGGTCCAGCCATTGTTCGTAACGAATATGGCTAAGTGATCGTAATAAGGTAGGTGTTAGTCCCTATGTAGGGCACCTCCTGAAGATCATGTTTGCTAGACCAATTGACGGGTCAAAGTTAAGTTATTATAAAGTCAAATAGGTTGATTTGAAAAAATCATAGATTGATCTTATATATGTTACGAAACCTTTTTGACACTTAAACAAGTTGGTAATAATTACTAGAACATGTAAGAACATGTTCGGCTCGTCAATTTCAGTTCTAGAGTCGGTTCGCAACCGAAAGTCGTGAAGTTTGACTTCTGCTTTGACTTTCGATTCTAACCCGATTTAGATTAGTTAGCTACTGATCTAAAGTTGCATTATGATCGTAATATAATGTAGCATAACCCTTTGAGTTTATATTACATGATCATAATCAGAATCTAAATTTTATGTGTAAGCTCCATAATTATGCTATTTTGACTAAAATGACCTTTTTGCATAAAACAAGGTTTTAATGATAATAAACTTGAAATAAGTTTCATACTGATGTAATATTATAAGTAGGATTATTTGGGATGTTAAATCAAATTATAAACTGAGTTTACAAGCAGGTCCTTGAATTATGTCAATAAATGACGATTTAGCCCTTGTGGCTCATAAAACGGTTTTAATCAAATCTTTTCAAGTTAAATCTTTTACCTACTGATATGTTATATTAAATAACATATCTAATACATTTTAATCTAACCTTAACTTCGGTTTTCATTAATTATCGCATAAAACGTCATTTTACGACATAAGCGGCGTTTCGGCGCATAGTATGGTTTTAAACCATATTAATTGACCAAGACTTGTTACCTACTGATTTTAAAACTTATTTTAAACATATTTACAGTAGGTACATGATATAAACTGAGAATCCCAAATAATTTATAAACTATGTGTAAAATACCCCTTCGGTGTATAGTTTGGTCATAAAAGATAAATTACACATAAAGTTAATATCCTACTGACATTATATCATAAATAAATTATTTTTCCAGAGTACTTATAGTTGTAACATCAAATTTTATTCAAGTTCCTTTTATATGGTATGAAATTACCGAAACGCCGTTATGAGGCATAGTATCATTTTAAAACCATAACAGGCATAAAAGTTGATATCCTATTGATATCGCAACTTATTTAAAATATAATGGCATTGTCCATGACTTATCCGGTTACCCGATACCACAGATATGCGTACGGTTAAGTATATGTAACTAGCTTACGGAAATTAACCAAAACGGGTTTAACCTTGTCATTTAAGTCTCAAAATCCAGAATATTTATAGTTTATCCATATTACACAAGTCAAGGTACTTGTTGGGATTAAACTACATTCTATCCAATCACCGTTTAATCAAGCGTTATACGTCTTGATCCTGTACACTACACGGTCTAAGTCTATGACTTAAATAAGACTGTTAGTATTTAATTAGTTAGTTTATGCCATAATCCAGACTAGAGACTTGCCCGTAAATGCTATCTACACTTAGTACTTTTGTGTATGGCTGAGTTATAAAAATCAAAAGAAGACTAGCTCAGGTAAATACTCTCGACTTATTTCCCCTATACGGGCTTGGGTTATGGTAAATTATTATCGCTTGGTCGGAAATAGGATCAATCGAATGCCGGGTGCGGCTAGTAAATCCGCATATTCTGTTTTAATCAGTTTTGTTTGATAACTTAAACATCGGGGTTTAACTACCGTGTCCTGAATATCCTCGGCTCGTTACAATAGAAATGGCCACGACCTTAGCGCGGGTGTAGGCATACACCCGAGAGACGCTCAATAATGCATTCCCACAAGGTTGGGAAGAATTGACTCCTTCGTGAGTCCTAAGTGGTGTGTATGTTAATCATGTCTCGGTCTTCGTACCGGGCCCTGTATGTATGGACAAACATGTAAATCTGTTAACAAGGTTGGACGGTCAACTTTCCCAAGTTATAAAAAGATTTTGTGCTGATACGCACTTAAAACATTTTTTAAATGATTTCAAAATCAGTCAGTTGGGTGTATTTACCAGCGAAAGCTGACATATTTTCAAAATACTAGCTTGCAGGCACAATACGAAAATAGGCTGGAAGTGCTCGGTAGTGATAAAGGATATTGCAAATCCTAGTTCTGCCCAAAGTCTCTTTTATATTCATTCCATGTACAATTTATGATTTGGCTGTGGATCTTCTATTATGAGTCTGTATATTATTTTATTTCAAAACATTTGGTTTGTAATAGTAATTTTACTCCAAGACTTCCACTGTGCTGTGTTTAATTGACTATGATGATTATTAACTGACGTCACGATACTCCCCACCCGGGCCCACCGGTATATGGATTTGGGTTGGAATCCGGGGTGTGACAGGTTGGTATCAGAGCTAAGGTTTGAGAGAATTAAACACTATCCTTCTTGTGATTAATCTCAAACTTACACGAGCACATTCCTTAGACTTCCGAGTCTAAGCATTGATCTAGGATTACTCATATCATTATTAAGATATAAGTATTGTTAACTGGAAAATGCCGCCAAGAGTAAGAGGACAAAGTGGGAGAGGAAAAGGTCCAATGAGGGGAGGACCATCGGGGCGCATCCCTTTCCAACCTCACAACTCAGATTCCTACCAAGAATCAGGAGATTCGTCTCCTTGGCAACCAGCGAGACACTCTGTCTCTCATATACACTCGCCCCCACATTCCCAAAATTCTTACCATTCTCACAACTCCTATCATTCACACCATTCTCATCATTCCCATTCACACTCTTATCATGAAGAATTTAACCCTAACCACTACTTTAACACGCCTCTAGCCGATCATAATCAGTTGGACCAACCAAACCTTATGGACGAGGAGTCCGACCTGGAGATGCCGCCGTCAGGATCGAATACACATCCCATAGAAATTTCAAGCGATTCGAACTCTTATGCCGGATCGCCTTACCAAGGTCCTAATGAGTGGGACCAATATTGGAACCAATTTACTTTTGCCAACACTCCTTCCCATCACTCTCAACCACCTCCTATACAAGAAGACGTCCACATGGAACCGGTGGACCAACCTCAACCATCACCTGAACCACCAAGGAGGAAGCGTGGAGCACGTATGTGGACAAAGGTCGGGATCGCTGCCACCTTTGCCCAATTCCTACCCCCACCATTCGAGAGGACCCACAAATGGGTGGACCCTCTAACACCTCACCTGTGTTGGAACCGATACCAACACCTACAGTTCATCCACCACCATTGGGTTATAGTAACTCAATCCCCACATATCCAGATACGTCTGGATATGATCGTTTTAACCCGTCTACACCGGTAGACTATCAAGCATGGTCATAAGACCCCTATATGCAAGCAGTTATACACAACGCACTTTACCCGTCTCCTTTCCCACCTGCTTATCCACCGACTGGATATCCAACTTATGGGTACCAGTATCCGGTTATGCCACAACCACAACCACAACCTCCGCCACCACTTGAGGCCATTAACGAAGCCTTGGAAAGAATGAAAGAAACGCAACAACAAGCGGAGAAAACGAGAAGAAGACAAACAAGTTCTTCAAGAAACTCTCCAAATTGGTTAAGGGAAAGAAGGACGAGTGAAGTCTCTTCTAATATATAATTAGTCCCTGCGAGGACATTGTTATTTCCTTAGTCCCTGTGTGGACATTTTGTTTCAGTAGTCCTTGTATGGACAATTTATTTCAATGTTTTTAGTATTGTAATTTCCAATTTGGAATTTAATGAAGTATTATTTTTGTAATTATATATATATATATATATATATATATATATATATATATATATATATATATATATATATATATATATATATATATAATATATATATATATATATATATATATATATATATATATTCATCCTCTTCAAACGAGCGTCTCGATTTTACTCGAAATTTATGCTCTGCTATATAATTCCAAAAGACATTAATAGATTTGATTATGCCAAGTGGCGTAGATCACACGTTTGGCCAAGAAATGATAGTTAAGGATGAATGGGTCTTCTATCAGGATAAGTTAAGGGAAGTTATCCTTCTATCCAGAGGTGAGGAACTAGGTTCACGCCTCTAAGGTCGTTAAGGTCGAAGATGACCAGGACCATTAATCAATCATTAAGGTACTCTTATGTTAACATTAAGAAATGTTCATTCTCCTAGTAGTGTGACTTGAGGAACCACACTAGGCATCAATGTGACAGGCCAGGGTGCCCAATTTATGTCCAATGTGACAGGCCAATGTGCCCAAGTTATGTCCAATGTGACAGGCCAAGGTGCCCAATTTATGTCCAATATGACAGGCCAAGGTGCCCAATTTATGTCCAATGTGACAGGCCAATGTGCCCAATTTATGTCCAATGAGACAGGACAAGGTGCCCAATTTGTGTCCAATGGACATGTTGATATGCCATGAATTACATCTGTTATGATGTAGGCCAATGTTCCCAAATTATATCCAAGGTGATAGGCTGATATGCCATGAATTACATCTGTTATGATGTAGGCCAATGTGCCCAAATTATGTCCAAGGTGACAGACTGATATGCCATATATATATATATATATATATATATATATATATATATATATATATATATATATATATAATGTCCAATGTGACCGTCCAATGTGCCCAATTATTATGTCTATTAGTGACAAGCCTATGAGCTATATGATTGTTTGAATGACAATGACAGTTGTGACATTACGATCCACTGTCCAACAATATATGGACTACGTCCAGATTGTATTTGCCTATGATGGTCCTATTAAGACCTAGGCCAAATATAGATATGTTAAGACTAAGAGTTGTGATTTTATTCACACTAGCTTAAATAGGCTTTGGATTGTTATATCCACCGTTTAAAGCCAATATGGTTGTTATACCATGGCTAAGAAAGATTTTATTGGTATATAGAACCAAAGCTCAAAAGATGGCTAACTCGGATGAGGCACAAAGTAGCCACCGAGATGTTGACTCTAACAAAGCCAAAGACAGAGATAATGATAATGATAAATTTCAAGCTCGCATTGATGCGGCTGTTGAAAAGGCCATGGGAAAGGCCCTAGAAAAGCTTAGGGAGTCGAGTGCTACTCGATCCAGACCCTTATCTGTTCCACCATCTTCAGCTCATAAGGAGAGCTCAGTTCACTCTTCAAATTTGCTGATAGGACACGTTCTCTTAAAGACGGATGTACTTACAAATACTTTGTCTCCTGTAAGCCCCGAGACTTTAACAGGGAGAAAGGAGCTGTAGAAGCCTTGAAGTGGCTTGACGAGATGGAGACAATAGTGGATCTCAGCGGTTGTGCTGATAAGGATGTGGTTAAGTATGTATCACAGTCCTTTAAGGGCGATGCCCTAATCTGGTGGAAAGCCATGATCCAGTCTACAGGTAAAGTACACCTGTATAATTTGGGATGGTCCAACTTTGTGGACCTTGTTAAGGAAACTTATTGCCCACCCCATGAGGTGGAGAAATTAGAGACATACTTTTTGTCTCTTTCAATGAAGAACCTAGATTGTCGGAAGTACATTTCTGACTTTAACTCCCTATCTTGGTTAGTTTCCTATTTGATCACCCCCGAATCCAAATGCATTGCGCGTTTTATAAATGGGTTGGCGCCCGAGATAAAGGGCATGGTAAAGGCCGCTCAGCCTAGTACCTATAGGTCCGTTGTAGATCTATCTCTTTCCCTCACCCTTAATTTAGTAAGACAAAGGTCAGTTAGGACTGAAACTGATGGAAAGAGAAAACAGGAGGATAATAACTCCCGAAGGTTCAAAAAGAAAGGAAATTTCGAGTTCAAGAAGAACCAACACGCGTCTAATGACAAACTCCTATGCAAGAACTGTAAATATAGACATTGGGGATAATGTAGTATAAATCCACAGACTAAACCCTGTGGTATCTGCAAGAGAAAATGGCATAAGACCTTAGATTGCAAGGATCTTAATGATGCAGTTTGCTACAACTGTAATGAAAAAGGGCACATTACATTCAATTGTCCCAAGAACCCCAAAAACAATGATGCAAAGCCACGAGAGGCTAAGAAGGGGAATGCTCGTGCTTTTCAGATAACTGCAAGAGAAGCTGTTAATGACAATAATGTCATAGCAGGTACATTCCTCATTAACGATATTTACGCTAGAGTTCTTTTCGATTCGGGTGCGGATAAATCATTTGTTGACCATAAGTTTAGTAAACTATTAAACTTGCCCATAAGAACTCTAGATATAACATATGAAGTAGAACTCGCTGATGGAACGCTAGAAATAGCATCTTCCGTTCTCGATGGATACTCTATATACATTAAGAATCATTCCATCCATATCTCTTTGCTGCCAATGAAATTGGCGGGTTTGATGTATTTTTAGGCATGGATTGGTTATCTTATAACCAAGCCCGCATTGTCTGCGATAAGAAACTCATCGAAATTAAAACCCCATCCAGTGAAATGATCACCATCCCTGGAGATTCACACTATGGATTGCCAGACAAGGTGTCGTTATTTAAAGCATCCAAGTATTAGGGAGAGGTTGTGTCATTTACATGGCACAAGTGACTATTAATGAGCCTAAGCCGAACAATGAAGACCTCCCAATTACTTCATAGTATTCCGATGTCTTTCCCAAAGAGCTACCAAGCCTACCTCCAGACAGACAAGTGGAGTTTAGGATTGATACTATACCAGGGTCAGCACCCGTAGCTAGAGCTCCATATAGACTAGCACCTACGGAAATGAAGGAGTTGAGGACACAACTAGATGAACTCTTAGAGAAAGGCTTTATTCAGCCAAGTTCCTCGCCTTGGGGAGCTCCTATCCTCTTCATTAAGAAAAAAGACGGTTCAATGCGGATGTGCATTGATTACTGTGAGCTGAACAAAATAACAATCAAGAACCGTTATCCATTGCCCAGGATCGACGATTTATTCGACCAACTTCAAGGGGCGAGTTACTTCTCCAAGATTGATTTAAGATCTGGATATCATCATCTGAAGGTTAGAAGTGAAGACGTTCCTAAGACCGCCTTCAGGACCCGATATGGTCATTTTGAATTTCTAGTGATGTCGTTCGGGCTCACAAATGCACCTGTAGCATTTATGGATCTCATGAATAGAGTCTGCAAACCATATTTGGATAAGTTTATCATCGTCTTCATAGACGACATACTTATCTATTCTCGTGATCAAGTTGATCACGAGAAATATCTTCGGTGCATCTTAGAATTGCTAAGGCAAGAGAAGCTTTATGCTAAATTCTCTGAATGTGAGTTTTGGCTTAGAGAAGTCCAATTTCTTGGACATATGGTAAGTGAGCATGGTATCCAAGTGGATCCCGCCAAAATAGAGGCCATAATGAATTGGGAAGTACCCAAAACCCCATCAGAGATTCGTAGTTTCCTAGGATTGGCTGGTTACTACAGAAGGTTCATTGAGAACTTTTCGAGGATAGCTACTCCTTTGACTACCTTGACCCATAAGAATGTTAAATTTAACTGGGGTCCGAAACAACAGGAATCTTTTGAGATTCTGAAACACAAGCTGCGCAATGCTCCTGTGTTAACTTTACCAGAAGGTATCGAGGATTTTGTAGTCTATGGTGATGCATCGCATACTAGGATGGGTTGTGTGCTAATGCAAAAAGGCAAAGTGATTGCCTATGCATCACGACAATTAAAGGTGCATGAAAGGAATTACACCACCCACGATTTGGAATTGGGTGCTGTTGTATTTGCACTAAAACTGTGGAGACATTACTTGTAAGGCAAATGTAGTTGGTGATGGCAAATGTAGTTGGTGATGCCTTTAGTCGCAAGGAACGGGTTAAACCTATGAGGATTAACGCCAAGAGCATTGAGCTCAGAAATAGCTTAAATGAGAAGCTATTTGATGCCAAAAGCAAGCCCTATTAGAAGCTAATGCTCCTAATGAAGGATTAGGCGGAATTGTTGATCAGTTAACGCGTGAAAGGATGGAATCCTCATATTTAATGATAGAATCTGGGTTCCGATCTTTGGGGGACCTAGAGATCTAATCCTCCAAGAAGCGCACGACACAAGATACTCAGTTAACCCGGGAGGTGACAAGATATATCAAGAACTGAAAAAGAATTATTGGTGGATGGGTTTGAAGAAATCCATAGCCACTTATGTAGCCAAATGTCTGACGTGTTTGCAAGTTAAAGCCGAACATCAGAAGCCGTCAAGACTTCTACAACAATTGGAAATTCCCACTTGGAAATGAGAAATGGTAACTATGGACTTGATTACCAAGTTACCTAAGACCAAACATGGTAATGACACAATTTGGGTCACAGTGGATAGGCTGACTAAGTCAGCACATTTCTTGCCAATTAAGGAAACGTAAAATTCAGACAAATTGGCTAAGATGTATGTGGACAAGATTGTGTCCCTACATGGTGTGCCTATATCTATTGTATCTGATAGAGATACTAGATATACCTCTCATTTTTGGAAAAGTTTCCAACAATCTTTGGGCACACGATTAAACTTCAGTACGGCTTACCATCCGCAGACTGATGGTCAAAGTGAGCGTACTATCCAAACATTGGAAGACATGCTTAGGGCATGTGTGATTGATTTAGGTGGAAGTTGGGATGACCACTTACCCCTAATAGAATTCTCCTACAATAATAGTTATCATACAAATATTAAGGCTGCTCCTTTTGAGGCCTTGTATGGGAGAAAATGTAGAACGCCCGTGTGCTGGGCAGAAGTTGGGGAAGCCCAAATATCAGGACCGAAGATTGTCCTGGAGACTACGGAAAAGATTGTGCAAATCCGTGATCGTCTCAAAGCTGCCCGAGAGAGGCAGAAGAGCTATGCTGACAAGAGGCGAAAACCTCTTAAGTTCCAAGTAGGGGACAAAGTCATGCTGAAAAGTATCACCCTGGAAAGGTGTGAAACACTTCGGAAAGAAGGCAAGTTGAGCCCAAGATATATTGGACCATTCGAGATAGTTGAATGTGTCAGCATTATAGCTTATAAGCTCAGATTGCCAGAGGAGCTTAGTGGAATCCATGATGTGTTCCACATCAGTAATCTTAAAAAATGTCTAGCCGATGAGTCGCTAGCAATGTCGCACAAGGATGTGCAAATTGATGAGAACCTGAGGTTCGTTGAGAAACCAATTTCGATCGAGGATCAACAGGTTAAGAAGCTCCGACGGAAATTGATACCTATAGTAAAGGTTATATGGGACGCCTTTAGAGGTCCCGAGTATACATGGGAGGTTGAGTCCACTATGCGACAAAAGTACCCCCATCTTTTTTGAATAAAATCTCGAGGTCGAGATTTCTTTTAAGGGGGTGAGGATATAACACCCTGTAAAATCGTGTCCAATAGTATAGTGACACGTGTTGTATTTTAAATTTAGTCTGTTAAAGACTAATAAGGACTAAAGGTATCAACATGCTCAAACTGAGCCTATGAGTGATGGTCCGATGTCAACGTGCATAAATAACAGCCTCTGAGTGACTGATATGTCAACATGCTTAAATCATTAGCCTATGAGTGACTGACATGTCAACATGCTTAAAACTTGGCCTCTGAGTGACTGATATGTCAACATGCCCAACCTATGAGTGACATCGGAGTCAACATGCTTATAGTGGGCCTCTGAGTGATCCTTTACAAAGTCCTAACTCTTATATGTGCCATTTGTTGGACGAGAGGGTTCAATTCTGTAATTATGTAAAAGTTGGATAATGGAGGGATTAAAAGTGTCAACATGTTAATTGACACCTCTGAGTGACCTTTTAACGAACAAAGAGCTCGACAATGACCGGGCATAATCCCGGGTACGTTAAATATTGGCTACAGAGGGCTAAATATTCTTAAAGGGTGTTTTAGGAGGTTTTAAGGATGTTTAATAAGTTAAGGGGCTAAATGTGGCAAATTTTGAAAACTGACATAGAGTGCTCGTGGGGCGCGAGAGGCAAGGCCTTGGCCTCTCGCAGGGCACGAGAGGCTTGTGTCTGTAGAAAGTTTTGCTTGGCCTCCACACATGTTGCCAAAAACCATTTTTTCGAAACTATGGACTTTCAATCAGCTATGCCACGTTGTAGGATACTTGTAAGCTCCCTCTTACACCCCTAAACACCTGGCATCACCTCCTTTGAGTTCTCCAACTATAAATAGGTGCCCAAGTTCACCATTTGAACTTGCACCTTTCTTATTCATAACTCTTCTCCATCCTCTGGAAGTTCCTAACTGAAAGGAGCATCCAACTTAGTTCTCTTGCATTCTAGGAACCTATTGTAAGTGTTCCTTCATTGTTCATTTTTGTTATAGGCTTTTATAGCCAAAAGTCAACCGTTTTACGGAAAATGCTTTGACTTTCGGTTAAGACCATTATGGTCCAGCCATTGTTCGTAACGAACATGGCTAAGTGATCGTAATAAGGCAGGTGTTAGTCCCTATGTAGGGCACCTCCTGAAGATCACGTTTGCTAGACCAATTGACGGGTCAAAGTTAAGTTATTAACAAGTCAAACAGCCCATTTTTTGGAAAAATCATAAATTGATCTTATATATGTTATGAAACCTGTTTTGACACTTAAACAAGTTGGTAATAATTACTAGAACATGTAAGAACATGTTCGGCTCGTCAATTTCAGTTCTAGAGTCGGTTCGCAACCGAAAGTCGTGACGTTTGACTTCTAATTTGACTTTCGATTCAGACCCGATTTAGATTAGTTAGCTACTGATCTAAAGTTGCATTGTGATCGTAATATAATGTAGCGTAACCCTCTAAGGTTATATTACATTATCATAATCAGAATCTAAATTTTATGCTCAAGTTCCATAATTATGCCATTTTGACTAAAATGTCCTTTTTGCATAAAACAAGGTTTTAACGATAATAAACTTGAAAATAAGTGTCCTACTGATGTAATATTATAAGTAGGATTATTTGGGATGTTAAATCAGATTATAAACTGAGTTTACAAGCAAGTTCTTGAATTATGTCATTTAGCCCTTGTGGCTCATAAAACGGAGGTAAATCTTTTACCTACTGATATGTTATATTAAATAACATATCTAAGACATTTTAATCTGACCTTAACTTCGGTTTTCATTAATTATCGCATAAAACGTCATTTTACGACATAAGTGGCGTTTCGGCACATAGTATGGTTTTAAACCATATTAATTGACCAAGACTTGTTACCTACTGATTTTAAAACTTATTTTAAACCTATTTACAGTAGGTACATGATATAAACTGAGAATCCCAAATAATTTATAAACTATGTGTAAAATACCCCTTCGGTGTATAGTTTGGTCATAAAAGATAAATTACACATAAAGTTAATATCCTACTGA
The DNA here is from genome assembly GCA_947069175.1 of Scalesia atractyloides. NCBI lineage: Eukaryota > Viridiplantae > Streptophyta > Magnoliopsida > Asterales > Asteraceae > Scalesia > Scalesia atractyloides. The sequence goes on along the minus strand of CAMTDV010000026.1, from coordinate 91,088,179 downwards.
CATTATATCATAAATAAATTATTTTTCCAGAGTACTTATAGTTGTAACATCAAATTTTATTCAAGTTCCTTTTATATGGTATGAAATTACCGAAACGCTGTTATGAGGCATAGTTTCATTTTAAAACCATAACAGGCATAAAAGTTGATATCCTATTGATATCACAACTTATTTAAAATATAATGGCATATAGAACTTGTCCATGACTTATCCGGTTACCTGATATCACAGATATGCGTACGGTTAAGTATATGTAACTAGCTTACGGAAATTAACCAAAACGGGTTTAACCTTGTCATTTAAGTCTCAAAATCCAGAATGTTTATAGTTTATCCATATTACACAAGTCAAGGTACTTGTTGGGATTAAACTACATTCTATCCAATCACCGTTTAATCAAGCATTATACGTCTTGATCCTGTACACTACACGGTCTAAGTCTATGACTTAAATAAGACTGTTAGTATTTAATTGGTTAGTTTATGCCATAATCCAGACTAGAGACTTGCCCGTAAATGCTATCTACACTTAGTACTTTTGTGTACGGCTGAGTTATAAAAATCAAAAGAAGACTAGCTCAGGTAAATACTCTCGACTTATTTCCCCTATACGGGCTTGGATTATGGTAAATTATTATCGCTTGGTCGGAAATAGGATCAATCGAATGCCGGGTGCGGCTAGTAAATCCGCATATTCTGTTTTAATCAGTTTTGTTTGATAACTTAAACATCGGGGGTTAACTACCGTGTCCTGGATATCCTCGGCTCATTACAATAGAAATGGCCACGACCTTAGCGCGGGTGTAGGCATACACCCGAGAGACGCTCAATAATGCATTCCCACAAGGTTGGGAAGAATTGACTCCTTCGTGAGTCCTAAGTGGTGTGTATGTTAATCATGTCTCGGTCTTCATACCAGGTCCTGTATGTATGGACAAACATGTAAATCTGTTAACAAGGTTGGAAGGTCAACTTTCCCAAGTTATAAAAAGATTTTGTGCTAATACGCACTTAAAACATTTTTTAAATGATTTCAAAATTAGTCAGTTGGGTGTATTTACCAGCGAAAGCTGACGTATTTTCAAAATACTAGCTTGCAGGCACAATACGAAAATAGGCTGGAAGTGCTCGGTAGTGATAAAGGATCTTACAAATCTTAGTTCTGCCCAAAGTCTCTTTTATATTCATTCCATGTACAATTTATGATTTGGCTGTGGATCTTCTATTACGAGTCTGTATATTATTTTATTTCGAACATTTGGTTTGTAATAGTAATTTTACTCCAAGACTTCCATTGTGCTGTGTTTATTTGACTATGATGATTATTAACTGACGTCACGATACTCCCCACCCGGGCCCACCGGTGTATGGATTTGGGTTGGAAATCCGGGGTGTGACACACGATCGAAAATGCCTTTTTTTATTGTAAGTTCCGGATCGGGCGAGTTTTGACGGAAGTTTGGATAGGATTGTCACACCCTGACCCGCAGCGGATATGGTAGTCGGGGCATGATTGGGTTTTCATCAAAGCTCATGACATTTACTATTATAAAAGTTTCATATTTATTACCTCAAATAAAAAAGAAATATTCCAATCATCACATAATCCATACAAACACAAAATGTTCTAAACAAGACTTTCAAGTATCGCTTTAATTTTCTTCTAAGGCACAAGTCCTATTTGTTCCTTGCTTCAACCTGATCACCTGTATCATGTGTAAAAATAGAGATTTAGATCAAAAACATTTGGCGAGTGAATCTCGTTTAATCATTAGATAGATTTGGTATGTTTATTATTTTAATAAAATGTGCATAACCCAAATATGAGCAACGTATATGTAATCTAAACCACAAACCACAAAATCATCTAGCAATGTACATGTGAGCACGATAAGCGATGTGCTATGAGATCAAGGCTCAATCAAACGGAGCCGATCTAATTAGGCAACACGACGCTCTACCCGTATGTAACGGGGAACAAAATGGGCCTAATGTGAGAGCTTGACTATAATGAGAAATGTAAACACAACTAACAATAACCAACAATATCACATAGCACGTTAGATCATATAATGGTAATAGCACGAGAGTGGTATGAGTAATATAAATAAAACGAGACATGATACACCCCAAAAACATGAATAAAAAGGGGGAAGAGTCGTAGGAATTCACTTACAGTGGGTGCGTTTTTTATTTGATGAAGAACGCGCACGATTTAAAGATACCAACCGACGAGAAAGGCTAACCTAAATATTCATGTAATAATTCGGTAAATATATATATTTCTTTTACTTAAAATTAGTATTTTTATTTCATGAATTTTACTAGACTTTTTAGATAATTTTATTGTATTTGTTACTATTTTTGTGTGCTTAAAAGAGGTTATTTGATTATATTTTTACGGTTATTAAGGGAAACTAAACAAAAAGTTTAATAAAAAGAATATACTCCTTTCGGGTCGAACCGGTCAGAATTGTACGCAGCGTGTGGGACTCGAACGTGTGACCTCCCGTTTACGTACACGCAGCTCTACCAACTGAGCTACGTGTCTAACCCGGAATATATCCGATTTTAATTATATATATATATATATATATATATATATATATATATACACTAAGATAAACCATATTTTTAATTTATTTAAAAAGGTTTGTTAAATTATAAGAACCGTGCGTATAACCGGACTCGAACCCGCGACCTGAGCTTCGTGTTGCACACAGCCCGACCAATTGGGCTGTGTGTCTAACCCGAAGGACGTACGGTTTTAATTACTTTTATATACTATCTAGAGTTGTTTTATATATTAGTTGTAAAAAGGGATGCAATATATAGGGAAATCGGCAGCGTATGTTAGACTCGAATCGGCGACCATCTAGTTAATATGCACACAGTCCACCACTGGACTGTGTGTCTAACCCAGTTTAAACATCGGTTTTAATTCCTCTTAAACACAAAATTTACTTCATCTTCTTCTTTTCAAAACATATAAACTGATAAATCAACTGAATTGATTTGTTTGAAACTTCTTTTAAAATTTCTAATTGATTATACGCGGTGTGATGGAATATAAAGAACGAAGTGAGTGAAGATTGCACGATTGAATTGTGGTGCTTTTCGGCAAAGGCTCGGCGAATCTCGGATTTCGACGAAGTGCAATTGAAGAATGCAGTCGCAAAGTGTTAGAGTGAGTATGTATGTTTTCTAATTGAGTTCAGAGTCACTATTTATAGTGTAAGTGGTTGGGTTTAAATTTTCGATTTCGGTCAAGAGTCATGGACCGATGATTACATAACTGTTTTCGGAGAATTGACTCAAAAATTGAGTTGAATCTCATGATTAAAACGGTTACATACGTTAATTGCAAAAAAAAAACGGGTCTTGGATTGATTGCTTGAATCAAGCTCCGACTGTTACAGCACTGTGTTTTGAAATTCGAATTTGAGTGTTGTTTTGACATATAACTTATTTGGTTTGAGATTGTATCAGATATGTGTGTGTGGTGTAGTGGTGTTTAATGTGTGCGGTTAAGGTGAAGACTCGGGTTCGATCCACACGGTCCACCCTTTTAATGTTTTAAATTTAATAAACTTTTTATTTTATTTTATTTTATATTAATTATTACTTTATTAATATCATTACTATTAATATTACAAAATACTATCAACAACTAACGTGAATTCGAAACAGGAAATTCATGACACATCCTTGATCACAAAATGGAGCGGGTTTTAGAACCTGTTTTACGACAAATGTTACAAGGATAGTGCTAATTCGGTAGAATTCTCGTTAGATTAGTCATAAGTTGAATGATTCCATTCGTACCGAAAGAGCATACATCGTTTACAAACCGAAGAGAGTATCACGCAATCTCTCCAGCATTTCCCCTCTAAACTCCAAAACTTATCAAACTATGAACACATGACACTAAACACACACACATGAGGTTGGGACAAACGAGCTCTTTCGTGCGGATGAGTTACATCTGCACGAATGTGTTACATTCGTACGAATGAGTTACATCCGTACGCCTGTGTTACATCCGTACGTATCTCTTTCGTCTTCTCCAAAGTCATGTGTTCGTATCTCATCTATACAATATTCAACACACGCTCTATCTAGCATATTCGCACAATAGCGGACACACAAAATATGCACTAACACAAACCACTTGCATTCCCACCCCCCAAACAAAAAAGAAAAGATCTCTGGGGGTTGAGATGCCATAGATACCTACTGTAACACAAAAGCAACAAACATATGTTGTTACTTGCTCACAACAGATGCAAACATCTCCACCCATCCAAACTCCTCACTCATCCACACAAAAGGAGAGTGTTGTAAGCACATGCAACAAAAATCAAAGGGGAGATATTTCACTTGAATATCTCTACTTAAGTCCTTCTCCTAGGGTTGTTTCTCTTTCCACTCCACCACCCACTAAAACTGTTCCATCATCACTACAAAAATTGCTTGATGCAATCGATACAACTGACTTGCACATACCTGGTTCTTCTCAACAACAAATCAATGACAGTACACTTCAACAAGTGACTAGGGAAAGTTTAGGGATCATTGTTATCCCTCAAGCAGAGGAGGTAACACCTCTTGTGTCTCAAGAAACACAAATAGGTATTTCAAATGAGGCAACTTACAACTGTAGAGACAACAATCTCACAGATGGATAGTAGTTACATTACTAAGACCCCCTTGAAGGCAACAACTATTGAGACAATAGTCTCTTTATCAGATGGAAGTCCCCAGTACCAAGAACAAGGGACACTTGGTTTAAAACCAAGTTCAACCACTTCGGGTGGGAATTCAGATGATCCTATTAAATTATGTGATGGATTAAACTATCCTGAATTAATGGAGAGAGTCACCAAATTAGAAACATTTGTTACAGAAATTAAAGACATGATGAAATTTTGGTCCAAAACTTTAGAACTCCACCATCAAATGTAGTAATTGCAAAAGAAATGTGGGAACATGTTCAACCATACCTACATCTTCAAAAGCAGGCTGTAAAAGAAAGATATTCCATGCAAGTAGAGTTGATAAGACAAATAGTGGATGCCAAGTACAAAGATACTTAGGCAGAAGTCAAATCCATCAAAGATTTTACCTTCAAAAACTCTGGTAAAACTCACTCTCCCTAAGTATGAAGATGATGCCAAAAAGGGGGAGACAGATCGCATGAGGAAGCTCCCACCCTAGGTCAAAAAGGCTGGCAAAAGGCCTGACATTGTTGCACTCAAAAGAGCAAGACAAGAAGAAATTGCCAAAGAATTGGAAAAGCAAAAAGAAAAGGGACACAATGGAAGCTAAAATGCTATTTAATGCTGTAGGAAATTATTGAAAGAAAACAAATTCAAGATGACCAAGGTTTTTCAACAGAGGTTACAGAATGCACTGTTGCACCTATCCAAACCACTGCCACACCTATCATCACTAAACCACTGCTCATATTGTTCAAACATCTGTTGCCACTAAAAAGTGACAACAACAGATGTTACAACTACACTACCACCACCACCAACACACAAGTCCCCCAAACGACTTCTTATCCATAAAAGAAAACCAAAAACATCACTCCCACAACCTCTATAAAAAATATCCACACCTCAAACTAAAAACAGGAGAACTAAATTCATTGTCCAAGATAATGACGAAGAAACTCTTGATGCATCTCCTATCAAAACCACCACCACTACTACATCACAACGATCCACCACCATACCACTTCACTCATCATTACATCACCACCCACAAAACCTCCACTTGACCCACTGGAGTTAGAAAATGTATCACAAGAGATACAATCTTTCTACTCCACAACTGACATCAGCCAACTTACATTCCCATCCCTTAAAAGATATAAAAAGCCTAAAAATGTACAAGAGTACCGAGAACTCAAAGTCAAACAAGCTGAAAATATAACTACTTTCAAAAGCAAAGGAAAAAGTGATAAGGAGGCACAACAAATCATGTCTGCAAAATTCACTAAAGTGAACCGACTTGAAGACTTTGTAAAAGATGTCAACCAAAAGGTTTCTCAAGGACCAGTTAGCAACCTGACCTTAAAAAGGAACTAAGGGAAGACTACCTGTATTTTATCATGAAGAACAAGCCTTATTGAGCTTCAAAAGCTCAATTCTCTTGTTGGACTATAGAAGCCCTTCTGGAAGAAATAACAAGGATTGAGATGCTAAAACTCAATCTACACATCAAGCCCACTCCTCTCAACTGGGCTGCAGGAAGAAAACCTGTTGGTCAAAAAGCAGTTGAGTTAAGAAGAATGAAAGAGGAGATGGTTGCTGCAAAGTATGGGAAAATGCAATCCATGGCTAGGTAGGATGAGCCAACAAGCAGAACTGTTACGGCAAGTCTTAGGAATGCATGTTCCCTCACCTCTTCCAATAACGTCACTCCAAGTAATCTCATCTACCTCTAAAATTAAAAAAATGGTCCTCAGACAAAGCCAACCATGAATTGAAAATAGTCAGGGCAAATGGGGAAGTGAAAAATACTTCAATGAACAGTGTGATGAGCTTAAAAAATGAACATCTGCAAGATCTACTGGATCTTCCACTCGAAAGGGATGCTGATGATTTACTTTAAGAAAGATTTGAAAAGTAATTTAAAGCACAAATCAGAAGTAAATTAAAGAGGAATAAAGATTGATCAAATAAACATCTGTTTTGGCATCATCTGTTCTAGGGGGAGATTGTTGGACCTACAAAAGAACAAATGATATTCAAAAGCCAAAATATGATTAACTGATCAAGAAATAAACAAAAGATTGAACCAATCTCTCCCCAAATATAGTGAATCTTGAACACTTAATCAGAACATCTGTTAAAGACAAAGCAAACATCTAATCAAGCCTTGGAACCGTTGTTCGAGAAGAACAAACATCTGTTGAAGGCTAAAGTCTATTGAAGTCAAAGGTCTGATAAAGAAGAACAAACATCTGTCTGGCCAAATAGATGTTTGGATCACAACAACAGAGGATAGTCTAGACAGTGGTTTCCCAATGTAACAATATTTATCTTGTATCAGAGTTTAGACTAGTTAGAACAGATGATATGATTTGCACAAAGATCTTTTCTGTTAGGAATGTTAGATGTCACTATCAAGATGGTGTCAGCCAATCACTGAACAGAACTTTCGTAATATAAATAGATCACACATGTTAGTGATCTATTTATCACATACAACACCTTTTCCCTTGTATGAATAGATTTGCTACATGATCGGCTGAGTGGGAGTCTGTACAGTCAACCTATTGTAAAACTTTATAATCATTTTATTATAATTGAAAAGCAATCGTTGATGATAATTTTCTACTTGTGATTTATATTATTATTAATCACTATTTGATAACAAGTATCAAACTCAAAACTAACACTTATAAAGAGAAATTACACCAACCTTTTCACATTAACACCTTACAAACATATCTATTTTTAATCCATAAGTTACACAAACACCTAATAAGAATGTATAAAGTAGTTACTAGTTAGTGGATTGGTTGTAGACTCGACCTGTTTGAGCAGGTAAAAAACGATCCTTATCATCGAAAAGTTGTTTCTTTCGGTCAAAACATTGTATCACTCATTCTCCCTGTAATCCTCCCAATACAAGCTTTCCATCGTCATCATATAGGAAACTGAGGCTAATTCTCTACAAAAGATCACTTTACTTTGTCTCAATCGAGCCTCCATTTCAGGTTTTTTGTGCGATTAGTTATCTTATCTTAATCATTTATTCTATCAGCTGAAGATTGTTGACCTATATATACTTTCGTACAATAATTATTTATACATACAATAGTAAACATTATATACTTGTGTAGCCCTCCTTATTTAATGGTTATGCATATGAGCTATTTCATTCATGTAGGATTCACTACAGTATCACAAACATTTACCATTAGGGCCGGACCTACCTTGACCCGTGGGGTGCGGCGGCCCCCTTAGAAAAAATATATTTAGTGTTAAATATTCGTAAAATTCCGTATCGCACCCCATGAAATTTTGAATTCGCACCTCTTAAGCTTTTGGAAGAAGTGAAACCCAGAGATTTTTTTCATCTAAAAGTGATTTTCCGATGAACCACCGTGAACTACGGCAATGGTTAAAAGCTAAGAAAGAAAAAGATGAGATGTGGTTTTAGTTGTGAGGTAGGGGAAGGGAGAGAGAAAAGATAATGTGGAGATTTAAGTATAAATTGGAGTGGAGATTTAAGTATAGGATTTGAACATTTTCTTTTCTATTTTTAAAATTGTTTTATTGACAAGGTTTCTTCTTAATATTTTAATACATAATTTATTTGCAGCAATGTGTTATATGTTACTTAAAATTAAACTTAAAATATAGACACATATTTAAACATCAGTTTTTTTATAAATGGGTATTGTCAAATTAAAGTTCAAGTTTTCTTGAAAATATAAAGTTGTGAACAAATGAACATTTTCAACATATATGGTTCGGTCACTTTACTAGTTTGATTATCTTTTTTTAATAACATGATCTCATCCGACCCAAACCAGACCGAAGAAAATTATTATATAGTGATACCCAAACCACCCATAAAAAATATCCGCCCCCATGAAAAAATTTTCTAGGTCCGCCACTACTTACCATCTAACTGTTTTGATACAACATTTGATAAAAGAATCACATTTTACTTTTTTTGAGTGACTAACTCACCCACCCACGAATAACAATAACAATACCTAATAAATGTCATAAATAACAAAACTATCGAAAAGATAAGAAGTACGTAAATCTTATAGCCATTATTGAGGATAGATTAACTACTTCTAAAGAGATCTCTGTCTAAAAGAAATAGCAAATAAACAAACATAACTAATATAAAGATAGAAAACTACCCGATAACAAAAACTTGATGGAAAGGTAACAAAATAATATGGAAACAATTATAACATATTAGATTAGATATAAAAATACATAAAAACAGTCACATACAAATGGAAATAATTATAACATAATTAGATGTCATAAAATAAGTCACATACAAAGTTGTGTAGAAGATTCTATGCTCCTAAAACAAGTTTTGACAAATATGTTGTTTAACCTTTATTATGCATCTTATAAACTCCTATACTATATCATGTTCTAAGATAGGTACAACTCTCTCAATTCTTGCGTAATCCTTTCTTCTCACGTCAATTTGGGCTTGCCTCTAATACTCACATCCATAGTGAAAGTTTCCACTACTCTAATCGATGCCGTCCTCTGTATTCTCTTCGTATGCACAAACCATCACAATTTCCCTCTTTTATCTTATCTAACATACTAGCCACTCCTAATTTTTTCTTAAAAACTTTATTTTTTATCCTGGTTCAACCTTATATGCCCACATATCGATACTAACATCTCATCTCTGCTACCTCTATCTTGTACACCCATGTACTCTTGAGCACTATTCCATTACACACAATAATCCTACTTCTGAATTTACAAAAAAAAAAAAAAAAACTCAAAGTCTCAACCCTCAGCCCTCAAACTCTCAACTTAAAGACACATTTTTGTCATACCTTATTAAAACCACTAGCAATAATTAAAGAATGAGCTCATCCAAAGTAGTAGTTACTAGTTAGTGGGTTGGTTGTTGCAGACTTGACCCGTTTGAGCGGGTCAAAAACTATCCTTATCATCCAAAAGTTGTTTCTTCCTGTCAAAACAATTTGTTGTATCTATCACTCATTCTCATTCTTTCCTCCTGTAACCCGCCCGTCATCACCGCCACCATCATCGTCATCCTCTAGGTAACTTTCTCTCAATTGACCCTCAATTTCAGTTCTTTTCTCCAATTACTTATCTTATCTTAATCAATTATTGTATCGGTTCAAGATTGTTGACTCGTATATACGGATCTGAAGATTTCATTGTAAAATTTAGGTTCATATTAATAATTTACTCTGATATATGGATGAATTTTGTCAAAATTACTCCAATTTTGTTACTGATTGAATGTTTTCAATTCATTTTTGTACCTAAATTATCATTTCTGAAAGGTGAGTATACTTTAGTCTATTGATTTTGTTTTTTTAGAATATTAAGGAGATAAGAAGGTATGAGAGTGAACTTGAACAAATGTGTTGTTTTCTGCTAATTATGATACTGATTTTGTGGTAAGAAATGAAATTTCGAGTATCGATTCGTATGTTATCCGAGGGAGGGACGGTAACAGTTGCGTCTATGCGTGTGTGTGTGTGTGTCTTAGTGTTCATGATGGGTGACACTTGATTAGGTGATGTGTTTAGTTTAGTGTTTGTTTTATATCAGATCAACTTTTTCTCCGCACTGTCGACAGGTAAGAATAAAATCGTTCTTTAATCGACAGCAAGGGTTAGCTTTTAGTTGGAACGGGGTTACTTGTTGTGTTGGTAACTTAGTTAGGCTTGGGAATCTTAGTGTCATATAAGGTCACATGTTGTGTGGAGGAAATGTTCTTTGGTATGATGTGGCAGAAGAAGAATTTGAAATATTATATAATTGTTTAACGAATAAATGTGCTTAAGGCTGATACAATTGTGTCTTATGGGTTATACAACTTATACCAAACAACGGTTTTTTAAGCTAGCCTCTTCCTTGTACAAGAGTTTACGTTACAAAGTTAGATTCCTTTCTTTTATGCTGTTGGTAAGTGGGGAAAAGAGAAGGTCAGAAGTCCCAACATGTCAAAACTTTATGAAAGAAAAGGCTATTCAACAAGGATGGTTTGTACTTATGACAATCTAGTGTTCATTTCTTCTAAGTTCGATTGTTTTTTTTACCATTATCTTTCATTTCTGTCATATTGGACCACTCTTGTCTTATTCAAGAACAAAGATACATGAATGATGAGTTATGGATCATTCTTGATCGTTTTCATATTTCTGTTAACCTTAATATGTACCGTTATATAATCATCATCTCCATTTTTTCTTCTTTCTGTCTGATATTCCTTTAGATCTTCTCTAGACAAAGTTTCTTGCCCGTGGTTTTCGTTTTCACTCTGTTAGTCGAGGATTATGCATCGTTCTTCAACCTGAGTTACTTTAAGCATTTCCTCTTTCTGGATTACTTTATTTGAAGACTAGCCAAGTAAACAGAGTATGCACTATGTTAACTTTAATCATATAATAATATTTTTCATTAGGCATATAAATGTTACCCTCATTAGTCTCTTCATGTTCTTAATTCCATGCTTTAATATATATCCTTATCATGTGTCCCCTATGATTGATATCCTTGTCCTGTGTGTGCAGAATACAACTAATTTCGCGTCCAAGATTTATTAAAATATCTGTCACCAGTGACGAGCAATGTCGAGTGACGGAAATACACATTGGTGCTATCAATGCCAGCGGCCAGTCCGGCTTCGCGGTCACAATCCCGTTTGTCCTTACTGTTCTGGGGGATTTGTGCAAGAGCTAAGTGAGGTGGTCGAATCTGGACAACAAGACATCGGGCCCACTCACTCACACAGGCCTTACGATTACGGGTACATGGAACCGTTCCCGGTCCCAAGAAACAGAATGATGGACGTTTTTTCCGAGTTAGTAAGGCAAAGAATGGCGGGAAGAAATCCCAACTTCCAGATGAGAAGGAGATCAGGGCTCGTCCCTGAACACGGTGTGGTTCCGTGGTTTATATTTGACGGTCAAGCCCCAGCTCGGATGTCTGCCAATGATGGGTTCGAGTTTTTCTTCAACGGTGCACCACCGGGTCCGAGACGGTCTAACGTGAGTAATATCTTTATGGGTCCCGGGTTACAGGAACTAATCAAACAACTTACAGTGAATGATGGTAGACAGGGCCCGCCACCAGCATCCCGATCAGCGATTGATTCTATGCCCACTATTAAGATTACGAACAGACACTTGAACTCGGATTCTCACTGCCCGGTCTGTCAAGATAAGTTCGAATTGGGGTCCGAGGCTAGATAAATGCCGTGCAACATATCTACCATTCGGGTTGCATTGAGCCGTGGTTGGTTCAGCATAATTCTTGCCCAGTGTGTCGGGTGGAGCTGCCGGCTAACGGTACAAGTAGGGGAAGCGGCAGTAGTGGTGGCGGTGGTAGTGGTGATGAAGAGGACGGAGGAAATAGCCGGGGAAGGCGGAACCCGCTATCGTTTTTGTGGCCTTTTCACTAGTGAACTTAAACAAGCAATGGGTATGTTTGGCAAAAGTAGCTGTTGTTGGTAGCTGAAAGCTGGTGGCTGGAGGCTAGAAGCTGGTCGCTGGAGGCTGGAAGCTGGTAGCTGTAGTTGTAGCTTTTTAGAAATATTTAGGTGTTTGGCAGAGTAGCTGGAGCTTTTAATAAAATGTATAAAATGACCAAAATGGACACTAAAAAGTTGGTACATTAAAAAGTTCATTATTTTTAGAGGTTAAAATAGTCATTTTTTCCTAAAAGCTTGTAGCTCCTTCTAAACGCTACTAGTAGGAGCGTTTAACCAAAAGCTTCAAGCTCCTAACCTAAAAGCTTCAAGCTCCTTCAACCAAACAAGGCTTTTTATTAAGTTGGAGCTTTTTCTTAAAAGCTTAAAGCTCCTAAAAGCTTCTAAAAGCTCAATGCCAAACATACCCAATGAGTATTGTTTCTGTTGGTTATTCCTTTCTCTCTGTTGCCCCTATCATTGAAAATTGAATCCTGGAAGTTGGTTTGGGTTTGGGTTTGGATATTTGTATGTTGATATATATAAATTGTTGATGTTGATTACATGTAAATCGATAGCGTCGCGTGTAGTTGATGCAGGGGAAGATGGACACTGCCCTGGATTGGTGACCTGAGCTATGGGTACGGGTGTTCATATATCACTCAAACCGATCGAAACCGCTCAACCGATGCAACTCGGTTGGTTTGAAAGGTATATGGTCTGGTCCGGGTTTGACGATTTGAACTTGGAATCGGCCGTGTGAACTGAACCTTCCTAACGTTTATTATATTTTAGGAGTTTAACCTAAAGTTTTTTATATTCATAAGCAATTGTTTTTTTTTAAATAGTACAAATTTATGATTTGAAGTTTTTTTTGGGTTCAAAACCGAACCATTAAAATGAGAAAACCGACCAATTTGGCTGACCCAACCAACTCGGCCTGTTTGGTTTGTCGTTTTCCAAAATTGTAATTAAAGGTTTGATTCAACCGAATCGTGAATGTTTGGTTTGTCTTTTTTCAAAATTGTGGTTAACGGTTCGATTCAGAACACTCCTAGCTTTGGATAGGGGGTTTAGAAAAACTCGATAATCTTTATTAATAAAGAATAATAAGTATTGCAAACAAAATAGACACTAGCAGGGGACAAAATTCAACTAAACAAAACCAAAAATAGAAATCTAAACATAGATTCGAATAACCAATTCCAACAACTACCTTATCAAAACAGCTTGTCAAAGACAAGCAAGTGGCTTTTTTTTCCTTAATGGACACAATCAGAGATGAAGCTAAAAGAAAAGATTATATTTGTTGATGAACAAATAATTTCACTATATTTGGTAATTTATATGCATTTTTAATGTTTGTAAGACATAAAAGTTGTTAAAAATACTTTTTTTTTTAGTTTATAACCTTATTTGGCAATGTCGGAGCCAAACACAAAATTTACTCTTCTTTTTTTTACAACTTTTTAGGCAAATGATACATCTTAGTGCCTAGATTTTGATTTAATATATGACGCCCTCCCTGTCAATTTTAACTAAGTTTACTCCTGTTTTTTTACCACTTATAATTGTCATGATATATTGATATTTGGCACCACCACATTTTTTACCTAATCCCAACTTTCTCAATTTAGTCGATAATAATCCCTACTCAGTTATTTGACGATAATGATCCGAACTGGTCAATTTTTTTTGTAAAATAGTCCGCCGTTAAAATAGCTTAACGGAGTTAAGTTTTTTTTCCGAATTACAAACCGATGTTTTAGGGCTTTTGATCAGAACGAGGATGCGAGTCGATTGATGTAAAACTTACCTCGAAATACTCCCCCAACCCACGAAAACGATGCTTCAATTCGGGTGTTTAAACTTCCAATTAACAAAAATCAAGCCAATTCAAGCACAATTTGAGGAAAGTTTTACATCAATCGACTCGTATCCTTGTTCTGATCAAAAGCCCCAAAATATCGGTTTGTAATTCGGAAAAAAAAAACCTAACTCCGTTAAGTTATTATAACGGCGACTATTTTACAAAAAAAAATGGACGAGTTCGGATTATTATCGGCTAATAACTGACTTGAGATTATTATCGGCCAAAGTTAAAAAGGTGAGATTATTTATTTCCAATTTGTCTTTGTTTTTCTCATATACCTTTCTCTTTTCTTTTTTAGCACTTCTATCTAGTGGTGCACAAATAGGGTTTTTGTCAATACTCGGTTCTGGGTATGGAACCGGTTCCGGGATCGAGTATTAGAAAATCGGGTATTAAGAGAAACCGGGTAGGGTTTGGGTACAAGTATTGAAGAGAAAAGTCATACCCTATGTACCCGGGTAGAGTATAATCGGGTTGGGTTATAACTGGATATTGGAACCGGGCATTAATACCTGATTTAAAAAAATATGTTTTTTTTTTAAATTTTAAATAAAACTAAATGCGCTTATAAATTAAATTTGGTTTGTAAAAGTAATTAAAAACAAATTACAAAATAACAGAAATTCACTCAAATACAAATTATTTGTTTTATAATATGCATTTTTAAAAAACTTAAATATAAAAGTTGCAGAGTAAATATATAAATATACCTTAAAAATTTGGGTATTCTATCGGATATTAAAAAAACCTGTATAGGGTATAACTGGGTGCGGGTATAGAGTATGACCGGTTCCGGGTATTTTCGGGTATAAATCGGGTAGGGTTTCGGTTGCGGGTATTGAGTTCAAGATGTATACCCTATCCATACCCTATGGGTAGGGTAGGGTCGGGTTCGGTTACGAATATACAATACCCGGGTACAAAAATAACCGGTTTAAATTTTTTTTTATCAAGTCTGGTTCCGGATACGGGTTTTTTGTGCACCTCTACTTATATCATCTTAAACCTTTTGTATTTCCTTAATAATAATATTCTACTGTTTCCTTAATAATTTTATTCTTATTAAATTTTGGGCTTTAACTTATAAAAGGGTGATGCTATTTTTCAAGGTGTTAATCTTAGTGCACCACTGTGTTTACGTAAAGGTTTTGCCTTTTTTATTCATGGTTTAACCAGCTTACAATGTGTCACAGTTTTGCCTTTTTATATAAAAGTTTCGTGGATGTTAATATTCTTTTGTAGTTTAACCTGCGCAGCCTGCCGCAAAGCACATGTTTTAATACTAGTAAATCATGACCGATGGAAATGTGTGATGTTTATGTACCAATCGCACAGTAGTGACTGATTGCGTAGTTTTTGCTACTAATGAATCATTTTGTAGCCAAGAATCAATTCCTGCTAATGGATGGCTTCTACTAATGTTTTCTCCCCACCAAGCCTCGGCCCCTTGGACCCTGCCGATGGGCATTGCCCCTTTGAACATCCAAGGTTTGTTGGTCGGAAATCAGATTAGTGTTGACGATCTAATCTGCAGAGATAACAACTAAATATTCCTAACAAAGTACTAAGTTGATGATTTGAGCATTGGTTCCACTCATTGCTTCGCATCTACCTTCAGCTTTGTCTTCAACTTCAGCGGAATGGTCTCTTTTGCTTGATCGCATTAGTTCCTTTACATCAGAGTGCTATATTTAAAGTATATGGTACTGGTTAAGAGCAAACTCATATTTTAGCAGGGAAACACATGAAAGGCATAAACATGTGTTCGTAGTGCTTTAATAACAGCGCTTAAACAAATACGATACAGTTTTAAGTGTGCAGTACCTAAAAATTAGTTCAGCGCCATAACCTTTTAGCACATCAGAACAAAATCTCAGTTTTCAGGCTTTGTTCCTTCGTATATGAACAAAATTCAACACGATCATGGCTTCGTTATTCCATATACAACCACAACACAAGAATGTTAGACAACGATACAAAACAAGAAACAAGACGATGAATTAACATTTCTCAACCCGTCGAGGGACTTATCATCGTTGTCTTTAATGATCGTATTAGTGTTTAAAACGACGTGTTCGCTATCATCCACATATGCATCTTTATTGTTACAACTAAAAAGGATGAAACCAAATAGTTATAGCAGCATCAACTGTACATCAAACCCATCTCAACTTTCTTCTCATCTAATAACCCCAAATTTCCCCCCTATATGATGGATGATACCACAAAAACCAAAAAACACAAAACACCATTTAACGATCACTGTTGGCAGCAAGGCTCTCATAGAACAGAATGTACCCATGATCAGTGTTGCTTGCGTACTCTTGGGCTGACCCGAACGAGGTTTGAACGGCAGATTCGTCAATCATTTCTACATTTTCATCGTCAAAGAACAGCCAGTGATTGTGGCTTTTGACCAGACTTACATAATGGCCGTGGTTGGGCCCACTGCCGACATGAACCACCACTCCAAATAACGAGTACTCACAGTCGGCATCTTCCATGGTGTTGGTCAGCTTCAGCTCGAGAGGAAAAACAACACGATATGATAACTTTTTGTACCTCCCCAGCTGTTCCATGTACTTGAATCGCTTTAAGTGTATTACCAAGATGTGTGGCGGTTTCTTGATCTTCATCCTCTTTTGTGCTTCCTGCAAACTGGGCATGAAAAGAAGCAATTAAAGGTCGTGATAGGCTCATTTATGGATAAACAAATCAATGAATTTGTGGAGAAAGTAGCAACCTGCAGCATTTGTCACAGAAAAATTTATCGTCGGCATTCAAGGTTTCAGTGGAGCTGAAGTTTTTTAAACAACTTGTAATTGAACTATTCTGTTCGATATCAAGGCTTAAATCTAAAAACGTCTCGTCCCTTGCGGTCACAGTCTCACACCTCAAACACTTTGTTTCATTTGTAAGTATACCCTGATTACATCCTCAAGTCCTCATTAGGATCAGTACATGTACATATTTAAAAATAAATTACATTAATATAATATAGAGTAAAATGCCATTTCGTCCCTGAGGTTTGGCTAGTTTTGCGACTTTCGTCCTAAGGTTTGTTTTTTTCCACATCTGGATCCAAACAGTTTCAAATCTTGCTTTTTTCATCCGGCTCGTTAACTCCATCCATTTTTCTCCATTAAGTCCGGTATTTCCATCTTTTTTGTTTACTTAAAGGGCAATTCGTTCTTTTTCACTTTATGTACTAGCATTTAGCATAATGTACAAGTATGCAAAAGACTGAATTGCCCTTTAAGTTAAAAAAAAGACAATACCCCTGACTTAACAGAGAAAAATGGATGGAGTTAACGAGCCACATGAAAGTGGAAAGATTGCAAACCTTTTGGATCCAAATGCGGAAAAACAAACCTTTGGACAGAAGTTGCAAAACTGGCCAAACCTCAGGGACGAAGTCACAAAAATGGCATTTTACTCTATATACAATTATGAGTTCTCATACTAACCAGAAAATTTTTGTGAACCCAAGTAACCAAGGGCTCCTTGCGTACACCATTGGCCTGAGGAAGATGTATCCCATTGGGAATCTTTTCAGAAGGTGATGAATGCTCTTTTGAACCTTTTGATAAATTGGCTTCTTTCTCTAGTATGTCAACTAGTTCGTTTAACAAGAAATTTAAAAATTCATGTGCATCCTATATTGATAAAATAACCTATGTTAGAAACTAAATTTTGTAGGCTTGACATTCAATTAAAATAACAAGTCTAGTATACGGTATACCTGATGCATGTAACCACGAAAAAGCTCGTTTTCTTTCTTCACTCTTTGTACAAAGCGTTTTGGAGCAATAACGCCTGTTTTCTTCTTTTGTGTACTAATCTAATACAAAGAAGAAAACACATACAATCACATTTATGCAGAATATACTATTTAATAAACTAGCGAAACAAACTACTAAGAATGTATTCTAGTAACTGTTTACCTGCATAAACAGTTCTGCCAAACATGTAAGGAGATTTTCTTCTATGTCTCCTGGATTTTTAATATTCCCGTAGTATTCAAGTAGTTGTTCACGAAATGGAACACAAAAATATAGAGCCTGAACAATAAGAATAAATCATATGTGATCATCAGTTACATAGGTAGATCAAAACTGCACATGCGATGTTACTTTGAAAAGATAACAAGGATCAACACCTTAAAAAAGGCAAAACCAAAAGCATTATCGTTTGCAAGAATGATGATGTTTGACATTTATCCAAAACTGATCATTCTCGTTAGATGCAGTGACTTCATACACTATTCCGATGACTCGTACTTTAAAAAAAGGCGCAACACAATGTTTTAAAAAGTCACTCACTTGTTAACAGTCTAGCTATAGAGAAAACCTTAAAAACTCAAAAAATTCATAACTGCTTATGCATTTGCTAGGCTAATTTAAAGCATGGCTTTTTAAACAATACTTCACAATATAACAATTAAAGTACATTGTGAGACATCAATCCAAAAAGCCAAATGCAATCCAAACGCCATCACGATACCAATCACATACTGGCAACTCATGGCAATTTCAAACTTGTACACAGAACAACTAATGGAACCAGCAGTCAGCAACCTCAACGTAAAACCGAGGTTTGCAACTTATAAAGTGTTCAAAACAGACACTCCTATTCCTCCACTAATCTTCCATATCATATATTCCAATTCATAGATGTCAATAGCGCCCATAGCGAAGCGGATAGAGAATTTAGCAACAAACAGCGAGATTTTTGTATTTTTTTATTAATATTATTATTTCTTTTATAAAATATACATATAAAATAGCGATGGCTATGCTATTTAATCGCTATCGCTAAGTAGCATACAGGTAGGTTGTCGCTGTTGACAACTATGCTCCAATTTCACAAAATATTCCTCTAATTTCCTCCTTGAAACAACAACTAGCATAATCCACAAATAAGTTAACTCTAATTCTTGAACACATACTCAAATCACAAACCCTAAATAACATAAATAAGCAGTAGAAACAACAAAAAGTGGAAAAAATGGAAAGAAACCTGCAAGACGCTGTTACAATAGCAAGTGTTACCGAAGTTTTCGAGTCCAAAATAGCGTTCGCCTTCAGGAAACTGGTCTCCTAGAGCTTTCTCGAGCTTAGACCCCGTTGCGCCCATGAGACCATCAACCAGATACCAAAATTCCTCTATTTCTCTCAATAAAATGAGCGATGAAGAGGAGAATTTGAGGAAATTGATATCGATTTGAATGTGGGTTTTGAAGATGATGAATTTGGGTGATTAGGGTTTATATTTGGAAACAGTTTGATCGGGTTTTATTGTTTATCAAACTTTGATTCTTTCTTTCAAGTTGACTCTCCTCTCCTCTCCTCTCCTCTCCTCTCATGTCATGTGTGTATCATAAATTATATTATAGTGTATGTATGCTTCATTATTTTAAGTTTTTAACACTCATGTTCAAAAAAAATTAGATTCATATTTAATATAAATATATAATATAATATAATTGGAGTTTAAATTTAAAGTATTGTTTAGTTAAAAAGGATAATAGAGATTATAATGTGTGGAAGGAAAAAGTTCTAAGTGTACAGCAATATATGATTACGTAAAATACGTTGATGTGAAGAAGAGAGAGTTTAGATATGAGAGAGATACAATGAACATTTTAATGGTAAATGTTTGTGTGCAAGAATGTCGATGAGACATTTTTGAGAGGAGGGAGAAAAGAAGAGGGAGGTTTGTGAGGTTTTTTTGTTGGTAAAGTTTGATTAGGGGGAGGGAGTGTTCTTGGCTCATAGGTTTGTTAAGTGAAAATGTGTCATAATGTAGTTGACGAATTAGGATCAAATACAAAGAACAACATAAATAAGATGGGAAAAGGATTGTAGTCCATTAATCTTATATTTGGAGGGTTGAGATTAGTTTTAAGGAAAAGAAACAATGGAGGGGCATAAAGGGAATCTTACATTTATTGATTTTCTCTTTCCACATGCAAGACACATGTCAATTTCCTCAATCAATTTAAAACGCCCATAACTTTTTCATACGACTTTTGTTTTTTTTTTTTAAATACCATAATAACGAGCGGTTTTCTTATCTTTAATATGAGTATGATATTGTTATATAAAATAAAATAAAAATTTTCATTTTTGCTATATTTTCTTTGTATTATGTTAAAGGTTCTGGTCATTGTGTCTTTCAACTGAGTTTTGGTCCTTACGTTTTTTACTAAGGTTTCTATACATTGTATTATTATCAAAACTTATAACACAGTGTTAATTTAGGTTATGTCCGTTATGTTGTTATCAGAACCTATAACATAATGTATGACACAATGAAGACGGTGTTATATGTGGGTTTTCTATACACTGTGTTATAAGTTCCGATCATTGTGTTTATTCAACTATCGATTGTGTTTTAATATGTTGCTCATTGTGTTTTAATTTGTTGTTCATTGTGTTTTAGTCTGTTGTTCATTATGTTTTTGTGTTGTTGTCCATTGTGTTTTAGTCTGTTGTCCATTGTGTCTTTTATCTGATGTGATCAATTGTGTTTTAGTCTACTTTCCATTACGTTTTTTGTTTGATACTCATTGTATTTTATGTTATGTCCATTGTGTTTAGTCGTCCATTGTGTCTTTTATTTGTTATCATCGATTGTGTTTTTGATTTACTTTCCATTGTGTTTTTGTTTGGTACTCATTGTGTTTTACGTTATGTTCGGACCTGGGTTTACTCATTATTGTGTAATACACAACTGGATGTTTGAATTTTTTTTAAATATAACAATAGGGTACTCATATTAAAAATAAAAAACGTTCGATTTATGGTATAATTTGAAAAAAAAAACAAATGACGTACAAAAAAATTATGGACGTTTAAAAAATTAGGTGGCAATAGCATGTGCATAAATTTTTTTATTATTTTTGACAAAATTACCTTCCCTACTTGATTTCTTCTTAGACACTTGTCACCCTATAGTGGCTTCTTACACTTATTATTTTTAAATTCTTTGTACTATAACTCAACCTTGGCTTATTAGTTTAATCGAGCCAATAAGTTATTTGAAAAAAACCCTAAATCCTGGTTTTTTAAATGACTTGTTAATTTATTAACTTTTTCAAAAAGCTAACAAGTCAACAAATCATTTTCAAACTCAATCCCAAACACCTCTTTAGTAGATCCATTTCTTATCCAATGGGTTGTGTTAATTGTAACAAACAATAGGGTATAAACATTTAATTCATTTAGTTAAAAAGATGAACATCTTTTAAACAATGGGACAATCAAGTTTACAATTTTCATTTTACCATGTGCCATTACCTTTTTGTTAGTAAGATAAGTTAGAAAATATAATAGCCAACCGTTTCCGACCCCACAAACACTATTAACCAAAGGGTCTAGTAATGCTATTACTGGGTCGGAAAAGAATGCAAGATCTAACATTCACAAGACACGCTACATAAACCTAGATATCCTCAAAAACATGAACCGCCGACCAATTGGTTTGTCATTTCCCAAACCAACACAATGAACATGGTTCCAACCACTGTGGCACTAACTTGGGCAAGAACCAACAACAAACATACATCAAATGCATTACTCCATTACTCGCGCCATTGACAAGACATCCGACCCGATGTGCGCATTTTATTCTCAAGAGAATAAACAAAGAACTACATTTACACCACATGACAAGGGAAGGATATACGAGTGTGTGTGTGTGTGTACGTGTGTGTGCGCGGGCGTCACATTGGCTTTGACCCGACAACGTCAAACAACCTTTGTTGAGATCATTTGATCGGATGGTATTGATCCGATACTCGTCTTGGAGGCAGCTTCCGCAGGATGAAGAGCACAAGTGCAGACGGCAAAATCTCCACTATCTACATCAAAGAATAAAACTATAACCACTCCTTTTGTTATCTTCAAAGAGTCCCAAAAGTGTTGAAAAACTTACCATGTAGTATGCAAAATTAAGGATAGGGTGATTCAAGACATGGATATCAGCGTTCTTGTCAAAAGCAGCGACCGCAACCTATTGTAAAAACCAATCCATTTACAGTATACTGATAATCTATGGAACTTAGACCAGGTAATGTCAGCAGTCTATGGTTTTGTTTTAATTTGAATGTACCATCACACATCTTGTTAAAAAGCACGTGCAGCAAATCCCCGTCACAAATCCCACCTGTCAAAAAGCAGCATACAGAGATTCAAGATCCAAAATTATTCAATTTTCAATGCATGCAATAGAAAAATGAGAAAAAATCTTTGGAACTAGTTCATGTGGCCTCTAAGAGTAAAATGCCAAAATTGTCCCTCAGGTTTGGGCACTTTGCCTGTTACATCCAAAATAAGAATTTTTTTCTTTTTGCAACTGGACCTTGGCGTTTCATTTCTGTTGTCTCACCATCCAAATGACAAACTCCGTTAAAATGTATCGTGAACTCAGGGGCAATATTGGCAATATTGTTAACTCAGGGACGATTTTGGAAATAAGAATGGTAATTAGAGATGTAACCTCATGCAGCTTCTTTTGGCGGCCTCTAGATTCGATCGGAAAGCGCCTAAGCATGACAAACAATCTACGAAAAGAAAAATAACTCATTATAAACAGCCACGATGGGGTGTGTTCGATACAAAGCCAATTTCGCTGCATAAAAACTTGTAAGTAGTGCATATCAGACATAGTAGGAGAGAGAGAGACGGTTATGCGATTACGGATTACATACCCACCTTACGTATCACATTTAAAGCAACAAGTACAAGTGTTTATGCGTTTCTTACAGTTCTCTACTTAAATTTGGTCATGTATTGGACGGCTGAAGCAAATATTGCGACTACGAAGAACAAAATATTATGTGTTATTCTCATGTTGCAAGAAGTGATTACCTCCCACCATATACCATGAATCCAACAGCAGCAGCAAGTGAGATTACTGCACCACAAAAAATGCAAATAAATAACCTGATAATCACATTAAAAATAATGCAGTAACCATATGCTCCTTCCTTTATATATTTTGAGTATTATATAATTCCTTAATTTCAAAGGCCGGTGCCGACCTTTGAAATCAACACTCACCCATCAAGTTTAGTGAGTTGACAAAATTCACACCTCAACCCTCTACACTAACAAAAATGACTTTCTAACTTGACAAAAAAGGCCCCCATCCTTTCTAACTTTTCTTTAACCCTCAAACATTTAACATAAATTCAAGTTCGTTTACCT
Organism: Scalesia atractyloides; assembly: GCA_947069175.1. NCBI lineage: Eukaryota > Viridiplantae > Streptophyta > Magnoliopsida > Asterales > Asteraceae > Scalesia > Scalesia atractyloides. The sequence goes on along the minus strand of CAMTDV010000026.1, from coordinate 91,064,918 downwards.
TTTAAGGTAATTTTTGTTTGAAAACGAGTCGGGTCAATTATAGAATGTTTTCTTTTATGTACGTTTTGAGTTGGACTAAGTTTTGACGCAAACTTTGTTTGGAAACATATCAGGTCAAATGTAATCCGTCTTGATTCAATGGTATAAATTTGAGTTAGCATATGTTTCGACATAAATTTAGTTTGGAAATGAGTCTGGTCGATTATAGTCTATACGCTATCATATCGCGTACGGCACCGCCGCAACGCGCAGCGGGTAAAAAAACTAGTTCTTACATGAAAAGAAAAGTTCTGCAAGTTCCACAGCAGCAGCCGTTTTGTTGAATCTCATATAAATCCAGATGCAAATCTACGGAAAATTATGCACGTTCACAAACAATTGGAACATAGTAAAACATAATGAATTGTTAATATTGGCACTACCTGAATGAAGTACACGATTCCATTTATAATAAAGTATGCGGGTCTGAGTTTATCAGTCGGAAGACTTCTTGCCTGAAATTTGAAAAATAGAATTGCATGAGATCAGCAATAAAAGATCCGATATTAATTTTTTTACATAAGTGATAAAAAAGAACACCTGGTGGTATATCTCTGCCCAGAATAACATAAGTAAAGTGTATGTTGAAAAGAACAAAAGACCAGGAAGATCCAACAATATCATGTCTAAGACCTGTTGGTATTGTGAAGATTAAATGATAAATCTTCACCGTAATATTCATCATAAGAATTATGTCTAAATGCATATTAAATGTAAAAGGGTATAACAGGAGCTTACTTTTGGTTCTATGTGAAAAACCTTCCAGTAGAATCCGAATTGTATAGCCCTTACTGAGAATTTACAATTATTAAATAGACTGATGAACGATAATCATTCAGAAATGTACAAAATTAGTAGCAACCTTACATCCATTGACCACAAAATTCATCAAGTGGAAGACTTTTTGTGTTGTCCAGCCATATTCCGGTACTCTCATTTGAATACGAACAAGTTGTACCTGCATATTTAGTGATAAGGTGTAAATCTTGTTTGTATAGACGTGGAGCTAAAAATGTGCTTTTTGAAATGACAAATGGTAACTTTTACATAATTTAAGCTATTAAAATAACTAAAGTCTACCTTTATCGCTAAATATTGTTAATATTTTAAAAACATTGCACATCTCATTCCCTATATCTATCTCTATTCAATTGAATAATCTTTATCTATTATTATTTTATTCCATTTTCTCTTTCTTCTACTAAATATTATGGGTTTTGATGAATAGGGAATGCATAGTGGATCTTAAAATATAGAAAACGGGAAGTGAGTCCCTAATTTCATCTCTATTCTGGAGAATGAAATGGAGTGAAAAGATAGATGAAAACTATAAAACTTCTCTCAAATTTTAGAGATAGGGTTATTCCAATGGGGATGCAGTGCACTAAGAGCACTCACAGTAGCTTCCGCATCCCATCACTATAATTTAACTTTAAAAAATTATTCCTAATATTTAAGGATTTTTTAAAAAACTCCCACATCTCATTGCCTATATCTATCCCGACTCAATCGGCCGGCTCAACCATCTTGGAGGCCCAAAGCGAAGCTAAAATCCGGGGCCTTTCCAAGAAAAAAATGCGGTTCTCGTTCTTGTCCAGTTCAAATAAGATATCGGATAGCTACGTTTTTGTTGAGAAAGTCAAGAATTAATCTTATAATCTATATCTATATCTGAAAGGCATGTAAATTAGCAATTAGCAAATGGGTAAAAGAATATAAACGGATGTGCATAGCTGTAAGTTTTAAAAAAACAATTAATGTGAATTGATGAGAGTTAAAGCAACCCTGGCTAGATTGAAAGACCAAAAGAAAATAGAATTATCAAGAATCGACCGCTGGTCTCCATGCCTACAAGGTAAGATTCCTACCATTAAACTACATAATGCTTATGTCGGAAATATTTCACGTATTGTTTTTTTATATTTACTTATTAGTATTTTTTTTAGTTTGGGGGGCCCTAATAGGGTGGAGGCCCAAAGCAATTGCTTGGGTACACTCCCCCATGGGCCGGCCAATCAAATAAAATTTCTTGGTTACATTTTCTCTTTCTTCCACTCACAACAAAAATAAAGAATAAATATAGGGAGTAAATAGTGAGACCCTATATTTAAAGAACTACTTTAGTTTTCCTCAAATTTTTAGAATGGTGTATGGTGATGGGGATCCTGATGTGGAGTGAAAAAGAAGTTTTTTTTTTGCATTTTTCTTAAATTTTAGAGATGGGGATGAAGATAGGGAACCAATGGGAATGCTCTAAGAGCATTCATAGTAGCTTCCTCATCCCCATCCTTATAGTTCAACCAAAAACACATTTAAAGATGGCTTATAAACATGCCACATCTCATTCCCCATATATGTCCCTATTTAATTATTCAATACAACTTACCACTTATTTATGGTAACTAACTCCTGGAAAGTTTCCAGATCACGGGTCACCCGAGACTGGACTTTGTGCTGGCACCCAATGATAGCATAACACATAATGAAAGATGGATCATTGGTTTGGTTGATCCCCAATAGCATGTTTCTTCATTTTCACTCCCTCAAACCAAACACACATCCTTACTACCATTCCCATCAAGTCAAGCCTCCACAACTGAAAATTCATGTAATCTAATCTAATTAACAAACACCCTCAAACCTAAATCTATTCCAAAATCAATGATCCACAAAACAACTGTCAGCCTCAAATCATAAACCACACTCCTCCTTTGAATTTCATTATTCCTAATTCAATTAAGCTACACATACACTCAAGAGTCATAGCACTCCTCTGAATCAAAATATCAATAATATCAAGATAATATTCATCACTAAAATCAACAACTCCGAAACCCTAATTTCAAACCTAAAGAGTAATGATAATAATAATAATCAAACTGCAGACTGATTCGAAGATAATCGAAAATGATACCAGAGCAATGAGAGACACAAGCGCATAACCAGCACAGAGAGCGTAGAAGACGCCTTCCTGCCATTTCTGAGATTCGGCGACGTCATTCCACAATTTATTCAACAACCTTATGGATCCAGTAAGGCTCTGAGCATCTGCAACATATGCAGCAGGCCATATGAAACCCTTGGTTATTGTTGAAGATGTTGCCATTAACGATGCCAATTGAATCTCGATCAAGGATGAAGAACAAGATGAAGAAGAAGAAGAAGAAGAGCGTAGCTCCAGAGCGAAGATAAAGGCCAAGAGGACACGTTCAATATAGTTGTTTCAAGCTCACACGTGTTATAACAAACACTTCACATATAATAATAATAATAATAATAATAATAATAATAATAATAATAATAATAATAATAATAATAATAATAATAAAAATAATAATAATAATAATAATAATAATAAAATAATAATAATAATAATAATAACAACAACAACAACAACAACAATAATAATAATAATAATAATAATAATAGTACAAAAGAAAATTAATAATTTATAATTTTCTTTGAACGGGAACGACGTGCCAACCATCGTGACACCGGGCGCTGTGGCCAAGGTCAACTACTTGAATGTCGTCAACCCCTTGGCTCTCCCAGATGCGTGAAAACCCGACCTCCACCCACCCGAAGGCACGATAATGCCCACAGACGACATCTGTGAGAGGGGTGGAGAGAAAGGGGGGAGGCCTTTGGCGATCGTTGGGTCTGTGAGGCTTTTGTTGAAAATATGATGCGGTGGTCCTTTGCCTTCATGTGTGTTGTGGATGAACTTAGGTCACAATCCTTGAGGTATCGATGCCTCGTGTTGGATTTAAGTAGCCCATGACGGATTCAACTTCCTATCATGGTCCACAATCTAGTGACCTTATGATCACACAATATAAAACCGGGTCTCTCGAAATCAAAGACATGCTAGATTTGTCTTCCACCACTAGCTTATCACCTATTAAAATATTCTATTTTTAGGCTCTTCACGATGCAAATTGGAAATAAACTTTCATTTAGAAATGCATGCCCTCCTCTTATTTGGGTTCTTTTTCCATGCGCTACTTTAATTGGTTGTTTCATCGCAAAATAAACATTACAAGGAAACATAAACAATACAATGAAAGCCTTGTTGCTTAAGTTTTTTTGCCCATTACTTAGTTTGAGTTATGTAAGAAAATTTTAGTATAGTTGTCAAAGCTACCACCAATCGTATAGTTCTAAACATTGTTTTCATACATTATTAGCCTACTTACCATCTCGATGCTCAAAACGAAGTCTTGAATGTCAACACGCATGAAGAAGTGTACATGGATAGCTAAGTGGTTTTGTTCACTTGTCATTCACTGATAGGGGCAGATCCAATGTTGGGGAGGGATGGGGTTCTAAGCACCTTTCACAAAATAGAATAATATTGTTAGTTTTAGCTATTTTTGGAGAATTGATGGACATTATTGTCTTTATAAGGGGCATTATGGTTTTTACATGGCGCACTTTTAAGCTTTTGAGGGGAATTGTTGTCTTTACATGGGCCCCACTTGCAGAAGATTATTAGTGATTTTAAGATTTTAAAGACACCTTTCTTATTGACCCCCTTTAATTTAATTAAAGTTGTAAATAAAGTTTTTACTTAGATTTGAATTTAAACAACCAAAGAGTTGTTTATTAGGCATTAATCATTTATTTACTCTCAACTATTTATCAACTTCTCATGTTCCTTATAAAACACTATTCATTTTTGTTTGTTCTGATAGGTCCAGGTGTCAATTTTCTTTAGTACAAATTACTTTTTCTATTGTCTCTCAACTATTTATCAACTTCTCATGTTCCTTATAAAACACTATTCATTTTTGTTTGTTCTAATAGGTCCAGGTGTCAATTTTCTTTAGTACAAATTACTTTTTCTATTGTCTCTTTTGTTAGATGTACTTATACGGTCAAAAACGCACCGCCACTATCATCAATTGTTGCAATCTAAATGCTCCGTGGTTCGACTACCGATATACGACGACGAGATGCAGAGGAACTACCGCTGCATGTCCATTTCTGGGTAGATTAGGTAGCTTGGAGGTCGGATCTGATGGAGATCGGTGACGATGACCGCGAATCAGCCACCACCTTCAAGCAATAGTAGCAGGCTGCCTTTCTCTTCACTTACCGTAATAGTGGTCGCCTATCTTCAAAGAAACGAACAAGGCCATCTTCCCTTTAGAACTCCATGAAGATGGTGGTAACGACGAGGACAAAGAAGATATGGAAGCAACTTACAAGGATGGAAAGAAATGAGTTGGAGTGGTTTTTGTGTACATTGGAGCAATGACATTAAGAGGTTTGTTTGATGAAAATTTGTACTTTGCTATTGATGAAGTTCCCAAAAAGGGATTTGTTTATAGAAAAAAGGGTCGTATTATTGGCACACTTTGCAAAATAAAACCGACACCACTAATAGAGGTCGTATATGCATATACAACCTATATTAGGGTAAATTCAATTTTCAAGATCAGTCAAAGGCTGACACTTTCTTCGCATGCCATCATAATACGCATCGTATAGGCCTATATGATACGTATTAGTAAAAGGTTGTCTATCAACTCTGAGAGATAGGGTTCACATGCAAACCCTATACGGATTGTATAAGCCTATACGATTCGTATTAAGTACGAGGTTACTTTCTGTCACTCAATAGTGACATAAAGCGATTGACATGAACATTACGCCAGCCTTATACGGGTCGTATAGGCATATACGACCTTTATTGGTTTGCTTGGCCTTTATAAACGAGGAAGACGAAGACGATTCACAAAATTCATTCCCTTCTCTTCGTTTTTTCTTTATATTCGATTCAACCATGTCTTGGTTTAATCTTAATTACATTTTGGGCGAGTCGTCTGACATAAACACGAGCACGTTTATTCTGGGGAGCAGTGTGGTATAACATTTTTTTAACTTGTTTTGTTTGTTTTGTTTATGAAATACTTAGCACACCATTTGTATTAGGAGGATCTTGTTGTCCCTGATTCTTGCGATGGGAGAGGAAATGATAATCACGCGGAGGAGGTCGTGTCGTGCTTTCGTCCCCATCATAATGAATCGTTGTTTCCAAACCTCAACGAGGTAAGTATTTGTTTACTTTTTTCTTGTGACAACCCGTAACTTCAAGGTAAAAACTTTTTGTTTCACTTTTATAAATCAAATCGTACGCTTTTATTATTCGATGGACTGGTTATTATATCCATGTCATGTTGAACCGACTCGAACCGTTTGAGCCAAAGCATATGTCTCACTTGTCGATTCAACCCGCTCGCGTAGCTCGAAACTTATGAGGCCTTAACCTTAGCATAAATACTATTCATTTTCTTACAGTTAATTAATTAATTAATAATTAATTATTTATTAGTATTTACTGAATGTGTAAAAAAATAATAATACTTATAACATGATAGCAAATCGATACTGCCATCTCTCTTTGTTTCAATATTCTTTTTGGCCACTTGCAATTTATTATAAGTGCAACCCATTCAGCCCACATTAATTGTATTGTTAACTCAACACCTTACTCCCCCAATGGTCTTTGGCCCATATGCATCCCTAAACCGCCTCCAACATAAATCCCAAATATTATTACGTATAGTTGCATGCACCCCTTATAACACTTCCAAAAGAATTCCAAACCCTAACTGCGTACATCAAACCCCCTCTCCCTCTCCTACTGTCGACGTTAACAAAATTCCAAGAGGACTTCTAGTTCCGGCTCCAAGATCATATCTAATCTCCATAATCGCTAGGTAACGCCTCTAGATTCTCTTGTATATAAACTCTAGATGTTTATATGTACGTTTTCGATTGTTAAATCATGTTATTATGGCTGCGTTTGTGTACATACCTGATTATAATGTTGTATATCGATATATGTAGTATGTGTTGCTAGGTGATTAAATCGCTTATGTGTTCGGTTATAGGTATTGTGTGCGGGTTTAAAAATCTGGATAGTTCTTGATGTTTTGGTGATTAATAATCTAAGTTTTTGATGATGACCTGCTGTATATGATGTTTAAGTGTCGTTGTGTTCGCTAAAAATGTAAATGGAACCATTAGAACTCGCATTGGAACATTAATAACGAAAACAAATTATGCTCGACAGTTACAACCGACTTTAATCGGTTGTCACCTGGTCATAACTTAACGAAAATTTGATATTCTTGAGTTTATTACGTGCTATTTCAAAATACACTTCTAATGGTGCTGGAATCATGATTTTTGGACGTCGTTTGCTATTTTAAATAAATTGATTCGTTTCAGCAACGAAAGTTGCGTTTTCTGCAGATTGTACGTGATATGTTTTGCATAATAACTTGCTGAGTATCTAGATTTTTCCTATGACATTTCTACTGTAGATAGTCTTTGATGTCTTAAGAATTTTTCCGCTGGTTTCAAGTCAATCGGATAAACGAGGAATTTTTAAGAAAATCTATAGTGGGCAGGGGTCAGATTTTGATGAATCTGACCACTTTTCAGGGATTGATTTTTCATGGAAGATCCTTAAGGAGTTTGGTCACCAAATTTTTACACAATAGTCGATGCTCCGATTGACACGCCATGTAAATTTTTGGGAATCTTCCTGTGCAGAAACTACTCCGGATAACACTCCGAAAACTGTCCGAAAATGCACTATATTGCTGAATTTTTATTGAAGAGTATTTTAAATATTTTGTGACACTTGTGTGGTCGCTAAGTGATGTCGTTATAGATGCATGCATGTTAATTAGCATTTTATTATAAAATGTGATACGTGCTAGATACGTGTAGGATTCATGTTTCCGAGTGAGCACACACACTAACCCTTGAACGGTACTCATGCTAGGACGTGATTGACCGGTTCCATCTCACGTATTTCTTTACAATCCTTAATCTGAGCATTTAAAGGTGAGTTCACTACTCTTTTACATGCATGCGTCCGAGGGGACAAACCACTATTCATTGGATGAATACTTATTTTTTTGAAATGTTGTAGTTTAATTTCGATGTTAGTTACTAAACTCAAACCCTATCATGAAAGTCCCTACTTACTACCGAACTAGTTGCCTGGGAGGCAACGGGGTATTAGTTGATAGCGTTATTAGGCTTGACAAACCTCACACCATGCTGGGAGCCGGGCGTGAACTAAGGACCTTAAACACATGGCCAATGTTGATAGGCATTGGTGAGAGCAAACAAACATACATCACCCGGTATCGAGAAACCCTATCATGAAAGTCCCTACTTACTACCGAACTAGTTGCCTGGGAGGCAACGGGGTATTAGTTGATAGCGTTATTAGGCTTGACAAACCTCACACCGTGCTGGGAGCCGGGCGTGAACTAAGGACCTTAAATACATGGCCAATGTTGATAGGCATTGGTGAGAGCAAACAAACATACGTCACCCGGTATCTAGTTATTAACGACATGTCCTTAAACTAAACACCAAACTGTTTTCGTTAAATAAAAATGTGAACTCACCGGCTTAATCGCTGATACACTTTTCTGCATGCTTGTAGGTCGTTAGATAATTGCATGGGAACTTACAGTCTAGGGAGCTTGAAGTGTCATGGGATGTGTTACTTGATTGCGAACAATAAAACTTTACGCTTTAAAACATTTTGTTTTCGATTGTTTGAGATATTTACATTTGCTTCTGCTGAATACATACTATGTTTGAAATGATTTAATTGGAATTCACTATTAATGTTGGACATGATGACTTTGTTTTTGAACATTTACTATTAGTTCGACATGATTAGTGGCTAGACCCTGGTACGTCACATGCCTCGCGGTAAAACTTCGCAAGTGGTAATTTGAGGGTCTGACAGTTTGGTATTAGAGCCACTGGTTATAGTGAACTGGTTATAAAAAGTTTTTGTAAAACCAGACTATAACCGAATCAGTTCCGAAAACAACCATGACACTACGCTCCAGATTGCAAGGTTCGTCTTCTAATATCGCATACACTATACATTTAGCATATACATACGCATTGCATTGCATATAGCCACCCACACCGCATTATAGTACGAATTCATGTGTTATCAATTTTATACTATGATGAACATTAGTATGATTTTACTTTTAAATCTTTTGTGATCTTCGTCGTTTTGACAACACTCACTTTTGACATTCTCATCTGAGGATCTCTTGATACAAGTTAGGAGGAACTGAGGTGAACATGCAAACCGAATTATCATTACGGGTGCACACGTAATAAATTGGGAGTGCATTTGAGTTCAAGTGAGACCAAGCGTGAGTAAAGGGATTCTGACCCATTAACCGACAACTTCCATTATCTCTGATCGTGGCCCACGTTTCGCTTCCGAATTATGGCAAGCGATGAACAAATCCTTCGACTCACGTGTAGACATGAGCACAGCTTATCACCCGCAAATGGATGGTCAAACGGAACGTACCATCCAAACCCTAGAAGACATGATGCGGGCACGTGTCATCGACTTTGGAAACGGCTGGGAAAGACACTTACCCTTGGTAAAATTTTCTTGCAACAACAGTTACCATACCAGCATTCAGGCTGCTCTGTTCGAAGCATTGTACGGACGGAAATGCTGATCACCTCTGTGTTGGGATGAGGTTGGCGATAGCCAAATCACGGGTCCTGAACTCGTACTCGACACAACGGAAAAAATTGCCCAGATCAGACAACAACGAATGGCGGCAGCTCGCGACCGTTAGAACAGCTACACCGATAAGCGTAGGAAACCATTGGAATTCCAAGTTGGCGATAGAGTCTTGCTAAAAGTCTCACCTTGGAAAGGAGTGATTCTTTTTGGAAAACGGGGCAAGCTTAATCCGCGTTATATCGGAGCTTTCAAGATCACTGACAGAATCGGTACAGTAGCATATAGACTAAACTTGCCTGAAGAGATTAGTGGTGTGCACAACGTTTTCCACATGTCAAATTTGAAGAAGTGCTTATCTGACGAGACACTCGTAGTACCGTTCAAGGAGCTCAAGATCGATGACCAACTACATTTCATAGAAGAACCTGTTGAAATCATGGATCATGAGATCAAATCACTCAAGCGCAGTAAGATTCCGATTGTTCGAGTTCGTTGGAACTCAAAGCGTGGCACAAAGTTCACTTAGGAACGAGAAGATTAAATGATGCGCAAGTATCTTCAGTTGTTCAAAGATAACGTATCCAGTGCTGAAGCTACTGCTGAATTTCGGGACGAAATTCCAAATCAACTTGGGATGATGTGACACCCCGCGAGAACGTTCAACCACATTAGTTTCTTCAACGACTGTTGGCAAATTTCGGGACGAAATTTCTTTCAACTTAGGGACGATGTGACAACCCGTAACTTCAAGGTAAAAACTATTTGTTTCACTTTTAAAAATCAAATCGTACGCTTTTATTATTTGATGGACTAGTTATTATATCCATGCCATGTTGAACCGACTCGAACCGTTTGAGCCAAAGCATATTTCTCACTTGTCTTCAACCCACTCGCGTAGCTCGAAACTTATGAGACCTTAACCTTAGCATAAATACTATTCATTTTTTTACAGTTAATTAATTAATTAATAATTAATTATTCATTAGTATTTACTGAATGTGTAAAAAAAAAAATAATACTTATAACATGACAGCAAATCGATACTGCCATCTCTCTTTGTTTCAAGATTCTTTTTGGCCACTTGCAATTTATTATAAGTGCAACCCATTCAGCCCTCATTAATTGTATTATTAACTCAACACCTTGCTCCCACAATGGTCTTCAGCCCATATGCATCCCTAAACCGCCCCCAACATAAATCCTAAATATTATTACGTATAGTTGCAAGCACTCCTTATAAGACTTCCAAAAGAATCCCAAACCCTAACTACGTGGATCAAACACCCTCTCCCTCTCCTACTGTCGACGTTAACAAACATCCAAGAGGACTTCTAGTTCCGGCTCCAAGATCATATCTAATCTCCATAGTCGCTAGGTAACGCCTCTAGATTCTCTTCTATATAAACTATAGATGTTTATATTTACGTTTTTATTGTTAAATCATGTTATTATGGCTGTGTTTGTGTACATTCCTGATGATTAAAATGTTGTGTGTCGATATATGTAGTATGTGTTGCTAGGTGATTAAATCGCTTATGTGTTCGGTTATAAGTATTGTCTACGGGTTTAAAAATCTGGATAGTTGTTGATGTTTTAGTGATTAATAATCTAAGTTTTTGATGATGACCTATTGTATGTGATGTTTAAGTGTCGTTGTTGTTCGCTAAAAATGTAAACGGAACCATTAGAACTCGTGTTGGAACATTAATAACGAAAACAGATTATGCCGACAGTTACAACCAAATTTAATCTGCTGTAACCCGGTCATAACTTAACAAAAATTTGATATTCTTGATCCTATTACGTGCTATTTCAAAATACGCTTCTAACGGCATTGAATCATGATTTTTGGACGTCGTTTGCTATTTTAAATAAATGGATTCGTTTCAGCAACGAAAGCTGCGTTTTCTGCAGATTTTACGTGATATGTTTTGCGTAATAACTTGCTAAGTATCTAGATTTTTCCTATGACATTTCTACTGTAGATAGTCTTTGATGTCTTAAGAATTTTTCCGCTGGTTTCAAGTCAATCGAATAAATGAGGAATTTTTAAGAAAATCTATAGTGGGCAGGGGTCAGATTTCGATGAATCTGACCACTATTCAGGGTTTGATTTTTCTCGGAAGATCCTTAAGGAGTTTGGTCACCAAATTTTTACACAATAGTCGATGCTCCGATTGACACGCCCTGTAAATTTTTTGGACTTTTCCTGTGCAGAAACTACTCCGGATACACTCTGAAAATTTTCCGAAAATGCACTATATTGCTGAATTTTTATTGAAGAGTATTTTAAATCTTTCGTGACACTTGTGTGGTCGCTAAGTGATGCCGTTATAGATGCATGCATGTTAATTAGCATTTTATGATAAAATGTGCTACGTGCGAGATACGTGTAGGATTCATGTTTCCACGTGAGCACACACACTAACCCTTGAATGATAATCATGCTAGGAAGTGATTGACCGGTTCTATCTCACGTATTTCTTTACAATCCTTAATCCGAGCCTTCAATGGTGAGTTCACTACTCTTTTACAGGCATGCATCCGAGGGGATAAACCACTATTCATTGGAGGAATACTTTTTTTTGAAACGTTGTAGTTTTATTTCGATGTTAGTTACTAAACTCAAACCCTATCATGAAAGTCCCTACTTACTACTGAACTAGTTACCTGGGAGGCAACAGGGTATTAGTTGATAGCGCTATTAGGCTTGACAAACCTTGCACCGTGCTGGGAGCCGGGCGTGAACTAAGGACCTTAAACACATGGCCAATGTTGATAGGAATTGCTGAGGGCAAACAAACATACGTCACCCGGTATCGAGTTATTAACGACATGTCCTTAAACTAAACACCAAACCGTTTTTGTTAAATAAAACTGTGAACTCGCCGGCTTAATCGCTGATACACTTTTCTACATGCTTGCAGGTCGTTAGATAACCATTGCTTGGGAATTTATAGTCTGGGGAGCTTGAAGTGTCATGGGGCGTGCTACTTGATTGCGAACAATAAAACTTTACGCTTTAAAACATTTTGTTTTCGATTGTTTGAGATATTTACCTGTGCTTCTGCTGAATACATACTATGTTTGAAATGATTTAATTGGAATTCACTATTAATGTTGGACATGATGACTTTGTTTTTGAACATTTACTATTAGTTCGACATGATTAGTGGCTAGACCCTGGTACGTCGCATGCCTCGCGGTAAAACTCCGCAAGTGGTAATTTGGGGGTGTGACAGTTTGGTATCAGAGCCACTGGTTATAGTGAACTGGGTTTTAAAAAGTTTTTGTATAACCAGACTATAACTAAACCAGTTCCGAAAACGACCATGACACTGTGCTCCAGATTGCAAGGTTCGTCTTCTAATATCGAATACACCATACATTTAGCATATACATACGCATTGCATTGCATATAGCCACCCACACCACATTATAGCACGAATTCGTGTGTTATCAATTTTATACTATGATGAACATTAGTATGATTTTACTTTTAAATCTTTTGTGATCTCCGTTGTTTTGACAACACTCTCTTTTGGCATTCGCATATGAGGATCTCTTGATACAAGTTAGGAGGAATTGGGGTGAACATGCAAACCGAATTATCATTACGGGTGCACACATAATAATAATTGGGAGTGCATGTGAGTCCCAGTGAGACCAAGCGTGTGTAAAGGGATTCTGACCCATTATTCGACATAATTGGGGATCAAGACTGATGCAAGAGCTGACAGATCAAGACATACAGCCCCATACAATCTGAAAAGTAGTATCAAACAGAACCCTGAAAACAAATGTGTTCCAAAGGACATACACAACGATCGCCAAAAGATTAGGGCCTCAAAGTTAGATAAAAAACGACTCCCATGCAGAGACCGGAACAAATCCTCCAGGAAAAAAATGATGACCTATTTTATCCAGGCGCAACGTTCCACCAATGTCATTCAGAATATATTCTGCTATCACGACAAGGCCTGTGAAATGTGACGGGCATTCCCGCCTGTGCTTATGGTCGACGCGACCTACAAAACTAACATGTACAATCTTCCATTTTTGCAAGTTGTGGGTATGACATCGACAAACCTAACCATTTGTCTTGCGCATGCCTTTCTTTCAAACGAGCAGGAGGTAACGTACGTCTGGGTCCTGGAGAGGATCAAGTCCATGTTACACGAGTGTATGGAGTGTGTCACCTCGTACGAAGTGATGACCCACCTCATACGAAGTGACCTCCTACGAAGTGTGATGTGCCTAAAAATAATTGAAAAAATTTGTTGATCGTATTGATGAGACGAGTGTCCAGAAAAAATTTCGTGATAGAATTTTTTTCAAGATTTTAAACGACTGATACGGGATGTTCAGGGACACCGTCTGGAGCTTCAAAGTATAGATTTGATGATATGGTCACAAAATGTTGAAGATATTGGGGTAGTCATGGATACCTGTGCAAAAGGTTTATCTTCCACATAGTGACTATTAATGGGCCATAACGTAGCGCTTTTGATGAAAACTAATTTTTCCAGATTTGAGGGGGAATTTCAGTTAAAAAATTGGTACGGTCAGAATTTGCAAAAATGAGGGGGAATAAATTTTCACATATATGTTAAGATTCCGACATTTTTTAAAACTGCAACAGTATTCGGGTGGTTCCGACTACAGATTATCTAAAGAATGCAAAGTGTTTTGGATTTTTTCATACGAGATCAAAGTGTAGTAAGAATTCATTAGTGATGAGATCAAGTAGTTGTCTACTTTTTGTAAAAGTGGGGTTCATAACTGAGTCTTGGAGGAGTTGTTTATAGTATTCTCTAGTCGTGGTCACGTTGATGCCTGAGTCCTCGTATAAGCCGGTTAGCACACACGACTGCTAAGTGGTACGAGTAGTTATCAGAGTGTGTTCATGGGATAGCTCTGTGATAGAACAAAGTATCTAATTTGAATCTGCAATGCAAATGAATTGTTTTCCGGAATAACCGCCAGGAAATGATGATGTTTTGTTGATTCAGTTGCGCTGGGACTGATGAGGAAGGCTATATACTTGCAATTCATGACTAAAGAAGATGATATACGGGTTTTTCAAACAAAGTAATGTACCGGTTGCTCATGAAATAGACTATACATTTGAGATTGTTATGAAAGACGAAGATTACATTACTGATCTTGAACGAAGAAGAAAAAGTTACTGCGTATTGACAGATAATTTTTCCGATGAAGATTTGCTGATTGAGAAGATTACCGATTTGCTGATCAATTGTGATTAGATTTTCGTAGATATTCACATATTTGAAGTTTGCCAGTGTGGTAATTCGAAGTTTCTATCAATTGCCTGTAGGATTTTTGAAGATCAGAGGATCGAGCACAAGAGGAGTGTGCTAAAATCGAACAAGGATATGGTTAAAGTTGAAATGTAGAAGCTGCATTGATGAGTTTCAAGTTGGTGGTTATTCGAGAAAATATGTCGATTAATCAAATCTGAGGAGCTCAGGAACCGCGCAATGAAAGAACTAAAGATTAATTACTGGAGGAATTAATTTCGGGGGGAATTGGTGCTTTAATGTTGATAATGCAAGCCCATATCATCAATCAAAGGGGAATTCTTTGACGCGTTCGACGACATCAACAGATACCTGATTGAAGTTGTAGAATATTCAAACACAGATATCATATTTAAAGATTAAGCTTCAACAGTGACGTCCAAGGGGGAAATTGTTGATGCACTTAATGTGCGTCACTGTGCGAATAGGCTAGATAGAGCGTGTGTTAAATATTGTATAGATTAGATACGAACACACGAGCCAAGTATGAATGTGAGAGGAGCAAAAGTGTCACTTCGTACTAAGCTAACTCACCTCATACGAGGTGGTCGCCACGTCATACGAAGCAGTATGCTCACTTCGTACGAGGTGCTCATGTCTATATATATGTGCTGTGTGTTCATTGTTTTGTAAGTTTTGGAAGTTCCCAGAGGGGAAATGCTGGAGGAATCTCTCCACCAAGATGTATACTCTTTCGGTATGAATGAATGAATGCTTCTGCTGATTCTGTTTCTACACCTTTCTTAATGACGTTCTACCGGATCGGTACTATCATCACCCAAACTTTCGTCTAGAACCGCCGTCACCGGGACCTACATATATGTTTATATTTTTCAGATGTTTTTTATTATCTGTGGGATAACTAGTTAAAACATATTGCTATAAATTTGTATCTAAATGGACCAATCAAATGCTAACATTTTACCAAACTACGACAAATAGAGCTGAATCTACACATGCTGCATTAAAGAAACAGCTCATTACACCGAAATGCAGTCTGGAAACCCTGGTGAAAAAGGTTGACACCTTGGTACTAAAACAATATACGCAAATAAAGAAATGTTAGGAAGAAAGTCACACCAAGCGAATGAACCACCACCTTGAGATTCCTTTGTTTCGCAACCTACTTTGTAAAGTTTCCATCCATGCTCTTAACCTACTCGAAAACGAACTAACACGGAGACTATGCACGTTGCGGTCATTTGGATCAACATGTGGTTGCCAGCTGTAAACGGGTTGCGGTTTGTTATGTGACTGTCGTCTGGATGCAAAGTAGAGGTACTTATAGACATATAAAAATGTTTTATTGTATTAATTTAATATGCTTGTGTAATGCTTTTTTTTTGTTTTGCAGAACGCATTATTCAGCTCAATAATATAGACATTTTTGGAGAAAACTTGACCTGAATCCATCGACAGTTGATGATGAAGAGGTTGATGTAGAAAAACAATTCAAAGTTGTAAAACTGAAAATGTTTACCCAACCCCCGCAAGTGAAGAAAAGCATCATATCAAAATCAAGGCGGTGATAAACCCATTTATGAGCTACAAAAAACCACATGTCGTACAAGAAAACACTCGTGGGCGGCCAACGTCCAAGGTCGAACAACAAAGAAGAGAACAACCTGCTAGACATAGCTCAGTTGGGCCTTCCGAACAAAGTAGGTGTGACCCTACTTGACACAGCTCTTATGTATAGTCGCAAGATTCTCTAATACCATCTACATCTGCAATGTCTCAAAAGTCTCAAAGGTCGTTAATGCGACACAGTCGTTCAACGGCTTCATAGAAAAAAGAGCCTTGCGAGGCCATGAGTTTCCGTTAACAACTGATGATAGAACGTTTGAATATGTTCTCAGATTCAAAAAATAAATCCCAAAAGAGTTCCACCCCCACATTTCAAGAATAAAATATGTCAAGCCGGATGGACACTGTATGTTTCGGGCTATAGTTGTGGGTTTAAGGTTGGAACAAGACTAATTTGGGTTATTCGGAGCCAACTAGTTGAAGAGTTGATGAGTGCGAACAAAGATATGTGCAAGTACATTTAAAACAGTGATTTAGCAGGAGACTACGACACGCAACTAAACAGAATAAATTTTACCGGAGTTCGGAGAGCACCCATGGAGCATTGGATGGAGATGCCTCAGGTAGGAATCCTTCTTGCCCATAGGTTTGGTGTGATTGTTCAAATATTAGACATGAGAGGCTGTTCGACTTTATTCCCCTTCTATCATCCAGAGCGCGAACGTGTCCCTCATCAGGTGGTTACACTAGTATACATTAACAATGGTCATTTCATCCATGTCAAACTTGACGAGGACTATCTAATGCCGTCACCGAACTATCTCTGGGTAAGACACCGAGGCGAAGAAGCAGCACTTTGGACGCAAGACTATAAGGAACGCATAACGTGCTATGAAACCATAACGTATTATCAAAAAACACATTATCAAAAAATGCATTATCATGATTAATTTTTCATTTTAATAAAATAATTTATTTGTATAATGCATTCCATTTGTTTTAATTTTGTTTAACGGAGCCTAAAATACGCTAAAACACATCAAAAGACGCTAAAATACGTCAGAATATGCTAAAATACGTCAAAATTTGTCAAAATACACTTAAATACGTCAAAATATGCAAGTAATGATATTCTAGACGCGTATACATATATAACACGATACTTTACAATATAAGTGGATTCCAAACAAAATTGTACGTAATCATAGAATATGATATTCACACGTAACCAAACGTCACCGTACGACGTATATAGAAGGTATACTCATAAAATGACAAAATACGCCAATATTCGTCAAAATACGCATCATATACGCGTCGAATCGAGGAAAACATGATAAATATAAATTTTGGTATTATGAGTTATATGATTGTATAGGCCTAAACTATGTCGTGTTGTAGGTATATACGCATCATATAGTCCTAAAGGATTTGTATTACCCCCTGATTTCTCAAAAAACCAGAGGGTCATTTGAAAATTCAGGGGGGTAATACGCATCGTATAGGCCTTTACGATGCGTATTACCCCTTGAATTTAAAAAAAAAGAAGGGGGTAATACGCATCATATAGGCCTATACGATATGTATTAAAGGGCAAAACGATATAACCCCCTGATTAATAGGGGTTATATCACAATACGATCCACACAACAAATACACTTACGTATACAGGAAGAACATACAGTTGCATACGATTTGGATTTGAGTTTAAAGACAAGTAAGGTATGTATCTCCGAACCCTCATCATTTATACGTAATCATTTTGCATTTTTGAGCGTAGAATTGTGTGTATTTTGTGTATGAAGGCCGGTCGTTGAGGGGTTTTTCCGTGGTCCGATGAATTAATGTGATGCGTATTGGACCTATACGCATGTATTAATTCAAAACCTCATCTTTTTTTTTGAATTTTATGGGGTTATAGGATACGTATGGGCCTATACGATGCGTATAGGCCCAAAAACGCTTATTTTTTTACTTTTCTGTTTTTAAAATATAATATGTTAAAAATCTTATTTTCTTTGTAAAAATGTTATATTTTTAAATAGAAATTGATGTTATGTTTAAAAAATTAAAAAATCTTATATTTAATATTAAAAGTAAAAAATTACTGTCATGCTTTTTTTTTAAATATTAAAAATTGTTATATTTTTAAAAAATATAATAAAAAGGTTATATTTAATATTGAAAATAAAAAAATATTGTCACATTTTAAAAAAATATTAAAAATTGTTATATTTTTAGATATGATAAAAAGGTTAATTTAGAATTACAAATTAAAAGGTATTGTTAGATTTTAAAAGAAAATATTAGAATATTTTATATTTAATATTCACAATTGTTATATTTTTTAAAAATTAAATTAAAAATGTTATATTTAATTATTAAAACTTGTAACATTTTTTAAATTGATATGGCTGACGTTGTCGGGCGAGGGCGGGGTGGGGCGGGGGTTGTGGAGGTGGAGACGGCGAACGTGGAGGCGGAGGTGGCAGTGGAGGCAGAGGTGGAAGACGTGCTAGAGGTGGCGGTGTCGGCGGGGGCGGGGTAGTGGAGGACGTGCGGGGGCGGGGATGGTGGTAAGGGACGTGGACGTGGGCATGGACGGTACAAGGATGATACGATATCATACGACACGTCATGATAAAATATTAAAAAGTAAAAAATGTGATACGATACGTTGTAATATGATACGTAACGACACGATACGGTATAAGGATGATATGATATCATACGACACGTCACTATAAAATATTAAAAAGTTAAAAATGTAATACGATACGCTATAATACAATACGTAACGTAACGAAATAGTAAAGATTTTAAAACTCATTAAAACAAAAAAAAACCAACTATAAACACCAATAACCAAACCTAAAATACCAAAAACCAAACACAACACACCAAAATTCAAACCTCAAAGAACCAGGGCCGTAATACGGATCGTATAGCCCTAAACGGTCCATATAAGTCAGCCGCCATACATCCCCTGAACCTGTCAGTTTGCCATGTCTTAACTTTATCCAATACGGATCGTATGGGCTTATACGATCCATATTAAATTGTCAAAGTGTGGGGATTGATTCCCCGGTGTGCGAATAGAACCCCCCATAGAAAAATAGTGGATTATAGAAGAAAGAGTCATTTATAATAAATTATCATTACATCTAATCGAATATACGCAAACATAGTTTGTGTAAGGTTGTTAACGAACCGAACGAGCACGAACGAAGCCATGTTCGTGTTCGTTCGTTAAGGAAATGCAGATGTTCGTGAACTGTTCGCGAACGCATGCCGAACAGAAGCTTATATTCGTGTTCGTTTGTTAAGAAATTTTAGTTGTACGCAAACAGTTCATGAACATTGGTCACGAACACAAATATACACAAACTAAATTAAACTTGAAATTAAAATAAAAAAGCACTATTAACCTTAAACATCCAACACAAGTAGTCAAACACCACTCTAACAACCTATTTACGTTTAAACCATACGAGACACAGCGGAAATACCGACTTAAAAATTCTTCCTTTATTGGCTATATTACATGCTTAAGGGTTCTTTTATAAATATTTGGACACTTTCTTAAAAAGATTTACTACGTTCATTTTGCTTGACTTGCCAAATGTAATACATAATGCAAGCTATGAAATCGCTCTTCCCGTACAATCCTTGCTCTTTGACTCGATCTTCGTCCACATGTCTCCATGATGATCTGACTAATCTGCGATCACCATATAAATATAACCAACATGTTAGTAAATGGTGACACCATATATTTTTAATTAGAAACATTAACATGAACCGTCTACATATCCATCAAACATTATCCATAACTCCAATATGATATTCTTCGAATCACTTCCTTATAACGAGCCTCAAACCTTCGAGAGCCAACCTTTACTTACCTGAATTCCTAAATTCATTCTCAACAACAAACAATTAGCCTCTTCACATAAACTCATAACATCAAATAACGTTCATTGAGCTACATCACGTATAAGCATTTTCACACATACACATACTTACATACAGGTTCCATACATACATCTCACAATAATATCAACATCTAACTCTTTCACTCTACAACTATATACTTTTATATGCGTATTCGAGTCATATTCACTTATCCGTGTTCAATCGTCGAACTTTAGTTATGCCTAATAATTTACTTATAACATACTTAAAAACAAGTCTCATTTCCCCATTCGTATAATACATTCTAACGTATTCAGTCCCACAAGTTTCAAACCTCCAACATACATTATCCTTTACGAACCCGAAAGTCATTGATTGTATTCGTACACATAATTAAAACTTTTACGAACTTTTCAAAGGCTATACTATCTTCCGGAAGTTTACAGAAGCCTTTAGCCTTAAAAGATACGGAAGTCCAAGATGCATTAGTATATATACAACAATCAAATTTAACGTTTGGTACACATTCCCGCCGTAAGCTACGGTCCTCTCACTGTAGCTTACGGTGAGGATTTTCTGCTAACCAAATACTTCCTGCCGTATGCTACGGTCGGGTACCGCAGCTTTCGGTCATGACTTTCTGCCAAAATAGATATACCCTACCGTAGCTTACGGTCACCTGCTGTTGCTGCTAATCTGCAGCTTGTTTTTGACCCTTTTCGATTTTACTGGTCATCTAGACCAACTCCAGGCCTTCCGAATACACCATTTCCAATAACTTAACATATTTTATCTCTTTTCAAAACCTTCCGATTACTATATTAAATTCCCACTCTTTTCGTCTAATAACCTTTCTACGAAATTCACGACCCGTTTACCCCTAAATTGAGGTTTCACGGTTTAATGACATACCAATCCCTTATAAGAAGTCTTATTATAATATTTCTTATTTATTCATACGTTCTACTTTGGTTTCGACTATTCGAATATATAAACATCTTCATGCACTTAATATGAAGTGAGTTCAAGAATTCACTTACCTTAGCGTTGGCATTTGCATCCGTTACCTTGTCTCTTTTCGACCCGTTAGCCATCCATGCTTTCATCACCTTTGACATGATTCCTACACTTTCATGTCGTCGCAATCACATTCTTGTTAGCATACATGATTGTACACGTTAACGATCATAACGAATGCATAACTCACATTTGACTTTCATTAGTCATTTCTAACAAGCATAAAACATGTACCCAAAATCACATCTATTCAAACTCATATACTTCATCATGTCATCATTCATACCACATATTCATATAACACGCGCCATATGACTTCCCAAAGTCTTACAACTGTGATTACAAGTCTAATCATGCTTCTTATGTGCAGTTGACTTTCGGAAGTCAATGGTTTACTATATGAACTTTCAACTTAATCTCATATATTCGTGTCATCATATTCGGCTATACGAAAGACACTATATACATTTCATACTCATTAAGTAATATGTATACAACCATGATATCGCCTAATTATATGCATACACCATCATTTTCAATTTCCTCCATACTAGTGATTCTTTTATAATTCTACAACTAACACCTTTTCATGAAATCCTTCTACATTGCATTTTTCATGATTACTTAACATTAATCATGTCATTACCACATCCTAGTAATATTCATTCATTGTTTAGCATATAATTTCACATTCTAATCTATACTAGGCATTTCATCAAACACTTGGTGTGCATACACTATTTAATGTACAACATACAACTAATTAATGCATAATCTTTCAAGTTCTTACTTTCAATCATCAACACAACAAAACATCAAACTAACTTCATACCATATTCAACCTAACTTGCATGAGTTCATCATATTCTAACATAATACATCAAGAATTGAACAAAGATTTGACATAGGTGACATATCCATGTCGCCATTTTCATCATCAATCGTGGGTTTCACCTCCAAACATCACATTACTCAAAATCAATCATTATCCAAGCTTTATTTGTTGATTCTAACACACCCTCATGCCTAATAACATACAAACTAAAATATTAACCACATAACCATTTCTTGTAAAATCATCAAATCATAATCTACAACTTACTACATGTTTTAGATCCTTAGATGATTAGAAATCTTCAACCATGCAAGTGTTTTTGGCTCAACCCTTTCATCAATTTCTTGATTTTGTGAAGTTTTGGGGAAGAACCCTTTTTTCTTCTATGTGTGTCAACACACACAAACACACACTAAACTCCTGAACATTCTATTTGATATAAACTTTAATCAAATCTCCAATTTCAGCCCTTCTAGTTTGGTTTCTTGTCAAAATTGTCACAACTTTTGTTTTTCATTTGTTTGCTCAACTATTTAACTAGGTTAAATAGCTTGGTTATTTTATTTCATGCCATCACACAAGAAACATTCTAGGCAATTAGAATTGTGATTTTTGGGGCGTTACAAATCTACCCTCCTTAAAGGAGGTTTCGTCCCCGAAACCTTTCTCATTCCTGCTAGACCAATTATATTCTTACATTTTCATTCTATTTACTCAAGATGCTCAGTTCAACACAAAACATGCGTGATGAATTAAGAAGTAGCCTTTACCTACATCTATAAATATGTGTCTTGTACTTGATTTCTTTATTAAATTAAGACCTTCATACATTTATTAAGCATATTTCCATCTCACATGTGTGTCACACATGATATTCCATTCTAGCTTAGTCGCGTGAGTACCCATTATGAGTTTATTTCGGTGTTCTATTATTAGCATTCTTTCTGGGTACTTTCGTTGGCACATAACGATTTGAACCATCTACATACTCATTTTACCAGTATTCATTTAAGTTGATCACTATCACTAGGTAACTAGCATTTCATTCTGGTTTATCTTGAGCAAACCATTACATCCCATCACTAACGTTGTTCCAAATTTCTCTCATATCCACATGGGAGGTAAACGTATGATAATACGCATTACTGTGAACATTCAGTTATTTTTTTAATACCACACATAACTACCATTTTCATACTTACTTATCTGTACTCAATACGAGGATTTAGAATCATTCTACATTTTCTACCATTACTTGTACTATGCACGTCCTTAGGTTTAGCATCGAATCATTTCATTAGTGTCACTTTGTTTTCTACTCTCTTCACACACTAAGTATTCTACATATGTAATTATGTTGTGCAAATTCATCGTACGAGCATTTATTTAATACCCAAAATTTTTACTCAGGGCATTTTAATATTTCCTTAATATGACGTGAATTTCTTTCTTTTATTGACCCTTAAAAGTCAAACATTCCATTCCATACTATATTTATCATATCATTCATTTCCTTAATTCGTATATCGTGTTCGATCTACCAATTCATACTTAACATTCATGAGTTAAACATTTTACTAACTTTGCTTTTGTTGCATTGATCATCGATCCGCCATCCGGATTGGCCCATTTCTTTATGAGTCCAAGCTAGAACTGAATTGACTTCGTCCATCCATGTGATGAGTTTTCCACTCATGCACATCCTTTTCCAACTCTACCAGCTTTACTCACCAAGAGTTCTACCATTTTTATCTATAAAATGAAGGATTAGCACCTTTCGTTGATATTCTTTCAGGCATGGCGTTTATCAATTTATCTTATTCGCATACTAGTCATTTTCTAGCTTCCTTTAAATCATTAGTCCGTTTGACTATTCTTAACGAGTCAATACATGACCATTCTTTAACATATTACTTTCCTTTATTTGACTCGTTATAACGGGTCAATACATAACCATTCTTTAACATACCAATTCCACTCGGTTCTTTATTGTATTCGGTGTTAATTCACCTATGTTCCTTCGTAAACTCCTTATTAATGGGTATCTATATTACGCATTGCATTCTTTACATAATACTTTCAAAATTTGTAATTAATTATTTACCGACTTCTACAGTTTGAATCTTCTAGGTCAAACTACCATTTATGTTGTTTACATATTTTGGGGTGTGTG
The DNA here is from genome assembly GCA_947069175.1 of Scalesia atractyloides. Classification (NCBI taxonomy): domain Eukaryota; kingdom Viridiplantae; phylum Streptophyta; class Magnoliopsida; order Asterales; family Asteraceae; genus Scalesia; species Scalesia atractyloides. The sequence goes on along the minus strand of CAMTDV010000026.1, from coordinate 91,040,544 downwards.
TGTTGTACTTATCTCCAAATCAAACATGCTTACAAAAACATTATCTCAACTTCGTTGACCTTTCGGGAAGTTATACTATAAATACATTCTTATTTGTGTTTTATTAATCACCCATAATTTATCCCACACATGTTTTTACTTACTTACTTAAGAATTCCAGTCTTCTCATTCTTACATATTACTCTTGTGTGTTAGACCCGTATTTGCCTACGGATATTAATCTTTCACTCATGCTTTGCTTTCTTTTATATTTGAATCCATTTATGTATTCAAACCTTCTATTCATTCTTTTCATTCTTTTATGTATGAATCCGCCAGTGCATTCCACTTGGGCTAATCTATTACCCAAATCTGACGCATCCTTCTCTAGTCTAGCCATAAGCTCCTACCGAAAGCATAATCTTTTGTACATACCTAATACAAGCCCAAAACCATTAACTCGTTATCCGCACCTTGAAAGGGTCATCTCCTTCCAATTTGTGGCAAGGCATGCCCATTCATTACGCTTACTTAAAAGCATAAAACTTAACAACCAGATGTAACACCTCGTAAAATTCGTGTTCGGTAATAAATCGACACGTGTATATACCCTTAAAAAATAGATAAATAAATAAATAAAATAAATGAATACAAAATATAAATACCTCAAATAAGTTAGCCACTCAACTCCTTAGACATATCCAAAAATCTAAAAAAAAAATTTAAACCTGACAGTAGCTTACGGTCTGGGACCATAGCTTACGGTCCGGACTTTCCGGTTAGAATTTAAACCTAACCGTAAGCTACGGTTTGGCAACCGTAGCCTACGACGAAGCCTTAGAACTTCAGTTTTGCACCATATAAACTTACAACTAATAACCCTAAGGCCCCTAGACTTTATTATAACCTTTTCCTTGCATATTTAAGTCATTTTTTGACCTGAATGACTCCCGGTTAAGGTAATATCTTGTGATTCACCATTCTTTAGTATCACACATCTTCACCAAACCTTAAACCTTACTAGCTTGGGTGATTTAACCCATTAAAACCATAAGTGTTCGTATCTTTCGCGTTTAAGCTAGTAAACCCTTATAAGTCGTAAAAACACCTAGTGTGACACCCATTAATGTTCGGTTACTCTTATTCTTCTTCAATACATCTCGTATTGAACGAAAAGACCAAGTTTTATCATATGTCATTGGATATAAGTCAAGGGACAATTCATGACAATCAACAAAACTATTCTTGAGGGACTAAAAGTGTCAAAACTCCAAAATTCTGTCAAGATGCCACCTCTCCTGCAAAATGCCACACTCTTGTAGCTCTTGACACCTTGCTAGACACTTTTGATGATCCTAGGACACCTCTAACACCTGGCTTTATCTTCACACACCTTCTTGCACTATAAATAGCAACTCAAGCTCACTCATTTCCTTGCTCATTCACTTCTTCTCCTCTCTATTACACTCTTGGAAGTTCCTGACCATTTGGGAGCTTCCCTTTGAGTTCTAAGTTTCTCTTAGATCACTTGTAAGTGCTCCATCTCTGCTCTTTTCTTTTTATAGGCTTTTAATAGCCAAAAGTCACGCATTTTCGACAAATTCCTTGACTTTCGGTTAAGACCATTATGGTCCAGCCATTGTTCGAAATGAACAGGGCTAAGTGATCGTAATTAGGTAGGTGTTAATCCCTTAAAAGGTCACCTCCTAAGGATCACGTTTACTAGGTCAATTGACGGGTCAAAGTTATTGTTTTAAAAAGTCAAACGGGTCAGATTTCATAAAAATCATAACCCAAGTTTATACATGTTATAAATATATTTTTGACACTTAAAAAAGTTGGTAATAATTATTAGAACATGTGGGAACATGTTCGATCCGTCAATTTCAGTCTTAGAGTCGGTTCGCAACCGAAAGTCGTGAAGTTTGACTTCTACTTTGACTTTCGATTCTGACCCGACTTAGATTAGTTAACTTCTGAATTAAGGTCACATTATGATCGTAATGCAATGTGGCATACCCTTTGAGGTTATATTACATGATCATAATCATAATCTGAGTTTATGCACAAGTTCCGTAAAATGTCAAAATTTGACTAAAATGCCCTTTTTACATAAAACATGGTTTTAATCAACAATGAACTTGCAAATGAAATACCTACTGATATGCTAATGTAATTAACATATTATGATGTTAATATTCTGATCATAAACTGATTTTAGTATAATATTGTAAACTATACTTTAAATGACCAAAATGCCCTTTCAGTGCATAGTTTGGTCTTAAACTATAAACCACACTTATGTGTGCTATCTTACTGATATTATATCACAAATTAAGTATTTTTCCAGAATGTTTATGATCATAACATCAGAATACACGCAAGTTCCTTTTATACGACATATAATTACCAAAACGCCCTTATAAGGCGTAGTTTCGTTTTAAAACCTCAACGGGCATACAAGTTGATATCCTACTGATATTACAACTTATTTAAAGTATAATGACATAGGGAACTTGTTCATGACTCATCCGGTTACCCGATATCGCTTATATGCAAACGGTTAAGTATATATAACTAGTTTACGAAAGTTAACCGAAACGGGTTTAACCTTATCATTTTAATCTCAAATTACAGAATGTTAATTGTTTACCCATATTATACAAGCCTCAAGTACTTGTTAGGTTTAAACTACATTCTATCCAATCATCGTTTAATCTAGCATATCGTACCGATTTTGATCCTTTAAGCTAGTCGGTCTAAGTCTATGACTTAAATAAGACCGTTAGCATTCTAATTGGTTAGCTTATGCCATAATCCAGATAGAGCCTTCCAGTAAATGCTATATGCACTTATTTCATTTTGAATACGACTGAATTATTAAATCTTGCACTTTTAAATCAAGACTAGCTCAGGTAAATACTCTTGACTTATTTTCCTATACGGGCTTGGATTATGGTAAATTATTACCGCTTGGTCGGAAATGGGATCAATCGAATGCCGGATTGTGGCTAGTAAATCCGCATATTCCGTTTTAATCAGTTTTGTTTGATAACTTAAACATTGGGGGTTAATTACCGTGTCCTGGATATCCTTGGCTCATTACATTAGATAATGGCCACGACCAAAGCATGGGGTGTAGGCATACACCCGACAGATGCGAATGCTAAAATTATTTTTACCCACAAGTTGGGGATAACTCCTTCGTGGGTTCATAAGTGGTGTGTACGTTAATCATGTCTCGGTCTCTGTACTAGGCCCCATATGTATTGACAAACATGTAAAGCTGTTAACAAGGTTACAAAGCTGACTTTCCCAACTTATAAAAGATTTGGGCCTTGTGCACTTAAATCAAATTTTTAAAATGTTTTCAAAATGAGTCAGTCGGGTGTATTTACCAGCGAAAGCTGACGTATTTTCAAAAGACTAAGCTTGCAGGTACAATACGAAATAGGCTGGAAGCTGCTCGGTAGTGATATAAGAGGATCTTGCAAATCCTTAGATCTGCCTTAAAGTCTGTTATACATTTTTGTACATTTTACGATCCGCATGTGGATCTTTCATTACAAGCCGTCTGTATATTATTTTGTACTTTGAACATTTCGGTTTGTAATAGTAATTTAAATCCAAGACTTCCGCTGTGCTATGTTTAATTGACAATGATGATATCAACTTACGTAACGATATTCCCCACCCGGGCCCACCGGTGTTTGGATTGGAAATACGGGGTGTGACAGGTTGGTATCAGAGCCAACGTTTGAGAGAATTAAACACTAGCCTTCTTGTGCTTAATCTCTAACTTACACAAGCACATTCCTTAGACTTCGGAGTCTAGTCTTTGACCTAGGATTATTCATTTTATTATTAAGTTATTAGTATTGTTTTGATTTGATTTTTTAAACAGGAAAATGCCGCCAAGATTTAGAGGACAAAGTGGAAGAGGAAAAGGTCCAATGAGGGGAGGACCATCGGGCGCATCCCTTCACAACCTCACAACTCAGATTTCTACCAAGAATCCGGAGATTCGTCTCCTTGGCAACTAGCGAGACACTCTGTCTCTCATAGACACTCGCCCCCACATTCCCAAAATTCTTACCACTCTCACCACTCCTATCATTCACACCATTCTCACCATTCCTATCATTCCCATTCACACTCTTACCATGAAGAATTTAACCCTAATTACTATTTTAACACACCTCCAGCTGACCAAAATCAGTTGGACCAACCGAACCCAATGGATGAAGACTCCGACCCGGAGATGCCGCCATCAGGATCGAACGCGCATCCTATTGAAATCTCGAGCGATTCCAACTCCTATGCTGGATCGCCATATCAAGGTCCTAATGAGTGGGACCAATATTGGAGTCAATTTACCTTTACTAATACTCCTTCCCATCGCTCTCAACCACCTCCCATATAGGAAGATGTCCACATAGAACCCGTGGACCAACCCCAACCTCCACCTGAGCCACCAAGGAGAAAACGAGGTGCACGTATGTCGGTACGTGCGGGCCAACAGTCAGGATCGCTGCCACCTTTGCCCAAACCTTACCCAACCATTCAAGAGGATCCACAAATGGGTGGACCCTCCAATGCTTCACCTGTGGTAGAACCGACACCACCACCATCAGATTTTAATAACCCTATTCCTACATATCCGGATATAACTGGATATGATCCCTTTAACCCATCTACGCCGATAAATTACTAGGCACTATCAGATGACCCTTATATGCAAGTAGTCATGCATAACGCGCTTTCCCCGTCTCCTTTCCCACCTGCTTATCCATATACTGGATATCCAACTTATGGGTACCAGTATCTTATGATGCCACAACCACAACCACAACCTCCGCCGCAACTCGAGGCCATTAACGAGGCCTTAGAACGAATGAAAGAAATGCAGCAACAAGCGAAGAAGACGGAGAAGAAGACAAATAAGTTCTTCAAGAAGCTCTCCAAGTTGGTTAAGGGAAAGAAAGATGAGTGAAGTCTTTTCTTTTATTATATGTAGTCCCTGCGTGGACATTTTTGTTTCTTTTAGTCCTTGCATGGACAATCAGTTTCATTTATTTATTTCAAGTATTGTACTTTCTATTATCATTTAATGAAATATTTTGGAATTATATGTATATGTACTCATCCTCTTCAGGCAACTGTCTCGATTTTACTCGAATTATGATCAGCTATATAATTCAAAAAGATCTTAATGGTTTTGATTAGCCAATTGGCATAAACCACATATTTGGCCAAATATATAAATGATAGTTAAGTACGAAGGGGTCTTCTATCATGATAGTTAAGGGAAGTTATCCTTCTACCTAGAGGTGGTGGACTTAAGTTCAAGCCTCCAAGTCGTTAAGGTCAATGCGACCAGGACTATTAACCAACCATTAAGGTACTCTTATGTTAACATTCAAGAATGTTCATACTCTTGGTAGTGTGACTTGAGGAATCACACTAGCCTTCTAGGTAATGGACTATGTCCTAACCTTATAAAGCCTACGTGATCAAATTTGATCCTGGCTAATATCATCAGTGCGATGATTAAACATCCATTAGTGATGTATTGCCCTTGGGGCTATGATTAAACATCATTAGTGATGTAGTGCCTACGGGCCATATTTTAATGTCCATTAATGACAGGCCAATGTGCCATATTTTATGTCCATTAGTGACTTATGTCCACTACTGACAAGCCAATGTGCCATATTTTTATGTCCATTAGTGACAAGCCAATGTGCCATAATTAATGTCCATAGTGACAGGCCTGTGTGCCATATCATATGTCCATTAGTAACAAGCATGTGTGCCATAATCATATGTCCATTAGTGACATGCCCGTGTGCCATAATCATATGTCCATTAGTGAAAGGCCTTTGAGCCATATTTTAAATGTCCTTCGTGACAAGCCTATGAGCTGTTTATAATTGTCTAATGACAATGAAGGTTGTGACATTACGATCCACTGTCTAATAATATATGGACTATGTCCAAATTGTAATTTGCCTTTGATGGTCCTTTTGAGACCTAGGCCAAATATAGATAACATTTATTTAAAATGTTAAGCCTGACAGTTGTGATTCCATGCACACTGGTTCAAATAGGCAATGTATTGTTATATCCAAACTTTATAGCCTATATGGTTATTAATACCATGGCTAATATAAAATTTAATTTGGTATATAGTACCCAAACATAAGAGATGGCTAACTCAGATGAGACGCAAAGTAATCGCCGTGATAATAGTGCTGACAAAGCCAAAAATAAAGCCATCAATAATGATGATTTCCAAGCTCGCATTGATGCGCGTGTTTATCTATTCCACCATCATCAGCTCAAAAGGAGAGCTCTGCTCACTCTTCAAATGCGAAGAGTGAACCAAAGAGACTGGAATTTAATGATAGGTCCCGTTCTTCTAAAGACGGATGTACCTAGAAATACTTTGTCTCCTGCAAGCCCCGAGATTTTAATGGAGAAAAGGGGGCTATAGAAACTTTGAGATGGCTCGATGAGATGGAAACTATTGTAGATATCAGAGGTTGTGCTGATAAGGATGTGGTGAAGTTTGTATCCCAATCCTTCAAGGGTGATGCCCTAATATGGTGGAAGGCCATGGTTCAGTCAACAGGAAAAGTACACCTGCATAACTTGGGATGGACCAACCCCAACCTCCACCTGAGCCACCAAGGAGAAAACGAGGTGCACGTATGTCGGTACGTGCGGGCCAACAGTCAGGATCGCTGCCACCTTTGCCCAAACCTTACCCAACCATTCAAGAGGATCCACAAATGGGTGGACCCTCCAATGCTTCACCTGTGGTAGAACCGACACCACCACCATCAGATTTTAATAACCCTATTCCTACATATCCGGATATAACTGGATATGATCCCTTTAACCCATCTACGCCGATAAATTACTAGGCACTATCAGATGACCCTTATATGCAAGTAGTCATGCATAACGCGCTTTCCCCGTCTCCTTTCCCACCTGCTTATCCATATACTGGATATCCAACTTATGGGTACCAGTATCTTATGATGCCACAACCACAACCACAACCTCCGCCGCAACTCGAGGCCATTAACGAGGCCTTAGAACGAATGAAAGAAATGCAGCAACAAGCGAAGAAGACGGAGAAGAAGACAAATAAGTTCTTCAAGAAGCTCTCCAAGTTGGTTAAGGGAAAGAAAGATGAGTGAAGTCTTTTCTTTTATTATATGTAGTCCCTGCGTGGACATTTTTGTTTCTTTTAGTCCTTGCATGGACAATCAGTTTCATTTATTTATTTCAAGTATTGTACTTTCTATTATCATTTAATGAAATATTTTGGAATTATATGTATATGTACTCATCCTCTTCAGGCAACTGTCTCGATTTTACTCGAATTATGATCAGCTATATAATTCAAAAAGATCTTAATGGTTTTGATTAGCCAATTGGCATAAACCACATATTTGGCCAAATATATAAATGATAGTTAAGTACGAAGGGGTCTTCTATCATGATAGTTAAGGGAAGTTATCCTTCTACCTAGAGGTGGTGGACTTAAGTTCAAGCCTCCAAGTCGTTAAGGTCAATGCGACCAGGACTATTAACCAACCATTAAGGTACTCTTATGTTAACATTCAAGAATGTTCATACTCTTGGTAGTGTGACTTGAGGAATCACACTAGCCTTCTAGGTAATGGACTATGTCCTAACCTTATAAAGCCTACGTGATCAAATTTGATCCTGGCTAATATCATCAGTGCGATGATTAAACATCCATTAGTGATGTATTGCCCTTGGGGCTATGATTAAACATCCATTAGTGATGTAGTGCCTACGGGCCATATTTTAATGTCCATTAATGACAGGCCAATGTGCCATATTTTATGTCCATTAGTGACTTATGTCCACTACTGACAAGCCAATGTGCCATATTTTTATGTCCATTAGTGACAAGCCAATGTGCCATAATTAATGTCCATAGTGACAGGCCTGTGTGCCATATCATATGTCCATTAGTAACAAGCATGTGTGCCATAATCATATGTCCATTAGTGACATGCCCGTGTGCCATAATCATATGTCCATTAGTGAAAGGCCTTTGAGCCATATTTTAAATGTCCTTCGTGACAAGCCTATGAGCTGTTTATAATTGTCTAATGACAATGAAGGTTGTGACATTACGATCCACTGTCTAATAATATATGGACTATGTCCAAATTGTAATTTGCCTTTGATGGTCCTTTTGAGACCTAGGCCAAATATAGATAACATTTATTTAAAATGTTAAGCCTGACAGTTGTGATTCCATGCACACTGGTTCAAATAGGCAATGTATTGTTATATCCAAACTTTATAGCCTATATGGTTATTAATACCATGGCTAATATAAAATTTAATTTGGTATATAGTACCCAAACATAAGAGATGGCTAACTCAGATGAGACGCAAAGTAATCGCCGTGATAATAGTGCTGACAAAGCCAAAAATAAAGCCATCAATAATGATGATTTCCAAGCTCGCATTGATGCGCGTGTTTATCTATTCCACCATCATCAGCTCAAAAGGAGAGCTCTGCTCACTCTTCAAATGCGAAGAGTGAACCAAAGAGACTGGAATTTAATGATAGGTCCCGTTCTTCTAAAGACGGATGTACCTAGAAATACTTTGTCTCCTGCAAGCCCCGAGATTTTAATGGAGAAAAGGGGGCTATAGAAACTTTGAGATGGCTCGATGAGATGGAAACTATTGTAGATATCAGAGGTTGTGCTGATAAGGATGTGGTGAAGTTTGTATCCCAATCCTTCAAGGGTGATGCCCTAATATGGTGGAAGGCCATGGTTCAGTCAACAGGAAAAGTACACCTGCATAACTTGGGATGGACCAACCCCAACCTCCACCTGAGCCACCAAGGAGAAAACGAGGTGCACGTATGTCGGTACGTGCGGGCCAACAGTCAGGATCGCTGCCACCTTTGCCCAAACCTTACCCAACCATTCAAGAGGATCCACAAATGGGTGGACCCTCCAATGCTTCACCTGTGGTAGAACCGACACCACCACCATCAGATTTTAATAACCCTATTCCTACATATCCGGATATAACTGGATATGATCCCTTTAACCCATCTACGCCGATAAATTACTAGGCACTATCAGATGACCCTTATATGCAAGTAGTCATGCATAACGCGCTTTCCCCGTCTCCTTTCCCACCTGCTTATCCATATACTGGATATCCAACTTATGGGTACCAGTATCTTATGATGCCACAACCACAACCACAACCTCCGCCGCAACTCGAGGCCATTAACGAGGCCTTAGAACGAATGAAAGAAATGCAGCAACAAGCGAAGAAGACGGAGAAGAAGACAAATAAGTTCTTCAAGAAGCTCTCCAAGTTGGTTAAGGGAAAGAAAGATGAGTGAAGTCTTTTCTTTTATTATATGTAGTCCCTGCGTGGACATTTTTGTTTCTTTTAGTCCTTGCATGGACAATCAGTTTCATTTATTTATTTCAAGTATTGTACTTTCTATTATCATTTAATGAAATATTTTGGAATTATATGTATATGTACTCATCCTCTTCAGGCAACTGTCTCGATTTTACTCGAATTATGATCAGCTATATAATTCAAAAAGATCTTAATGGTTTTGATTAGCCAATTGGCATAAACCACATATTTGGCCAAATATATAAATGATAGTTAAGTACGAAGGGGTCTTCTATCATGATAGTTAAGGGAAGTTATCCTTCTACCTAGAGGTGGTGGACTTAAGTTCAAGCCTCCAAGTCGTTAAGGTCAATGCGACCAGGACTATTAACCAACCATTAAGGTACTCTTATGTTAACATTCAAGAATGTTCATACTCTTGGTAGTGTGACTTGAGGAATCACACTAGCCTTCTAGGTAATGGACTATGTCCTAACCTTATAAAGCCTACGTGATCAAATTTGATCCTGGCTAATATCATCAGTGCGATGATTAAACATCCATTAGTGATGTATTGCCCTTGGGGCTATGATTAAACATCCATTAGTGATGTAGTGCCTACGGGCCATATTTTAATGTCCATTAATGACAGGCCAATGTGCCATATTTTATGTCCATTAGTGACTTATGTCCACTACTGACAAGCCAATGTGCCATATTTTTATGTCCATTAGTGACAAGCCAATGTGCCATAATTAATGTCCATAGTGACAGGCCTGTGTGCCATATCATATGTCCATTAGTAACAAGCATGTGTGCCATAATCATATGTCCATTAGTGACATGCCCGTGTGCCATAATCATATGTCCATTAGTGAAAGGCCTTTGAGCCATATTTTAAATGTCCTTCGTGACAAGCCTATGAGCTGTTTATAATTGTCTAATGACAATGAAGGTTGTGACATTACGATCCACTGTCTAATAATATATGGACTATGTCCAAATTGTAATTTGCCTTTGATGGTCCTTTTGAGACCTAGGCCAAATATAGATAACATTTATTTAAAATGTTAAGCCTGACAGTTGTGATTCCATGCACACTGGTTCAAATAGGCAATGTATTGTTATATCCAAACTTTATAGCCTATATGGTTATTAATACCATGGCTAATATAAAATTTAATTTGGTATATAGTACCCAAACATAAGAGATGGCTAACTCAGATGAGACGCAAAGTAATCGCCGTGATAATAGTGCTGACAAAGCCAAAAATAAAGCCATCAATAATGATGATTTCCAAGCTCGCATTGATGCGCGTGTTTATCTATTCCACCATCATCAGCTCAAAAGGAGAGCTCTGCTCACTCTTCAAATGCGAAGAGTGAACCAAAGAGACTGGAATTTAATGATAGGTCCCGTTCTTCTAAAGACGGATGTACCTAGAAATACTTTGTCTCCTGCAAGCCCCGAGATTTTAATGGAGAAAAGGGGGCTATAGAAACTTTGAGATGGCTCGATGAGATGGAAACTATTGTAGATATCAGAGGTTGTGCTGATAAGGATGTGGTGAAGTTTGTATCCCAATCCTTCAAGGGTGATGCCCTAATATGGTGGAAGGCCATGGTTCAGTCAACAGGAAAAGTACACCTGCATAACTTGGGATGGACCAACCCCAACCTCCACCTGAGCCACCAAGGAGAAAACGAGGTGCACGTATGTCGGTACGTGCGGGCCAACAGTCAGGATCGCTGCCACCTTTGCCCAAACCTTACCCAACCATTCAAGAGGATCCACAAATGGGTGGACCCTCCAATGCTTCACCTGTGGTAGAACCGACACCACCACCATCAGATTTTAATAACCCTATTCCTACATATCCGGATATAACTGGATATGATCCCTTTAACCCATCTACGCCGATAAATTACTAGGCACTATCAGATGACCCTTATATGCAAGTAGTCATGCATAACGCGCTTTCCCCGTCTCCTTTCCCACCTGCTTATCCATATACTGGATATCCAACTTATGGGTACCAGTATCTTATGATGCCACAACCACAACCACAACCTCCGCCGCAACTCGAGGCCATTAACGAGGCCTTAGAACGAATGAAAGAAATGCAGCAACAAGCGAAGAAGACGGAGAAGAAGACAAATAAGTTCTTCAAGAAGCTCTCCAAGTTGGTTAAGGGAAAGAAAGATGAGTGAAGTCTTTTCTTTTATTATATGTAGTCCCTGCGTGGACATTCTTGTTTCTTTTAGTCCTTGCATGGACAATCAGTTTCATTTATTTATTTCAAGTATTGTACTTTCTATTATCATTTAATGAAATATTTTGGAATTATATGTATATGTACTCATCCTCTTCAGGCAACTGTCTCGATTTTACTCGAATTATGATCAGCTATATAATTCCAAAAAGATCTTAATGGTTTTGATTAGCCAATTGGCATAAACCACATATTTGGCCAAATATATAAATGATAGTTAAGTACGAAGGGGTCTTCTATCATGATAGTTAAGGGAAGTTATCCTTCTACCTAGAGGTGGTGGACTTAAGTTCAAGCCTCCAAGTCGTTAAGGTCAATGCGACCAGGACTATTAACCAACCATTAAGGTACTCTTATGTTAACATTCAAGAATGTTCATACTCTTGGTAGTGTGACTTAAGGAATCACACTAGCCTTCTAGGTAATGGACTATGTCCTAACCTTATAAAGCCTACGTGATCAAATTTGATCCTGGCTAATATCATCAGTGCGATGATTAAACATCCATTAGTGATGTATTGCCCTTGGGGCTATGATTAAACATCCATTAGTGATGTAGTGCCTACGGGCCATATTTTAATGTCCATTAATGACAGGCCAATGTGCCATATTTTATGTCCATTAGTGACTTATGTCCACTACTGACAAGCCAATGTGCCATATTTTTATGTCCATTAGTGACAAGCCAATGTGCCATAATTAATGTCCATAGTGACAGGCCTGTGTGCCATATCATATGTCCATTAGTAACAAGCATGTGTGCCATAATCATATGTCCATTAGTGACATGCCCGTGTGCCATAATCATATGTCCATTAGTGAAAGGCCTTTGAGCCATATTTTAAATGTCCTTCGTGACAAGCCTATGAGCTGTTTATAATTGTCTAATGACAATGAAGGTTGTGACATTACGATCCACTGTCTAATAATATATGGACTATGTCCAAATTGTAATTTGCCTTTGATGGTCCTTTTGAGACCTAGGCCAAATATAGATAACATTTATTTAAAATGTTAAGCCTGACAGTTGTGATTCCATGCACACTGGTTCAAATAGGCAATGTATTGTTATATCCAAACTTTATAGCCTATATGGTTATTAATACCATGGCTAATATAAAATTTAATTTGGTATATAGTACCCAAACATAAGAGATGGCTAACTCAGATGAGACGCAAAGTAATCGCCGTGATAATAGTGCTGACAAAGCCAAAAATAAAGCCATCAATAATGATGATTTCCAAGCTCGCATTGATGCGCGTGTTTATCTATTCCACCATCATCAGCTCAAAAGGAGAGCTCTGCTCACTCTTCAAATGCGAAGAGTGAACCAAAGAGACTGGAATTTAATGATAGGTCCCGTTCTTCTAAAGACGGATGTACCTAGAAATACTTTGTCTCCTGCAAGCCCCGAGATTTTAATGGAGAAAAGGGGGCTATAGAAACTTTGAGATGGCTCGATGAGATGGAAACTATTGTAGATATCAGAGGTTGTGCTGATAAGGATGTGGTGAAGTTTGTATCCCAATCCTTCAAGGGTGATGCCCTAATATGGTGGAAGGCCATGGTTCAGTCAACAGGAAAAGTACACCTGCATAACTTGGGATGGATCAACCCCAACCTCCACCTGAGCCACCAAGGAGAAAACGAGGTGCACGTATGTCGGTACGTGCGGGCCAACAGTCAGGATCGCTGCCACCTTTGCCCAAACCTTACCCAACCATTCAAGAGGATCCACAAATGGGTGGACCCTCCAATGCTTCACCTGTGGTAGAACCGACACCACCACCATCAGATTTTAATAACCCTATTCCTACATATCCGGATATAACTGGATATGATCCCTTTAACCCATCTACGCCGATAAATTACTAGGCACTATCAGATGACCCTTATATGCAAGTAGTCATGCATAACGCGCTTTCCCCGTCTCCTTTCCCACCTGCTTATCCATATACTGGATATCCAACTTATGGGTACCAGTATCTTATGATGCCACAACCACAACCACAACCTCCGCCGCAACTCGAGGCCATTAACGAGGCCTTAGAACGAATGAAAGAAATGCAGCAACAAGCGAAGAAGACGGAGAAGAAGACAAATAAGTTCTTCAAGAAGCTCTCCAAGTTGGTTAAGGGAAAGAAAGATGAGTGAAGTCTTTTCTTTTATTATATGTAGTCCCTGCGTGGACATTCTTGTTTCTTTTAGTCCTTGCATGGACAATCAGTTTCATTTATTTATTTCAAGTATTGTACTTTCTATTATCATTTAATGAAATATTTTGGAATTATATGTATATGTACTCATCCTCTTCAAGCAACTGTCTCGATTTTACTCGAATTATGATCAGCTATATAATTCCAAAAAGATCTTAATGGTTTTGATTAGCCAATTGGCATAAACCACATATTTGGCCAAATATATAAATGATAGTTAAGTACGAAGGGGTCTTCTATCATGATAGTTAAGGGAAGTTATCCTTCTACCTAGAGGTGGTGGACTTAAGTTCAAGCCTCCAAGTCGTTAAGGTCAATGCGACCAGGACTATTAACCAACCATTAAGGTACTCTTATGTTAACATTCAAGAATGTTCATACTCTTGGTAGTGTGACTTGAGGAATCACACTAGCCTTCTAGGTAATGGACTATGTCCTAACCTTATAAAGCCTACGTGATCAAATTTGATCCTGGCTAATATCATCAGTGCGATGATTAAACATCCATTAGTGATGTATTGCCCTTGGGGCTATGATTAAACATCCATTAGTGATGTAGTGCCTACGGGCCATATTTTAATGTCCATTAATGACAGGCCAATGTGCCATATTTTATGTCCATTAGTGACTTATGTCCACTACTGACAAGCCAATGTGCCATATTTTTATGTCCATTAGTGACAAGCCAATGTGCCATATTTTTATGTCCATTAGTGACAAGCCAATGTGCCATAATTAATGTCCATAGTGACAGGCCTGTGTGCCATATCATATGTCCATTAGTAACAAGCATGTGTGCCATAATCATATGTCCATTAGTGACATGCCCGTGTGCCATAATCATATGTCCATTAGTGAAAGGCCTTTGAGCCATATTTTAAATGTCCTTCGTGACAAGCCTATGAGCTGTTTATAATTGTCTAATGACAATGAAGGTTGTGACATTACGATCCACTGTCTAATAATATATGGACTATGTCCAAATTGTAATTTGCCTTTGATGGTCCTTTTGAGACCTAGGCCAAATATAGATAACATTTATTTAAAATGTTAAGCCTGACAGTTGTGATTCCATGCACACTGGTTCAAATAGGCAATGTATTGTTATATCCAAACTTTATAGCCTATATGGTTATTAATACCATGGCTAATATAAAATTTAATTTGGTATATAGTACCCAAACATAAGAGATGGCTAACTCAGATGAGACGCAAAGTAATCGCCGTGATAATAGTGCTGACAAAGCCAAAAATAAAGCCATCAATAATGATGATTTCCAAGCTCGCATTGATGCGCGTGTTTATCTATTCCACCATCATCAGCTCAAAAGGAGAGCTCTGCTCACTCTTCAAATGCGAAGAGTGAACCAAAGAGACTGGAATTTAATGATAGGTCCCGTTCTTCTAAAGACGGATGTACCTAGAAATACTTTGTCTCCTGCAAGCCCCGAGATTTTAATGGAGAAAAGGGGGCTATAGAAACTTTGAGATGGCTCGATGAGATGGAAACTATTGTAGATATCAGAGGTTGTGCTGATAAGGATGTGGTGAAGTTTGTATCCCAATCCTTCAAGGGTGATGCCCTAATATGGTGGAAGGCCATGGTTCAGTCAACAGGAAAAGTACACCTGCATAACTTGGGATGGACCAACCCAAACCTCCACCTGAGCCACCAAGGAGAAAACGAGGTGCACGTATGTCGGTACGTGCGGGCCAACAGTCAGGATCGCTGCCACCTTTGCCCAAACCTTACCCAACCATTCAAGAGCATCCACAAATGGGTGGACCCTCCAATGCTTCACCTGTGGTAGAACCGACACCACCACCATCAGATTTTAATAACCCTATTCCTACATATCCGGATATAACAGGATATGATCCCTTTAACCCATCTACGCCGATAAATTACTAGGCACTATCAGATGACCCTTATATGCAAGTAGTCATGCATAACGCGCTTTCCCCGTCTCCTTTCCCACCTGCTTATCCATATACTGGATATCCAACTTATGGGTACCAGTATCTTATGATGCCACAACCACAACCACAACCTCCGCCGCAACTCGAGGCCATTAACGAGGCCTTAGAACGAATGAAAGAAATGCAGCAACAAGCGAAGAAGACGGAGAAGAAGACAAATAAGTTCTTCAAGAAGCTCTCCAAGTTGGTTAAGGGAAAGAAAGATGAGTGAAGTCTTTTCTTTTATTATATGTAGTCCCTGCGTGGACATTTTTGTTTCTTTTAGTCCTTGCATGGACAATCAGTTTCATTTATTTATTTCAAGTATTGTACTTTCTATTATCATTTAATGAAATATTTTGGAATTATATGTATATGTACTCATCCTCTTCAGGCAACTGTCTCGATTTTACTCGAATTATGATCAGCTATATAATTCCAAAAAGATCTTAATGGTTTTGATTAGCCAATTGGCATAAACCACATATTTGGCCAAATATATAAATGATAGTTAAGTACGAAGGGGTCTTCTATCATGATAGTTAAGGGAAGTTATCCTTCTACCTAGAGGTGGTGGACTTAAGTTCAAGCCTCCAAGTCGTTAAGGTCAATGCGACCAGGACTATTAACCAACCATTAAGGTACTCTTATGTTAACATTCAAGAATGTTCATACTCTTGGTAGTGTGACTTGAGGAATCACACTAGCCTTCTAGGTAATGGACTATGTCCTAACCTTATAAAGCCTACGTGATCAAATTTGATCCTGGCTAATATCATCAGTGCGATGATTAAACATCCATTAGTGATGTATTGCCCTTGGGGCTATGATTAAACATCCATTAGTGATGTAGTGCCTACGGGCCATATTTTAATGTCCATTAATGACAGGCCAATGTGCCATATTTTATGTCCATTAGTGACTTATGTCCACTACTGACAAGCCAATGTGCCATATTTTTATGTCCATTAGTGACAAGCCAATGTGCCATAATTAATGTCCATAGTGACAGGCCTGTGTGCCATATCATATGTCCATTAGTAACAAGCATGTGTGCCATAATCATATGTCCATTAGTGACATGCCCGTGTGCCATAATCATATGTCCATTAGTGAAAGGCCTTTGAGCCATATTTTAAATGTCCTTCGTGACAAGCCTATGAGCTGTTTATAATTGTCTAATGACAATGAAGGTTGTGACTTACGATCCACTGTCTAATAATATATGGACTATGTCCAAATTGTAATTTGCCTTTGATGGTCCTTTTGAGACCTAGGCCAAATATAGATAACATTTATTTAAAATGTTAAGCCTGACAGTTGTGATTCCATGCACACTGGTTCAAATAGGCAATGTATTGTTATATCCAAACTTTATAGCCTATATGGTTATTAATACCATGGCTAATATAAAATTTAATTTGGTATATAGTACCCAAACATAAGAGATGGCTAACTCAGATGAGACGCAAAGTAATCGCCGTGATAATAGTGCTGACAAAGCCAAAAATAAAGCCATCAATAATGATGATTTCCAAGCTCGCATTGATGCGCGTGTTTATCTATTCCACCATCATCAGCTCAAAAGGAGAGCTCTGCTCACTCTTCAAATGCGAAGAGTGAACCAAAGAGACTGGAATTTAATGATAGGTCCCGTTCTTCTAAAGACGGATGTACCTAGAAATACTTTGTCTCCTGCAAGCCCCGAGATTTTAATGGAGAAAAGGGGGCTATAGAAACTTTGAGATGGCTCGATGAGATGGAAACTATTGTAGATATCAGAGGTTGTGCTGATAAGGATGTGGTGAAGTTTGTATCCCAATCCTTCAAGGGTGATGCCCTAATATGGTGGAAGGCCATGGTTCAGTCAACAGGAAAAGTACACCTGCATAACTTGGGATGGACCAACCCCAACCTCCACCTGAGCCACCAAGGAGAAAACGAGGTGCACGTATGTCGGTACGTGCGGGCCAACAGTCAGGATCGCTGCCACCTTTGCCCAAACCTTACCCAACCATTCAAGAGGATCCACAAATGGGTGGACCCTCCAATGCTTCACCTGTGGTAGAACCGACACCACCACCATCAGATTTTAATAACCCTATTCCTACATATCCGGATATAACTGGATATGATCCCTTTAACCCATCTACGCCGATAAATTACTAGGCACTATCAGATGACCCTTATATGCAAGTAGTCATGCATAACGCGCTTTCCCCGTCTCCTTTCCCACCTGCTTATCCATATACTGGATATCCAACTTATGGGTACCAGTATCTTATGATGCCACAACCACAACCACAACCTCCGCCGCAACTCGAGGCCATTAACGAGGCCTTAGAACGAATGAAAGAAATGCAGCAACAAGCGAAGAAGACGGAGAAGAAGACAAATAAGTTCTTCAAGAAGCTCTCCAAGTTGGTTAAGGGAAAGAAAGATGAGTGAAGTCTTTTCTTTTATTATATGTAGTCCCTGCGTGGACATTCTTGTTTCTTTTAGTCCTTGCATGGACAATCAGTTTCATTTATTTATTTCAAGTATTGTACTTTCTATTATCATTTAATGAAATATTTTGGAATTATATGTATATGTACTCATCCTCTTCAAGCAACTGTCTCGATTTTACTCGAATTATGATCAGCTATATAATTCCAAAAAGATCTTAATGGTTTTGATTAGCCAATTGGCATAAACCACATATTTGGCCAAATATATAAATGATAGTTAAGTACGAAGGGGTCTTCTATCATGATAGTTAAGGGAAGTTATCCTTCTACCTAGAGGTGGTGGACTTAAGTTCAAGCCTCCAAGTCGTTAAGGTCAATGCGACCAGGACTATTAACCAACCATTAAGGTACTCTTATGTTAACATTCAAGAATGTTCATACTCTTGGTAGTGTGACTTGAGGAATCACACTAGCCTTCTAGGTAATGGACTATGTCCTAACCTTATAAAGCCTACGTGATCAAATTTGATCCTGGCTAATATCATCAGTGCGATGATTAAACATCCATTAGTGATGTATTGCCCTTGGGGCTATGATTAAACATCCATTAGTGATGTAGTGCCTACGGGCCATATTTTAATGTCCATTAATGACAGGCCAATGTGCCATATTTTATGTCCATTAGTGACTTATGTCCACTACTGACAAGCCAATGTGCCATATTTTTATGTCCATTAGTGACAAGCCAATGTGCCATATTTTTATGTCCATTAGTGACAAGCCAATGTGCCATAATTAATGTCCATAGTGACAGGCCTGTGTGCCATATCATATGTCCATTAGTAACAAGCATGTGTGCCATAATCATATGTCCATTAGTGACATGCCCGTGTGCCATAATCATATGTCCATTAGTGAAAGGCCTTTGAGCCATATTTTAAATGTCCTTCGTGACAAGCCTATGAGCTGTTTATAATTGTCTAATGACAATGAAGGTTGTGACATTACGATCCACTGTCTAATAATATATGGACTATGTCCAAATTGTAATTTGCCTTTGATGGTCCTTTTGAGACCTAGGCCAAATATAGATAACATTTATTTAAAATGTTAAGCCTGACAGTTGTGATTCCATGCACACTGGTTCAAATAGGCAATGTATTGTTATATCCAAACTTTATAGCCTATATGGTTATTAATACCATGGCTAATATAAAATTTAATTTGGTATATAGTACCCAAACATAAGAGATGGCTAACTCAGATGAGACGCAAAGTAATCGCCGTGATAATAGTGCTGACAAAGCCAAAAATAAAGCCATCAATAATGATGATTTCCAAGCTCGCATTGATGCGCGTGTTTATCTATTCCACCATCATCAGCTCAAAAGGAGAGCTCTGCTCACTCTTCAAATGCGAAGAGTGAACCAAAGAGACTGGAATTTAATGATAGGTCCCGTTCTTCTAAAGACGGATGTACCTAGAAATACTTTGTCTCCTGCAAGCCCCGAGATTTTAATGGAGAAAAGGGGGCTATAGAAACTTTGAGATGGCTCGATGAGATGGAAACTATTGTAGATATCAGAGGTTGTGCTGATAAGGATGTGGTGAAGTTTGTATCCCAATCCTTCAAGGGTGATGCCCTAATATGGTGGAAGGCCATGGTTCAGTCAACAGGAAAAGTACACCTGCATAACTTGGGATGGACCAACCCCAACCTCCACCTGAGCCACCAAGGAGAAAACGAGGTGCACGTATGTCGGTACGTGCGGGCCAACAGTCAGGATCGCTGCCACCTTTGCCCAAACCTTACCCAACCATTCAAGAGGATCCACAAATGGGTGGACCCTCCAATGCTTCACCTGTGGTAGAACCGACACCACCACCATCAGATTTTAATAACCCTATTCCTACATATCCGGATATAACTGGATATGATCCCTTTAACCCATCTACGCCGATAAATTACTAGGCACTATCAGATGACCCTTACATGCAAGTAGTCATGCATAACGCGCTTTCCCCGTCTCCTTTCCCACCTGCTTATCCATATACTGGATATCCAACTTATGGGTACCAGTATCTTATGATGCCACAACCACAACCACAACCTCCGCCGCAACTCGAGGCCATTAACGAGGCCTTAGAACGAATGAAAGAAATGCAGCAACAAGCGAAGAAGACGGAGAAGAAGACAAATAAGTTCTTCAAGAAGCTCTCCAAGTTGGTTAAGGGAAAGAAAGATGAGTGAAGTCTTTTCTTTTATTATATGTAGTCCCTGCGTGGACATTTTTGTTTCTTTTAGTCCTTGCATGGACAATCAGTTTCATTTATTTATTTCAAGTATTGTACTTTCTATTATCATTTAATGAAATATTTTGGAATTATATGTATATGTACTCATCCTCTTCAGGCAACTGTCTCGATTTTACTCGAATTATGATCAGCTATATAATTCCAAAAAGATCTTAATGGTTTTGATTAGCCAATTGGCATAAACCACATATTTGGCCAAATATATAAATGATAGTTAAGTACGAAGGGGTCTTCTATCATGATAGTTAAGGGAAGTTATCCTTCTACCTAGAGGTGGTGGACTTAAGTTCAAGCCTCCAAGTCGTTAAGGTCAATGCGACCAGGACTATTAACCAACCATTAAGGTACTCTTATGTTAACATTCAAGAATGTTCATACTCTTGGTAGTGTGACTTGAGGAATCACACTAGCCTTCTAGGTAATGGACTATGTCCTAACCTTATAAAGCCTACGTGATCAAATTTGATCCTGGCTAATATCATCAGTGCGATGATTAAACATCCATTAGTGATGTATTGCCCTTGGGGCTATGATTAAACATCCATTAGTGATGTAGTGCCTACGGGCCATATTTTAATGTCCATTAATGACAGGCCAATGTGCCATATTTTATGTCCATTAGTGACTTATGTCCACTACTGACAAGCCAATGTGCCATATTTTTATGTCCATTAGTGACAAGCCAATGTGCCATAATTAATGTCCATAGTGACAGGCCTGTGTGCCATATCATATGTCCATTAGTAACAAGCATGTGTGCCATAATCATATGTCCATTAGTGACATGCCCGTGTGCCATAATCATATGTCCATTAGTGAAAGGCCTTTGAGCCATATTTTAAATGTCCTTCGTGACAAGCCTATGAGCTGTTTATAATTGTCTAATGACAATGAAGGTTGTGACATTACGATCCACTGTCTAATAATATATGGACTATGTCCAAATTGTAATTTGCCTTTGATGGTCCTTTTGAGACCTAGGCCAAATATAGATAACATTTATTTAAAATGTTAAGCCTGACAGTTGTGATTCCATGCACACTGGTTCAAATAGGCAATGTATTGTTATATCCAAACTTTATAGCCTATATGGTTATTAATACCATGGCTAATATAAAATTTAATTTGGTATATAGTACCCAAACATAAGAGATGGCTAACTCAGATGAGACGCAAAGTAATCGCCGTGATAATAGTGCTGACAAAGCCAAAAATAAAGCCATCAATAATGATGATTTCCAAGCTCGCATTGATGCGCGTGTTTATCTATTCCACCATCATCAGCTCAAAAGGAGAGCTCTGCTCACTCTTCAAATGCGAAGAGTGAACCAAAGAGACTGGAATTTAATGATAGGTCCCGTTCTTCTAAAGACGGATGTACCTAGAAATACTTTGTCTCCTGCAAGCCCCGAGATTTTAATGGAGAAAAGGGGGCTATAGAAACTTTGAGATGGCTCGATGAGATGGAAACTATTGTAGATATCAGAGGTTGTGCTGATAAGGATGTGGTGAAGTTTGTATCCCAATCCTTCAAGGGTGATGCCCTAATATGGTGGAAGGCCATGGTTCAGTCAACAGGAAAAGTACACCTGCATAACTTGGGATGGACCAAGTTTACGGACCTTGTTAAGAAAACGTACTGCCCACCTCATGAGGTGGAGAAGATAGAGACAGATTTTCTGACTCTTACAATGAAAAATCTGGACTGTCGGAAGTATGTTACCGACTTTAATTCCTTATCCAGATTAGTATCTTATCTGATTTCACCTGAACCAAAACGCATCACGCGTTTTATAAATGGGTTAGCGCATGAGATTAAAGGCATGGTGAAGGCTGCTCGGCCTACTACTTATAGGTCTGCTGTTGACCTATCTCTCTCACTCACCTTGGATTTGGTGAGACAAAAGTCAGTCAAGACTGAGACTGACGGGAAGAGGAAGAGAGAGGATGGTAACTCCCAAGGATTTATAAGATGAATAAGGGGAGATTTGGATTCAAAAAGAATCAAGATAAGTCGGGTGTGACGCCGACATGTAAGACCTGCAACCGCAGACACTGGGGACAATGTAATTTTTATCCACAGGCTAAACCCTGTGGTATCTGTAAAAGAAAAGGGCATAAGACCCTAGAATGCAAGGATCTTAAGGATGCAGTCTACTATGGTTGCAATGAAAAAGGGTATATAAAGACTAATTGCCCTAAGAATCTCAAGAGTAATAATGCAAAGCCTGGAGAGGCCAAGAAAGGAAATGCTCGTGCCTTTCAGATGAATGCTAGAGAGGTTGTTAATGACAACAACGTCATAACAGGTACATTCCTCATTAATGACGTATATGCTAGAGTTCTATTTGATTCGGGTGCAGGTAAGTCTTTTGTGGACCATAAGTTTAGCAAACTATTAAACTTATCCATAAGAACTCTAGACATAACTTATGAAGTAGAACTTGCTGACGGAACCATAGAAACAACATCTTCCATTCTTGATGGATGTTTCATATCCATTAAGAATCATTCAATTCCTATCTCTCTTCTGCCAATGAAATTGGCGGGGTTTGATGTAGTCTTAGGCATGGATTGGTTATCCCATAACCAAGCCCGCATTGCCTGTGATAAGAAACTCGTCGAAATTAAAACCCCATCTGGTGAAATGCTCACCATCTTTGGAGATTCACACTATGGATTGCTAGACAAAATGTCATTATTTAAAGCATCCAAGTGTCTAGGGAAAGGTTGTGTCATTTACATGGCACAAGTCACTATAAATGAGCCTAAGCCAAATATTGAAGACTTACCAGTTATCACGGAGTATCCCGATGTATTCCCAGAAGAATTACCAGGCCTACCTCCAGATAGGCAAGTGGAGTTCAGGATTGATATTATACCAGGGTCAGCACCCATAGCTAGAGCTCCATATAGGCTAGCACCAACCGAAATGAATGAATTAAGAGTTCAATTGGATGAACTCTTGGAGAGGTTCCTTGCCTTGGGGAGCTCCTATCCTTTTAGTTAAAAAGAAAGATAGTTCATTGCGCATGTGCATCGACTACCGAGAGCTGAACAAGTTAACAATCAAGAATAGATATCCTCTGCCCAGGATCGACGATTTATTTGACCAACTTCAAGGGGCTAGTTACTTCTCCAAGATCGACTTAAGATCAGGATATCATCAATTGAAGGTTAGAAGTGAGGATGTTCCCAAGACTGCCTTTAGACTCGTTATGGTCATTACGAATTTCTGGTGATGCCTTTTGGGCTCACAAATGCACCAGCAACATTCATGGATCTCATGAATAGAGTCTGCAAACCTTATTTGGATAAGTTTGTCAGTGTCTTCATAGACGACATAATTATCTATTCTCGTGATCAAGCTGATCACGAGAAACATCTTCGGTGCATTCTAGAATTGCTAAGGCAGGAGAAGCTTTATGTTAAATTCTCTAAATGTGAAATTTGGCTTAGAGAAGTCCAATTCCTTGGACATGTTGTAAGTGAGCGTGGTATCCAAGTGGATCCCGCCAAAATAGAAGCCATAATGAATTGGGAAATTCCCAAGACTCCATCAGAAATTCGTAGTTTCTTAGGATTGGCTGGTTATTATAGGAGGTTCATCGAGAACTCCTCAAGAGTAGCCACTCCTTTGACTGCCTTGACCCGTAAGAATGTTAAATTCGTTTGGGGTCTAAAACAACAAAAATCTTTTGAGATTCTAAAACACAAGTTGAGCAATGCTCCTGTATTATCTCTACCTGAGAGTATTGAAAACTTTGTTGCTTACTGTGATGCCTCGCACACTGGCATGGGTTGTGTGCTAATGCAAAATGGCAAAGTAATTGCCTATGCATCACGACAACTAAAGGTGCATGAAAAGAATTACACCACCCACGATTTGGAATTAGTTGCCGTTGTATTTGCACTAAAACTGTGGAGACATTACTTATATGGCACAAAGTGTATTATATACACTGACCATAAGAGTCTCCAACATTTGTTCAATCAGAAGGAATTGAACATGCGACAACATCGATGGATGGAAACACTTAATGATTATGAATGCGAGATTCGCTACCATCCTGGCAACGCAAATGTAGTCACTGATGCCTTAAGTCGCAAGGAAAGGGTTAAGCCCATAAGGATTAACGCCAAGAGCATCGAGCTCAGAAATAGCTTGAATTAGAAACTATTAGATGCACAAAAGCAAGCCCTATTAGAGGCTAATATTCCTAATGAGGGATTAGGCGGAACTGTTGATCAGTTAACGCCTGAAAAAGACGGAATCCTTCGATTTAATAACAGAATCTGGGTTCCAATGTTTGGAGGGCTTAGAGATCTAATCCTCCAGGAGGTGCATAATTCAAGATACTGTGTTTACCAAGGTGGTGACAAGATGTATCAAGATTTGAAGAAGAATTATTGGTGGATGGGTTTGAAGAAATCCATAGCCACTTATGTAGCTAAGTGTTTGACGTGTTCGCAAGTTAAGGCCGAACATCAGAAACCATCTGGACTTCTACAACAACTTGAGATTCCCACTTGGAAATGGGAAATGGTAACTATGGATTTGATTACCAAGTTACCTAAGACCAAACGTGGTAATGACATGATTTGGGTCATGGTAGATAAACTGACTAAGTCAGCACATTTCTTGCCAATTAAAGAGACTTATAGCTCTGAAAAGTTGGCTAAGTTGTATGTGGACAAGATTGTGTCCCTACACGGTGTGCCGGTATCTATTGTATCTGATAGAGATACTAGATACACTTCTTACTTTTGGAAAAGTTTCCAACAATCATTAGGCACACGATTAAACTTTAGTACGGCTTACCATCTGCAGACTGATGGTCAAAGTGAACGTACTATTCAAACTCTGGAAGACATGCTTCGGGCATGTGTGATGGACTTAGGTGGAAGCTGGGATGACCACTTACCCCTGATAGAATTCTCCTACAATAATAGTTATCATACAAGCATCAAGGCTGCTACTTTTGAGTCCTTGTATGGAGAAAATGTAGAACGCTCGTGTGTTGGGCAGAAGTTGGGGAAGCCCAACTATCAGGACCGGAGATTGTCCTGGAGACCACGGAAAAGATTGTGCAAATCCGTGATCGTCTCAAAGCTGCCAGAGATAGGCAAAAGAGTTATGCATACAAGAGGCGAAAACCTCTTAAGTTCCAAATAGGGGACAAAGTATTATTGAAGGTATCACCCTGGAAAGGTGTGATGCACTTCGGAAAAAAGGGAAAGTTGAGCCCGAGATATATTGGACCATTCGAGGTAATCGAATGTGTCGGTTCTGTAGCTTATAAGCTCAAACTGCCTAAGGAGCTCAGTGGAATCCATGATGTGTTCCACATATCTAATTTAAAGAAATGTCTAGCCGATGAGTCGCTAGCAATTTCACATCAAGATGTGCAAATTGATAAAAACCTGAGGTTCATTGAGAAACCCATTGCGATCGAGGATCGGCAGGTTAAAAAGCTCCAAAGGAAGTTAATACCTATTGTAAAGGTTAAGTTGGATGCCCGTCGTGGTCTCGAGTATACATGGGAGGTTGAGTCCACTATGCGACAAAAGTACCCCCATCTTTTTGAATAAAATCTCGAGGTTGAGATTTCTTTTAAGGGATGAGGATGTAACACCTCGTAAAATTCGTGTTCGATAATAAACCGACACGTGTATATACCCTTAAAAAATAGATAAATAAATAAATAAAATAAATGAATACAAAATATAAATACCTTAAATAAGTTAGCCACTCAACTCCTTAGACATATCCAAAAATCTAAAAAAAAAATTTAAACCTGACAGTAGCTTACGGTCTGGGACCGTAGCTTACTGTACGGACTTTCTAGTTAGAATTTAAACCTAACCGTAAGCTATGGTTTGGCAACCGTAGCCTACGACGAAGCCTTAGAACTTCAGTTTTGCATCATATAAACTTTCAACTAATAACCCTAAGGCCCCTAGACTTTATATAACCCTTTCCTTGCATATTTAAGTCATTTTTCGACCCGAATGACTCCCGGTTAAGGTAATATCTTGTGATTCAGCATTCTTGAGTATCACACATCTTCACCGAACCTTAAACCTTACTAGCTTGGGTGATTTAACCCATTAAACCGTAAGTGTTCGTATCTTTCGCGTTTAAGCTAGTAAACGCTTATAAGTCGTAAGAACACCTAGTGTGACACCCATTAATGTTTGGTTACTCTTATTCTTCTTCAATACATCTCGTATTGAATGAAAAGACCAAGTTGTATCATTATGTCATTGGACATAAGTCAAGGGACAATTCATGACAATCAACAAAACTATTATTGAGGGACTAAAAGTGTCAAAACTCCAAAATTCTGTCAAGATGCCATCTCTCCTGCAAAATGCCACACTCTTGCAGCTCTTGACACCTTGCTAGACACTTGTGACGATCCTAGAACACCTCTAACACCTGGCTTCATCTTCACACACCCTCTTGCACTATAAATAGCAACTCAAGCTCACTCATTTCCTTGCTCATTCACTTCTTCTCCTCTCTATTACACTCATGGAAGTTCCTGACCATTTGGGAGCTTCCCTTTGAGTTCTAAGTTTCTCTTGGATCACTTGTAAGTGCTCCATCTCTGCTCTTTTCTTTTTATAGGCTTTTTATAGCCAAAAGTCAAGCATTTTTGACAAATGCCTTGACTTTCGGTTAAGACCATTATGGTCCAGCCATTGTTCGAAATGAGCATGGATAAGTGATCGTAATTAGGTAGGTGTTAATCCCTTAAAAGGGCACCTCCTAAGGATCACGTTTACTAGGTCAATTGACGGGTCAAAGTTATTGTTTTAAAAAAGTCAAATAGGTCAGATTTCATAAAAATCATAATCCAAGTTTATACATGTTATAAGTATATTTTTGACACTTAAAAAAGTTGGTAATAATTATTAGAACATGTGGGAACATGTTCGATCCGTCAATTTCAGTCCTAGAGTCGGTTCGCAACCGAAAGTCGTGAAGTTTGACTTCTGCTTTGACTTTCGATTCTGACCCGACTTAGATTAGTTAACTTCTGAATTAAGGTCACATTATGATCATAATGCAATGTAGCATAACTCTCTAAGGTTATATTACATGATCATAATCATAATCTGAGTTTATGCACAAGTTCTGTAAAATGTCAAAATTTGACTAAAATGCCCTTTTTACATAAAACATGGTTTTAATCAACAATGAACTTGCAAATGAAATACCTACTGATATGTTAATGTAATTAACATATTATGATGTTAATATTCTGATCATAAATTGATTTTAGTATAATATCGTAAACTATACTTTAAATGACCAAATTGCCCTTTCGGTGCATAGTTTGGTCTTAAACCATAAACCACACTTATGTGTGCTATCTTACTGATATTATATCACAAATTAAGTATTTTTCCAGAATGTTTTTGATCATAACATCAGAATACACGCAAGTTCCTTTTATACGACATATAATTACCAAAACGCCCTTATAAGGCGTAGTTTCGTTTTAAAACCTCAAAGGGCATACAAGTTGATATCCTACTGATATTACATCTTATTTAAAGTATAATGACATAGGGAACTTGTTCATGACTCACCCGGTTAAGTATATATAACTAGTTTACGAAAGTTAACCGAAATGGGTTTAACCTTATCATTTTAATCTCCAAATCCAGAATATTAATTGTTATATATATTATACAAGTCTTAAGTACTTGTTGGGTTTAAACTACATTCTATCCGATCATCATTTAATCTACCGTATCATACCGATTTTGATCCTTTAAGCTAGTCAGTCTAAGTCTATGACTTAAATAAGACCGTTAGCATTCTAATTGGTTAGCTTATGCCATAATCCAGACTAGAGCCTTCCAGTAAATGCTATCTGCACTTATTTCATTTTGAATACGATTGAATTATTAAATCTTGCATTTTTAAATCAAGACTAGCTCAGGTAAATACTCTTGACTTATTTTCCTACACGGGCTTGGGTTATGGTAAATTATTACCGCTTGGTCGGAAATGGGATCAATCGAATGACGGATTGTGGCTAGTAAATCCGCATATTCCATTTTAATCAGTTTTGTTTGATAACTTAAACATTGGGGGTTAACGACCGTTTCCTGGATATCCTTGGCTCATTACATTAGATAATGGCCACGACCAAAGCACTGGGTGTAGGCATACACCCGACATATGCGAATGCTAAAATTATTTTTACCCACAAGTTGGGGATAACTCCTTCGTGGATTCATAAGTGGTGTGTACGTTAATCATGTGTCAGTCTCTGTACTGGCCCCGTATGTATTAACAAACATGTAAAGCTGTTAACAAGGTTACAAAGCTGACTTTCCCAAGTTATAAAAGATTTGTGCCTTGTGCACTTAAATCTAATTTTTAAAATGTTTTCAAAATGAGTCAGTCGGGTGCATTTACCAGCGAAAGTTGACGTATTTTCAAAAGACTAAGCTTGCAGGTACAATACGAAATAGGCTGGAAGCTGCTCGGTAGTGATATAAGAGGATCTTGCAAATCCTTAGATCTGCCCTAAAGTCTGTTATACATTTTTGTACATTTTACGATCCGCCTGTGGATCTTTCGTTACAAGTCGTCTGTATATTATTTTGTACTTTGAACATTTCGGTTTGTAATAGTAATTTAAATCCAAGACTCCTGCTGTGCTATGTTTAATTGACAATGATGATATCAGCTTACGTCACGATATTCCCCACCTGGGCCCACTGGTGCTTGGATTGGAAATTCGGGGTGTGACACCAGAACATTTAATACCGGGTTCAAATGGCGAGCACCATTTGACCCGCATGACTTGTTTGTCCTTTTAAACCATTCTTGCATACAATTATTTTTGCATATATACACATAGGTTTTAAAACATAACTAGAATATCATCTGCTTTAAGGAACGTTTACTTGTTTGTTTCGAGCTTACAGTTCAAACCTTTCCATTCTTATCCTACGTTCTTACCAGTTTGGTCTGAACTTACTTACTGATTCAGACATGTTCAATCTCATTATACATTCTTACTTGTTTGACCCGTACTTACTTACGGATTCAAACATTTTCATTCTTCATTATACATTCTTACTTGTTTGGTCCGTACTTCCTTACGGATTCATACACTTTCATTCTTATAGATTGATTTCTATTTCTTGTGAGTCTAACGACTCTTTTCACCCACACGTCGAACTTATTCCCAACTCCATCGGACATTCATGCGTTGATTATCATGCTTTCACGAAAGTCATATGCTTCTTGCGTACTGGCCAGGTGTGCAATCCACATTCTAGTTTCGTACCTTCATGATAGTCATCACCTTATGTCCGGAGAATTGAGTTTTTAGTTCACGCAACATCTTTAAAAACTTTAACAAGATAGTATTAATGTCTTTTGTTTAATATTTACCCTTCCCAAGGAGATTCTTCCTTTTTCCTTCAAAACCGGTACCCATATATACATTAATATTGTGTACCTTGGGTCCATTTGTCTAATTACATGCTTTGGCATTCATCCTAGACCGTATTCTCAGGTCATCTCCTCAATCCTTTAAACTTACCTTGCATTTACAATTCAGTTAGTATCTTTATATGAATACATATACGCATAATTACATCCATTTACACATTTGGATCTTGATCGAGTCTTGGATTGTACAGGTCCTTTATCACTAGAGCACACGGGTTTGAGTTCAAGTACTTACCTTCTTGTACTTGATTTCCTTCAAACCATGGCTCTGATACCAACTTGTAACAACCTATTTACGTTTAAACCATACGAGACACAACGGAAATACCGACTTAAAAATTCTTCCTTTATGGCTATATTACATGCTTAAGGGTTCGTTTATAAATATTTGGAAACTTTCTTAAAAAGATTTACTACGTTCATTTTGCTTGACTTGCCAAATGTAATACATAATGCAAGCTATGAAATCGCTCTTCCCGTACAATCCTTGCTCTTTGACTCGATCTTCGTCCACATGTCTCCATGATGATCTGACTAATCTGCGGTCACCATATAAATATAACCAACATGTTAGTAAATGGTGACACCATATATTTTTAATTAGAAACATTAACATGAACCGTCTACATATCCATCAAACATTATCCATAACTCCAACATGATATTCTTCGAATCACTTCCTTATGACGAGCCTCAAACCTTCGAGAGCCCAACCTTTACTTACCTGCATTCCTAAATTCATTCTCAACAACAAACAATTAGCCTCTTCACATAAACTCATAACATCGAATGACGTTCATTGAGCTACATCACGTATAAGCATTTTCATACATACACATACTTACATACAGGTTCCATACATACATCTCACAATAACATCAGCATCTAACTCTTTCACTCTACAACTATATACTTTTGTATGCGTATTCGAGTCATATTCACTTATCCGTGTTCAATCGTCGAACTTTAGTTATGCCTAATAATTTACTTATAACATACTTAAAAACAAGTCTCATTTCCCCATTCGTATAATACATTCTAACGTATTCAGTCCCACAAGTTTCAAACCTCCAACATACATATACTTACATTTATCATTTACGAACCCGAAAGTCATTGATTGTATTCATACACATAATTAAAACTTTTACGAACTTTTCAAAGCTATACTATCTTTCGGAAGTTTACAGAAGCCTTTACATATGCCTTAAAAGATACGAAGTCCAAGATGCATTAGTATATATACAACAATCAAATTTAACGTTTGGTACACATTCCCGCCGTAAGCTACGGTGATGATTTTCTGCCAACCAAATACTTCCTGCCGTAAGCTACGGTCGGGTACCGTAGCTTACGGTCATGACTTTCTGCCAAAACAGATATACCCTATCGTAAGCTACGGTCAGGTACCATAGCTTTCGGTCACCTGCTGTTGCTGCTAATCTGCACTTGTTTTTGACCCATTTCAATTTTACAGATCATCTAGGCCAACTCTGGGCCTTCCGAATACACCATTTCCAATAACTTAACATATTTTATCTCTTTTCAAAACCTTCTGAGTACTTTATTAAATTCCCACTCTTTTCGTCTAATAACCTTTCTACGAAATTCACGACCCGTTTACCCCTAAATTGAGGTTTTACGGTTTAATGACATACCAATCCCTTATAAGAAGTCTTATTATAATATTTCTTATTTAGTCATACGTTCTACTTTGGTTTCGACTATTCGAAATATAAACATCTTCATGTACTTAAATACGAAGTGAGTTCAAGAATTCACTTACCTTAGCGTCCGCATTTGCATCCGTTACCTTGTCTCTTTTCGTCCCGTTAGCCTTCCATGCTTTCATCCCCTTTGACATGATTCCTACACTTTCATGTCGTTGCAATCATATTCTTGTTAGCATACATGATTGTACACGTTAACGATCATAAGGAATGCATAACTCACATTTGACTTTCATTAGTCATTTCTAACAAGCATAAAACATGTACCCAAAATCACATCTATTCAAACTCATATACTTCATCATGTCATCATTCATAACACATATTCATATAACACGCGCCATATGACTTCCCAAAGTTTTACAACTGTGATTACAAGTCTAATCATGCTTCTTATGTGTAGTTGACTTTTGGAAGTCAATGGTTTACTATATGAACTTTCAACTTAATCTCATCGATCCGTGTCATCATATTCGGTTATACGAAACACACTATATACATTTCATACTCATTAAGTAATATGTATTCAACCATGATATCGCCTAATTATATGCATACACCATCATTTTCAATTTCCTCCATACTAGTGATTCTTTTATAATTCTACAACTAACACCTTTTCATGAAATCCTTCTACAATGCGTTTTCATGTTTACTTAACATTAATCATGTCATTACCACATCCTAGTAAAATTCATTCATTGTTTAGCATATAATTTCACATTCTAATCTATACTAGGCATTTCATCAAACACTTGGTGTGCGTACACCATTTAATGTACAACATACAACTAATTAATGCATAATCTTCCAAGTTCTTACTTTCAATCATCAACAAAACAAAACATCAAACTAACTTCATACCATATTCAACCTAACTTGCATGAGTTCATCATATTCTAACATAATACATAAAGAATTGAACAAAGATTTGACGCAGGTGACATATCCATGTCGCCATTTTCATCATCAATGGTGGGTTTCACCTCCAAACATCAAATTACTCAAAATCATTCATTATCCAAGCTTTATTTGTTGATTCTAACACACTCCCATGCCTAATAACATACAAACTAAAATATTAACCACATAACCATTTCTTGTAAAATCATCAAATCATAATCTACAACTTACCACAAGTTTTACATCCTTAGATGATTAGAAATCTTCAACCATGCAAGTGTTTTTGGCTCAACCCTTTCATCAATTTCTTGATTTTGTGAAGTTTTGGGGAAGAACCCTTTTTCTTCTATGTGTGTCAACACACACAGAAACACACACTAAACTCCTGAACATTCTATTTGATATAAACTTTAATCAAATCTCCAATTTCAGCCCTTCTAGTTTGGTTTCTTGTCAAAATTGTCACAACTTTTGTTTTTCATTTGTTTGCTCAACTATTTAACTAGGTTAAATAGCTTGGTTATTTTATTTCATGCCATCACACAAGAAACATACTAGGCAATTAGAATTATGATTTTTGGGGCGTTACAAATCTACCCTCCTTAAAGGAGGTTTCGTCCCCGAAACCTTTCTCATTCCTGCTAGACCAATTCTATTCTTACATTTTCATTCTATTTACTCAAGATGCTCTGTTCAACACAAAACATGCGTGATGAATTAAGAAGTAGCCTTTACCGACATCTATAAATAGGTGTCTTGTACTTGATTTCTTTATTAAATTAACACCTTCATACATTTATCAAGCATATTTCCATCTCACATGTGTGTCACACATGATATTCCATTCTAGCTTAGTCGCATGAGTACCCATTATGAGTTTATTTCAGTGTTCTATTTTTAGCATTCTTTCTGGGTACTTTCGTTGGCACATAACGATTTGAACCATCTACAAACTCATTTTACCAATATTCATTTAAGTTGAGCATTATCACTAGGTAACTAGCATTTCATTCTGGTTTATCTTGAGCAAACCATTACATCCCATCACTAACGTTGTTCCAAATTTCTCTCATGTCCACATGGGAGGTAAACGTATGATAATACGCATTACTGTAAACATTCAGTTATTTTTTTAATACCACACATAACTACCATTTTCATACTTACTTATCTGTACTCAATACGAGGATTTAGCATCATTCTACATTTTCTACCATTACTTGTACTATGCACGTCCTTAGGTTTAGCATCGAATCATTTCATTAGTGTCACTTTGTTTTCTACTCTCTTCACACACTAAGTATTCTACATATGTAATTACGTTGTGCAAATTCATCGTACGAGCATTTATTCAATACCCAAAATTTTTACTCAGGGCATTTTAATATTTACTTAATATGACGTGAATTTCTTTCTTTTATTGACCCTTAAAAGTCAAACATTCCATTCCATACTATATTTATCATATCATTCATTTCCTTAATTCGTATATCGTGTTCGATCTACCAATTCATACTTAACATTCATGAGTTAAACATTTTACTAACTTTTCTTTTGTTGCATTGATCATCGATCCGCCATCCGGATTGGCCCATTTCTTTATGAGTCCAAGCTAGAACTGAATTGACTTCGTCCATCCATGTGATGAGTTTTCCACTCATGCACATCCTTTTCCAACTCTACCAGCTTTACTCACCAAGAGTTCTACCATTTTTATCTATAAAATGAAGGATTAGCACCTTTCGTTGATATTCTTTCAGGCATGGCGTTTATCAATTTATCTTATTCGCATACTAGTCATTTTCTAGCTTCCTTTAAATCATTAGTCCGTTTGACTATTCTTAACGAGTCAATACATGACCATTCTTTAACATATTACTTTCCTTTATTTGACTCGTTTATAACGGGTCAAGACATAACCATTCTTTAACATACCAATTCCACTCGGTTCTTTATTGTATTTGGTGTTAATTCACCTATGTTCCTTCGTAAACCCCTTATTAATGGGTATCTATATTACGCATTGCATTCTTTACATAATACTTTCAAAATTTGTAATTAATTATTTACCGACTTCTACAGTTTGAATCTTCTAGGTCAAACTGCCATTTAATGTACAACATACAACTAATTAATGCATAATCTTCCAAGTTCTTACTTTCAATCATCAACACAACAAAACATCAAACTAACTTCATACCATATTCAACCTAACTTGCATGAGTTCATCATATTCTAACATAATACATCAAGAATTGAACAAAGATTTGACATAGGTGACATATCCATGTCGCCATTTTTATCATCAATGGTGGGTTTCACCTCCAAACATCAAATTACTCAAAATCATTCATTATCTAAGCTTTATTTGTTGATTCTAACACACCTTCATGCCTAATAACATATAAATTAAAAGATTAACCACATACCCATTTCTTGTAAAATTATCAAATCATAATCTACAACTTACCACATGTTTTACATCCTTAGATGATTAGAAATCTTTAACCATGCAAGTGTTTTTGGCTCAACTCTTTCATCAATTTCTGGATTTTGTGAAGTTTTAGGGAAGAACCCCTTTTTCTTCTATGTGTGTCGGCACACACACAAACACACACTAAACTGCTGAACATTCTATTTGATATAAAATTTAATCAAATCTCCAATTTAAGCCCTTCTAGTTTGGTTTCTTGTCAACAATTGTCACAACTTTTGTTTTTCATTTGTTTGCCCAACTATTTAACTAGGTTAAATAGCTTGGTTATTTTATTTCATGCCAACACACAAGAAACATACTAGGCAATTAGAATTGTAATTTTTGGGGCATTACAACCACCATTAAATGATAAATCAAGAATTCAAGACACAAGAAATCTACTACAAACTCCTTACGATAAATCGAGTATAGCTAACTTAAGACATAGTTATCTAAATTTACTTAGACATATCCCATATAAAATGTCTTTAATGTCCAAGTTCTCTGTTTAGATAAGAGATTACACTTTACTATTTTTTTAATATAATTATTAACTAATGTTTAGGTGGGAAAGTAATAAAAGGGGGAAAGTAAAACTTAAGAGGGAAAGTTAAATATTAAAAAACATTAAAAACTTTTAACAAATTAACATACACAAATAACACAAACGAATGTAAATGAACATATTATCGAACGTTTATGAACGAACGAGACCTTTGTTCGTATTGCTTAATTTATTTATTCAAATGGAATTCTTGTTAACAACAAAAAGGAGCAGTCAAGTGTAACACCTCGTAAAATCATGTCCAATAATATAGCGACACGTGTCATTATTTTAAATTAAGTCTAATAAAGACTAATAAGGACTAAAGGTGTCAACATGCTCAAACTAAGCCTCTGAGTGACCCTTTACGAAGTCCTAAATCTCATATGAGCCACTGGTTGGAGGAGAGGGATTAATTATGTAAATATGCAAAATTTGGACAAATGAGGGGTTAAAAGTGTCAACATGTTAATATATACCTCTGAGTGACCTTTTAACGAACCGAGAGCTTGACAATGTCCATGCATACTCCCAGGTATGCCATATATTAGCTACGGAGGGCTAATTATGCTTAAAAAAGTGTTTTAGAAGTTTAATAAGTTGAGGGGCTAAATGTGGCAAACTTCAAACGATGTTATGCACAGCTCACGGGCCATGAGAGACATGGTCTGGTATCTCGCGCGCCGCCAGAGGACATCTGCAGCAGAAAGTTTTGCTTGGTACCCACACAAGTTGTCACACCCAACCCGCAGCGGAATAGGTGATCGGGGCATGATTGGGTTAACTCGAGAGCTTATGACTTGCTATTACTTGTTTTAAATATTCATTAATTCATATCAAGTGTCTCACAATATGTGACATTTGTGCCTTTTCAATCATTGCACAATTACAAACCATTTCGTATACAATGAAAACCTGTGTTTTATTTTCAAATATTTTTATATTCAATAAAATCTTGTATTTTATTGATGAGAATGCAAAAATGTGAATCATTGCACAATTTCGATCATTTTCGTGTTCGTTAAAGCATTCTACGCATTTTGTGAAACGCGTAACCATACAACCGAACGAACCGACATCCACGACATTTTCGGGCATAATACAAGTTACACATGTCTTAACACCTTTATATAACCTAAATATTAGGTTAAAGGGGTTAAAAATGGCAAACAAGTGAAAATACAAGTCCAAGGGCCAAAAATGTCAAAAAAATAATAAATATTTTTGCTTCTTCACCAAATTTGCCACCTATCTCCAATTTTTGACACCTAGCACTCACTTTACCACACTTAATATGGTGTTGACACATGTTAGGACACTAATCCACACTTGAGGACACTTGTCATCACCTCCTTAATCCTAAAATACTATGAATACCCCATGATTCTTCCATTTTTTTCACACCACTTCAAAACACTTCAAAGCAAAGTGTGAAGTTCTTCTTTCTATCCTTCTTGGAGCTTGTTTCTAACCTTTCGAAGCCTCCTATCTTGAGTTCCGAAAGTGTTCTTCAACACGAGTAAGTACTCTTCCTAGTTCTTTAATTTTTTTTAGCTATTTTGAGCTAAAAGTCAAACAGTTTGGCAACCTGATTGACTTTTGCTTCTAACCATATTTGGTCAAGTCAAAGTTCAATTGAACTTTGAAACGTGATCGTAATCACGAAGGTTATAATGCATAACAATTTCACCATTTGATTACCACGTTTACTAGTCGAAGTGACGAGTCAAAATTTCGGTCAAAAATGCGCATGATGTGCATTTTAAGACGAAACTATTTTCAGGTATCAAAACACCAAGTTTTGATACCAAATCAGTTTTATAAACTTAGTTAGGCATATTTTGACATGTCTAACTCGTCACTTCTAGTTTAGTGCTTATTTAGGGTCGTAAGTCGAGCGGTCTTGACCACCGCTTTGACTTCGAATCCGACCCGTTGGTCGATCTTAGAATTCGACCAAACACATATTAGTGACCATAGTTGTATAGGGAATAAACTACTGAGGTTATACCTTAATTGTCATGTCGTTTGGTTAGTATTATGATAAGTTACTTCTATGTTCTTAAAAAATGATGACCAAAATGCCCTTTTGCGCATAAATCCATTTTAAACACATGTAACCAAATTCTTATCATATAAACTGATGTTATAACATTTTCAAACATGCTTAGGGCATTTAAGACTTATCA
Organism: Scalesia atractyloides; assembly: GCA_947069175.1. Lineage (NCBI taxonomy): Eukaryota > Viridiplantae > Streptophyta > Magnoliopsida > Asterales > Asteraceae > Scalesia > Scalesia atractyloides. The sequence goes on along the minus strand of CAMTDV010000026.1, from coordinate 91,002,592 downwards.
TAGGACGATCACGCGTTTACACTAATGACCCGTTAAAGTAGCATTAACTACCTTAACGAGTCATAATGGGTCAAAAGCACTTAGGATCCTTTCCAACTCAGAATGTTAAGTTGGGTACACCATATTACATGAGTTCCAACACTCGTTTGGTTTATAAGACTTCATTCTATCCGATCTCCCGTTTTTAGTCCCGACACGCTAACATATTTATCTGACACATTAGGACACGGTTGAGCTTTGTTTATTTCGTTGATCAAGAACACTTTCGCAATCCCAAGTGAGTACATAGTTCCCCTTTTTCTTAAACCTTTGGGGTGATTCATATGTGCTAAACTATCTTTCAAATATACATATTTACTAAGCATGGCTCATGTGAGTACATAGCCCCCCCCCCTTACATTTTTTAAATGTTTTGGGGTGACTCATATGTGCTAAATCATTTTCAAGTTTTCAAAAACAATGTCTATGATTTATATATAAAACAATACGATTTCAATAATGTGAACAACTTGTTGATGCGTTATCCATAACACGAATGACATTCATTAGCTTTGGCCAAGCCGACCAGAATTATGTTATGGTAACATAGGACTGACAATCCCATTATCAGACCGTTCACTGGATTTGGTGGAAGTTTGGGTAATGACAGAAACTGTTTCTGATTAACAAATGAACTGTTGATTTGTTAGTCTAGTTAAAGAGACCCTTTGGTGGTCTATTAAAGATACCCTTTGGTGGTATAGTCAACAAAGGTTTGAATGTATTCATTAAAGAACGATCAAAAGTTTTCACAACTAAAACCTGGATGATTTGTTTATGACATGGACAATTGGTTTATGACACGGACGATTGATTTATAACACAGACAAATGGTTTATAACACGGACAAATGGCTTTGAACAATATCACACAATGATTTTCATTTAAAGATATAAACCATACGTAGTTTTCTTTCGAATCAATCTATTACTAGTTTATTTTACAAAAGAAACGTTTTGGTCAAGATTCATGGCTACAAGGTATTCACAACTCTAACCAACTTGTTTTAGTTGGTTAATTGTATTGCCATATCAAACACTTTTGATACGAGGTTTTCATTTAACGACTCTTGTAGTTGGACGAGGTGTTGCAATATGTATACAAAGCCACAAATTTGACACACTCACAAAACCTATGTACTCGCCGGCATTTTTATGCTGACTCTCTTTTCACATATGTTTCAGGACCAATGCTTGATAATATGATTCATGCTTCAAGTAGGAATGGACGTGGGCCTTAGTGACTTAAAACATGAAAGACAGTTTATTTATGTGTTATTCTTGTTTATCCCAAGACAATGTAAACATTTAACTTAATAAAACAAAATTTTAAATTCCATGAGTTGTGAAACAATAGTTCTGTGACATGACTCCCTGACGTTTCCGTCGCGGTTCGTTGTTTTACGTGGTTGGGGTGTTACAGAAAGATTGGTATCAGAGCTTATGGTTATAGGGAATTAGGTTATTAGTACCTTCCAAGGACCCTAACACGAGTTATCTTGCGTTTATATTATTAAAACAATACCATCACCTGTCCTTAGGTGATTACCAAAACAAATACACAAGTGACAAATTCGTTTTGAAAATCAATCATCTATCCTTAGATGATTTGTTATGGCTTAAAGCCTTGTAAGTTTTCAAAATCCCCTCAAAGTTTAGGTTTTATTAATGTGAACATGTGCAATCTGGAAGGGTGGATGCCTGTACCCTGAGTTTTCTGTCTAAGGCTAGAGTGTTCGTACAAATTCGCATTATCGGACCAGTCACTCTTACCTGGGAACTCTTGGGGTGAGTGTCCACTTATAGGCTAAAGCATGTATTTGTAATACATTATAAAGACCCATTTACTTTGATTAGTCACCGTATGTTGTTTGTTTGTTTTTACGTAACGAACGATTGACCACCATCCTTATATTTCGTCGATATTTTTAACATCTATCTAGATTAGCCAATGTTTGTCATTCGGCCCCAAAACAAGTTATTTAGAATCCTGTTCAACCCCAAGCCAACCCTGTTAGACCGCCGTTCCCACCTGGTTCTTGCTAAACAACTGTGGCGAGATGGGTCACTTTAGAAACAACTTCCAAAATTGGTGAATGCGAATGCAAATCCAGCGTGCATTCAACATCAATGCCAACAAGGCTCGTGCTGATAACGGATTCATTAACGGTACGTTCCTTGTTAACAATCATCCTGCTTCTATTCTTTTCGATTTGGGTGCCGATAGAAGCTTTAGATCACTAGCCTTTGAACCTTTGCTTCCGATGCCTAGAACTAAACTAGGAAAACCCTTAACGGCGGAAATAGCTAGTGGTGATCCCCTTGTGCTCGAATAGGTCATTCGTAGTTGCCAATTGAACTTGGATAACCACCTTTTTCCCATTGACCTCACACCAATGCAACTCGTGAGTTTTGACATCATAGGAATGGATTGGTTAACCAAACACCATGCTGAGGTGATTTGTTTCGACAAGGTTGTTCGTGTCCTTTTTCGTCTAGCGGAACCTTAGAAGTTCACGGAGAGAAACCCTCTAGTAGCCTAAAACTCATGACCTGTACCCAGGCCCAAAAATACCTACGAAAGAATTATGTAGCCTTCTTCACACATATCGTAGAGGAAAAAGGCAAGGGCAAAACTATTCAGGACATCCTCGTTATTCGGGAATATCCTGAGGTATTTCCTGAAGAGCTACCTGGTTTAGCCCCAATTCGTCAAGTTGAGTTTCGTATTGACCTTGTATCTGGTGCCAACCAAATTGCCAAATCTCCTTACCGTCTTGCAGCGTCTGAAATGCAAGAGTTGTCAAAACAACTCCAAGAACTTTCAGACAAGGGATTCATTCGTCCGAGCTTTTCACCTTGGGGCGCTCCTGTCCTATTCGTGAAAAAGAAGGATGGATCCTTCCGTATGTGTATCTATTATCATGAGCTCAACAAACTCACAATCAAAAACCGATATCCCCTACCTCGCATTGATGATCTCTTTGATCAGCTACAAGGTGTGACCTGCTTTTCAAAGATTGATATGCGTTCTGGGTATCATCAACTTCGTGTACTCGAAGAAGATATTCCGAAGACTACTTTTCGCACTCGATACGGTCATTACGAGTTCACTGTCATGCCTTTTGGTTTGACGAATGCTCCTGCCGTCTTCATGGACTTAATGAATAGGGTTTGTAAACCTTATTTAGACAAGTTCATCATTGTTTTTACCGACGACATCCTCATTTATTCTAAGTCTCGTGCCGATCACGAACAACATCTTCGTTTAACGATGGAACTCCTAAAGAAAGAACAACTTTACACCAAATTCTCCAAATGTGAATTTTGGCTAAACGAAGTTCAATTTTTGGGACACATTGTTAATGAACAAGGTATACATGTAGATCCCGCCAAAATCAGTGTGATTAACGATTGGAGTACACTTACTACTCCTACCGAAGTTCGTTCATTTCTTGGTCTTGCTGGATACTATCGACGATTCATCGTGAAATTTTCAAAGATCGCGGTTCCCCTCACCACTTTGACTCAGAAGAATAAACCTTTCGAGTGGGGACCCAAACAAGAGGAAGCCTTTCAAAAAAAAAAAAATCCATGAGAAGAACTACACAACTCATGATCTTGAGTTAGGAGCCGTAGTTTTTGCTCTCAAAATTTGGAGACACTACCTTTACGGTACGAAATGTGTGGTTTTCACTGACCACAAAAGTCTCCAACACATATTCAATCAAAAGGAGCTTAACATGAGACAACGACGCTGGGTCGAACTTCTGAATGACTACGACTGCGAGATTCGCTACCATCCTGGTAAGGCGAATGTTGTGGCTAAGCGCTTAGTCGTAAGAAACGTGTCAAACTTCATTGTGTTTGAATTCAATCTGATATCCAAACACGTATCCTTCAAGCACAACATACATGTGTGACCCAAAGCTTGTTGAAAAATGAGCTGCCACAAAATCTCGAACTTCAACTCGAAACAAAAGATAACGGATTACTCTACTACAAGAACCATTTGTGGATTCCTAGTCAAGACAATCTCCGCACCTTATTGATGGACGAAGCTCATAAGTCTCGTTATTCAATCTATCCTGGTGCAGACAAAATGTATAAGGATCTCCGTACCTAGTATTGGTGGTCGGGTATGAAGAAGGACATTGCCTTATATGTGTCAAAATGCCTAACTTGTCTTAGAGTTAAGGCAGAATATCAACGCCCATCTAGTTTACTTGAGCAACCACAAATACCGGTATGGAAGTGGGAGAACATTGCGATGGATCTCGTCACTAAACTACCGTGCACACCTAGAGGTCATGATGCCATTTGGGTAATCATCGATCGTCTAACAAAGTCAGTACACTTTTTGGCAATTCGTGAGGATCTATCTGCTGACAAACTCGCCAAGATCTACGTTGATGAGATTGTATCTCGTCATGGTGTTCCTTTGAACATCATATCCGATCGAGATGCTCGATTCTCATCTCAGTTTTGGAAGACCATGCAATCTGCCATGGGAACCAAACTCAATCTATGCACTGTTTGTCATCCTAAAACGGATGGACAATCTGAAAGGACAATTCAAACACTGGAGGATATGCTTAGAGCATGTGTAATTGACTTTGGTGGTAGTTGGGATTCGCATCTACCATTGGTCGAATTCTCCTACAACAATAGTTATCACTCCAGCATCAATATGGCGCCTTTCGAAGCTCTATAAGGTCGAAAATGTCATTCACCTATCTGCTAGAATGAGGCCGGTGAAGCTCAGCTCACTGGGCCAGAACTCATTCACGACACAACAGACAAAGTCAAGAAAGTTCGCGATAACCTTCTGACAGCTAGAAGTCGTCAAAAGAGTTATGCAGACAAACGACGCAAGCCCTTGGAATTTCAAGTTGGTGATCACGTCCTTGTCAAGGTATCCCCTTGGAAAAGTGTGATTAGATTTGGAAAGAAAGGAAAACTGCATCACGATATATTGGACCATTCAAGATCATTGAGAGAATCGGAAAGGAGGCCTACCGACTTGAGCTACGTCCTGAACTTGGGAATATTCACCCAACATTCCACGTGTCCAATTTGAAAAAGTGTTTAGCCGATACAAACCTCCACATTCCCCTCGAAGAAATTCACGTTGAAGACACTATGCACTTTGTCGAGAAACCTGTGGAGATAGTGGACCGTGAAGTCAAGAATCTCAAGCGTATTCGTATACCGATAGTTAAAGTTTGCTGGGAATCCAAACGTGGCCCAGAATTTACTTGGGAATGAGAGGATCAGATGAAAGCAAAATATCAACATCTGTTTCACAAAGTTTCCTCTAATTAAATTTCGGGACGAAATTTCCAAAAGTAGGGGAGACTGTGACATTTTTGCCTTTTCAATCAATACACAATTACAAACGATTTCGTATTCAATGAAACCCTGTGTTTTATTTTAAAATATTTTTCTATTCAATAAAATCTAGTATTTTATTGATGAGAATACAAAAATGTCAATCGTTGTACAATTTCGATCATTTTCGTGTTCGTTAAAGCATTCTACGCATTTTGCGAAACGCGTAACCGTACAACCGAACGAACCGACATCCATGACATTTTCAGGCATAATACAAGTTACACATGTCTTAACACCTTTATATAACCTAAATATTAGGTTAAATGGGTTAAAATGGCAAACAAGTGAAAATACAAGTCCAAGGGCCAAAAATGTCAAAAGAAAATAATAAATATTTTTGCTTCTTCACCAAGTTTGCCACCTATCTCCAATTTTTGACACCTAGCACTCACTTTGCCACACTTAATATGGTGTTGACACATGTTAGGACACTAATCCACACTTGAGGACACTTGTCATCACCTCCTTAATCCTAAAATACAATAAATACCCCATGATTCTTCAATTTTTTTTTCACACCACTTCAAAACACTTCAAGCAAAGTGTGAAGTTCTTCTTTCTATCCTTCTTGGAGCTTGTTTCCAACCTTTCGAAGCCTCCTATCTTGAGTTCCGAAAGTGTTCTTCAACACGAGTAAGTACTCTTCCTAGTTCTTTAATTTTTTTAGCTATTTTGAGCTAAAAGTCGAATAGTTTGGCAACCTGATTGACTTTTGGTTCTGACCATATTTGGAAAAGTCAAAGTTCAATTGAACTTTGAAATGTGATCGTAATCACGAAGGTTATAATTCCTAATAATTTCACCATCTGATTACTACGTTTACTAGTCGAAGTGGCGAGTCAAAGGTTCGGTCAAAATGCGCATGATGTGCATTTTAAGACGAAACTCTTTTCAGGTATCAAAACACCAAGTTTTGATACCAAATCAGTTTTATAAACTTAGTTAGACATATTTTGACATGTCTAACTTGTCACTTCTAGTTTAGTGCTTATTTAGGGTCGTAAGTCGAGCGGTCTTGACCACTGCTTTGACTTTCGAATCCGACCCGTTTGGTCGATCTTAGAATTCAACCAAACACATATTAGTGACCATAGTTGTATAGGGAATAACCTACTGAGGTTATACCTTATGGTCATGTCATTTGGTTAGTATTATGATAAGTTACTTCTATGTTCTTAAAAAAATGATGACCAAAATGTTCTTTTGCGCCTAAATCCATTTTAAACACATGTAACAAAATTCTTATCATATAAACTGATGTTATAACATTTTCAAACATGCTTAGGGCATTTAAGACTTATCATAGCACGATCACGCGTTTACACTAATGACCCGTTAAAGTAGCATAAACTACCTTAACGAGTCATAATGGGTCAAAAGCACTTAGGATCCTTTCCAAATCAGAATGTTAAGTTTGGTAAACCATATTACATGAGTTCCAACACTCGTTTGGTTTATAAGACTTCATTCTATCCGATCTCCCGTTTGTAGTCCCGACACGCTAACATATTTATCTGACACATTAGGACACGGTTGAGCTTTGTTTATTTCGTTGATCAAGAACACTTTCGCAATCCCAAGTGAGTACATAGTTCCCCTTTTTCTTATACCTTTGGGGTGATTCATATGTGCTAAACTATCTTTCAAATCTACATATTTACTAAGCATGGCTCATGTGAGTACATAACCTCCCCCCTCTTTTACATTTTTCAAATGTTTTGGGGTGACTCATATGTGCTAAATCATTTTTAAGTTTTCAAAAACAATGTCTATGGTTTATATATAAAAACAATACGATTTCAACAATGTGAACAACTTGTTGATGCGTTATCCATAACACGAATGCATTCATTAGCTTTGGCCAAGCCGACCAGAAGTATGTTATGGTACCATAGGACAGACAATCCCATTATCACACTGTTCACTGGATTTGGTGGAAGTTTGGGTAATGACATAAATTGTTTCTGATTAAGAAATCAATTGTTGATTGTTAGTCTAGTTAAAGAGACCCTTTGGTGGTCTATTAAAGATACCCTTTGGTGGTATAGTCAACAAAGGTTTGAATGTGTTCATTAAAGAACGATCAAAAGTTTTCACAATTAAAAACATGGACGATTTGTTTATGACATGGACAATTGGTTTATGACAAGGACGATTGATTTATAACACAGACAAATGGTTTATAACACGGACAAATGGCTTTGAACAATATCACGCAATGATTTTCATTTAAATATATAAACCATACGTAGTTTTCTTTCGAATCAATCCATTACCAGTTTATTTTACAAAAAAAAAAAACGTTTTGGTCAAGATTCATGGCTACAAGGTTTTCCCAACTCTAACCAACTTGTTTTAGTTGGTTAATTGTATTGCAATATCAAACACTTTTGATACGAGGTTTTCATTTAACGACTCTTTTAGTTGGACGAGGTGTTGCAATATGTATACAAAGCCACGAATTTGACGCACTCACAAAACCTATGTACTCGTCGGCATTTTTATGCTGACTCTCTTTTCACATATGTTTCAGGACTCAATGCTTGATAATATGATGCATGCTTCAAGTAGGAACGGACGTGGGACTTAGTGACTTAAAACATGAAAGACAATTTATTTATGTGTTATTCTTGTTTATCCCAAGACAATGTAAACATTTAACTTAATAAAACAAAATTTTAAATTCCATGAGTTGTGAAACAATAGTTCTGTGACACGACTCCCCGACGTTTCCGCCGCGGTTCGTTGTTTTACGCGGTCGGGGTGTTATCCAATACAAATAATTCACATAAACAATTACAAACACAAGACGATGTTTATAACATATATATTGCACTAATCCATTTCTTGTTAACTAAGGCCTATCCTATGTCCAATCTTCTCTTCATACCTGTTCACTTGTATCATGTGTAAAAAATGGTTTTTGGGTCAACAAAGGTTGGCGAGTGAATCCCGTTTAAACATTTAAAAGAAATAATATGTTGACTAATTTAATAAAAATGTGCATAAACCAAATATGAGCAAACGTATATGCAAACTATCCACAAACCACATAATCATCTAGCACTGTACACGTAAGCAAGATAAATGGTGAACTGTGAGATCAAGGCTCAATCAAACGGAGCCGATCTATTAGGTAACGCGATGCTCAACCCGTATCCAACGAGGAACTGATAGGCCTAATGTGAATGCTTGACTGAAATGAGAGAATAAAATACATATAGCAATAAACCAAATATTACATAACACGTTAGAGCATATAATGGTAGTAGCACCAGTGTTTGAATAAAAGAATAAATAAACGACACATGATACACCCTAAAACATGAATAAAAAGGGGAAGTTTGTAGGAATTCATTCATAGTGTTAGCGTTTTTAATCCTTAGTGAAAAACCGCACGAGAATAAGGAGAAAATCCAATTGATAAGTGTGATTTAAGCTAGACAAACGAATGCAACAAGAAAAGGGTAAACGTTATGCTAGGCATAGCTAAATGAATGAACATGATATGTTAGACTCATTGAGCCTAACGAGCCTCTACAAGGCTACGCCAAGCTTAAAGGCGAGCCTAAACTAGGCTACCTTAACGAGCCAAATGCTCCTTAACTAAGAACCTAAACTATACTAATTAAACTAAGAAAGCAATAAATAAATGAATGTTAAAAAAAAAAGAAAGGAAGATTACCTTGAAGAAGGAACTTTACAAAATGAGAAGAGCTTGAAGGGTAGCACCTCCTCGTCGAAAGCGGAAATAAAAACTACTACACACCACACCCAAAGGGGTATTGTGCTTGTGGAGCCACCAAATTTGGTTATTCCACTTGTTTATACTCAAACTAAGAGTGGCAAGCTATAAAGAACCAAGAAAGGGTATTTATAGGTGTGAAATGGAGCACAAAATGGTGATTGAGGTGATGTGGGATGACTTTAAAACAAGATTTTCACGTCTTTCAAATCAGCAACAAACACCAAACTTGTTTTCGCGATTCCCGCTTCGTTATAACTCCGTTTCGTGCACTGTTTTCGCCTACTTTCATTATTTTCAGAGTACTATCATATGGAAGAGAGTAATCCAACATCCATGGTGTCGAGAATTGGGCTTAAACCTTGGGTCTTGATGCGGGTCGAGGGTTATGTTCTAAAACTTGTGTTGTGATTCCCGTTACGTTGGAGCTCAGTTTTATGCACCATTTGAACCTACCTGATCCTTAGTATACCAAGTATATCTTGGAGCTTTGAATGGACCAGAATGATAGCTCAAGGATGGAGAAAAGTTGGCAAGAAAGTCACCCGAATGTCATCTTATGACAAAACTAGCTATCATTTACATCTAAACCCTCCAAAACACAATGGCTTACCTTAAGGCATGTATATAATGAAGTTTGGATGATAAGAAGGTTAGGATATGATGTGCTAGGTATGTTCACGAAGTCTCCAAATTTTTTGATTAACTTAAGGAAAACCTTAGTTTTAGACCTTAGAGATATTGATGGTTGCTTCAAAATACATGGAAATGAATTTACAAGGTTGTCTAAAACATGTATAAGACTATAAATCACCAGATATGATAACATGTATGATCAAAACAGAGAATCCAAGACATTTTATTGCTTAAACATTAAACCAAATTACGTGGAATATGAAAACGGATCGAGTTACAAAAACGGGTCGGGTTTTAGGATTCATTTTTTTATGAATGTTACACAAGTTGCCAAAACCCATTCAATTTGAAACCATGGGCTTCCAATCTGATATGCCATGTTTTAGGACACTTGTAGGCATCCTCTAACACTTGCTAACACCTGGCATCACCCCCTTCAAGCTCTCTAACTATAAATAGGTGCAATGGTTCTTCACTTGAACTTGCACATACTCATAATTCATTCTATCTCCCTCCTCTGTAGGTACCTAACTGAAAGGAGCATCAAACTTAGTTCTTTTCATCCAAGGATCACTTGTAAGTGTTCCTTTCTCTTGCATTTTTGTTTATAGGCTTTCTATAGCCAAAAGTCAAGTGATTACGAAAAACACTTTGACTTTCGGTTAAGACCATTATGGTCTAGCCATTGTTCATAAAGAACATGGCTAAGTGATCGTAATAAGGTAGGTGTTAATCCCTATTAAGGGCACCTCCTAAATATCACGTTTGCTACACCAATTGACGGGTAAAAGTTTTATTATTAAAAAGTCAAACATGTCAGATTTTGAAAATATTATAATCTGAGTTTATATATGTTATGAAACATGTTTTAACACTTAAAGAAGTTGGTAATAATTATTAGAACATGTGAGAACATGTTCAACTCGTCAAATTCAGATCTAGGGTCGTTTCGCAACCGAAAGTCGAAAAGTTTGACTTTTGCTTTGACTTTCGATTCTGAACCGATTTAGATTAGTTACCTACTGATCTAAGGTTGCATTATGATTGTAATATAATGTGGCATAACCCCCTGAGGTTATATTATATGATCATCATCAGAATCTGAGTTTATGCACAAGTTCCGTTATTTTGCCAAATTTTGACTAAAATGCCCTTTTTTTTACATAAAATAAGGTTTTAATTGATAACGAACTTGAAATGAATTTCCTACTGATGTAATATCATAAGTAAGATTATTTGGGATGTCAAGTCAGTTTATATACTGAGTTTACGCACAAATTGTCTTTTTACGACATAAACGTTGTTTTGGCGCATAGTATGGTTTTAAACCATATTTATCAACCAAGACTTCTTACCTATTGATTTTAAAACTCATTCAAAATGTTTTTACAGTAAGTACATAACATAAACTCAGAATCCCAAATAAATTATAAAACTATGTGTAAAATGACCAAAATGCCCATACGGTGCATAGTTTGGTCATAAATGATAAATTACACATATGATCAGTATCATACTGATATTATACCATAAATTAAATATCTTTCCAGAATACTTATGATCATAACATCAAATATATCAAGTTCCTTTTGTACGATATATAATTACCAAAATGCCCTTATGAGGCAAAATCTCATTTTAAAACCTTAATGGGCATGTAAGTTGATATCCAACTGAGATTACAACTTATTTAAAGTATAATGGCATATAGAACTTGTTCATGACTTATCCGGTTACCCGATATCGCTTATATGCGTACGGTTAAGTATATGTAACTAGTTTACGGAAATTAATCGAAACGGGTTTAACCTTATCATTTTTAATCTCAAAATCCAGAATGCTTATGGTTTACCCATATTATACGAGCCATAGTACTTGTTGGGTTTAAACTACAATCTATCGGTCATCGCTTAATCTAGCGTATTATACCGTTTTGATCCTTTAAGCTAGTCGGTCTAAGTCTATGACTTAAATAAGTCTGTTACACACTTTTTGTATATTTTACGTTCCGCCTGTGGATTTTTCGTTACCAGCCATCTGTATATTATATTCGTACTTTGAACATTTGGTTTGTAATAGTAATTTAAACTCCAAGACTTCCGCTGTGTTGTGTTAATTGACTTTGATGATATCAACTTACGTCACAATATTCCCCACCCGGGCCCAACGGTGTTTGGTTGGAATGTAACATCCGTCGAAAAACGGGTTTTCAAAACCCGCTTCGTTTATTAATCGAATAGTCAGTTTCAAGTTTTCGTTGCTCATTTAATGCTCATTTTAATTTTAAACAATACATAGTTAATAAACATTTTAGAATATGGGAACTAAAATTGTTAAAAAGTAAAAATAAGGTAAATAAAAAATAAAATAGGCTGCCGGGTTTCGAACCCGGGTCAGCCGGAAGATTCAATCATCAAACACTTAACCACTCCGCCACTTGATGTTTTTGTGTAATCAAGGAAACAAATAAAACCTTAAGTTCACCCGTGAATCTATCTGTTTGCGCCAAAACTGAAACCGATAATCGGCTTTCAACTATCCATACGTTTGAGTGATCGTGGTTATAACCGATAAAACCATTACAACCCACGTTTTTAATCAATTCAGTCTTTATTGAACTCGATTCTTATGATTTTCGAGTTTAATAACCGAAATCATTTACCTCCAATTTACACCGGTAATATCATTGTCTCGCAACTCAGAAACACTCACAGAACCTTCAGTTTCACTTTCGCTCTAATTTCTATTCGTCGGAAACGTTTTCTGATATCGCCGGACTTTCGCCGGAAAACCGTGACATTCATCGAATCGGTAAAGTTCTCGATTCTTTCATCTTCTATCTATTGTTAGACTTATACTAACTCAAAACCTTCAACCAGAATCGGTTCCAGACGACGATACCGGATAATCTGCCCTCGCCGGAAAGTCTCTGAAAATTCCGAAATCACGCTGTTAATCGGTACGAGCATCTAAACTCTCTGATAATTCTTGTTTAGTCACTTAATTTCACAATTAGTTAATCAAAACTGTTAATTGGTCCGCTCAGACGGAATTCATAAACAGAGCCGAAGACCTTTGCCGGAGTTCTGAGAAAATCATCTTCCGATACACTCATTTCCAAAACCTTCTTTATCCATTTCATTTTAATCATTTATATGTCCGTTAGTCGAATTAAACAAGAACAGCCGAATAATTGTTGTTCTGGGTTGTTTTAACGAAGAAGATGAAGTTTGGTTGTGTATATATTTAATATAAATCGGTTATATCTCGGGTTAGACACACAGTCCAGTGATGGACTGTGTGCATTTGAAACATAGAGATACCGAGTTCGAGTCTGTCCTTGTTCCGATTCGTCACAATATTTAAACCTTTTTATAAAACCCAAATACAGAACCTTTCAGTTAGTATATATGTGATATCCCGGGTTTTTCGGATAAATTACACGTGACACTTGTCGAATAATATATGTGCTAAGTATTAAACGTGCATGGATTAAATACGTGTTGTGTGTTGTGTGAATTTTAGTTATAGAATAATTACTGAAGAAATGTACACGAACTAAACCGAACCGCGACGTGAACCAACTTCGATTCATCGTGACTCTAGGAGTAACAAGTTTTAAACTTTAGCTCAAGTCAAGTCCCTCGGCCATAAGATCAAACCAAACCACTCTAAGACTTGGCCGCGAGATCAAATCCAAATCAAACTAACTCACCCTAATCTTTGGCCGCAAGATAAAACCCAAACCGACCCAACCCAAGTCCCTCGGCCACAAGCACTAACCAAAACCGAAACCCTCATCTCTGGGCGCTATATATATGCACATACCCATGCATGTTTCATACACAAACACAAACCCTAACAAGAAAAGCTGTCGTCGGCTGCCTTACCCTCTCCACCCTCTCGGTCGCAGCAAGCAGCAGCCAAGCCTTTCATCTTCTCCGACCGCAAACTGCCTCACTCTTGCTCCATTGATCGCGACCAGCCTGGTTCACTTCAGTCTGGATCACTTTCTCGGTCGCTAACAACCCTTGTTCACCTTCATTCAGTCGCGAGATCAGCCTTGGTTCACCTCTATTCGATCAAACAAAACAGCCTACTTTATTATCATTCTCTCGGTCGCAGTTTGCTGGAACAGCCGGACACCCCTTGTCCGAGACCCGGCTTGTTTACCTAGTTATTCAAGGTTAGATTTATCCTTGATTACGAGATCATGTTCGGTTAAATATATGTTCGAATGATTAATTGATTAGTTTGTGTCGGGTCTTACATGTTGAATAAATAATCGGCTGTTTTGATGGTGTTCTTGTGCAGAATTGTTTCCGGATATCATAAGTTTGCAAGTGTGTTTTGTTTGTAAAAACTAGAAGTAAGAACTAGGGTTTGCATGGATAAGTTGTTAGTAGTAAACTATGATTAAAAATCGGTTCTTGCTCGCTTAGGTTGATCAATAGGAACGGTTTATGTAAGTTGTAATAATAATATGCTGAAACAGGATGCTGAGTAAAAGTTACAGCCGATTTCATCGGGCTGTAACTCGGTCGTTAGTTGTCGAAAAACGGATTTTCTGATGTCTAAAACGTAGAGATTTGAATAAGGAATCTAATGGCACTGGATTCATAATTTTCTGAAATCGTTTGATATTTTTAAAGGGCCAAACAAGTTCAGTAGCTAAAGCTGTTAAAATTCTGGAATTTTGTTGGTTGTTAATCAAGTTGGGTTTTAAAATCAGTAGGGAGTTGAGTCATGATTTTTGTACAGCCACTAGGTATAGAAATTTCCGGGCAACTCCAACTGGAATTTCGTTAATCGGACGATCAGTGATTTTTAAATAAATTCTTCCGTGGACTGCAGTCAGAAAGCGGTAAATCTGACTGCAGCTTAGTGAATTAATATTTATGGTTAATTGGTAAAGATTTAGGACTTGGAAAAATTATATAAATTTCTATGGTATAAATGTCACCTACTGTAAAAATATGGGAATTTTTGGAATGTTGGAACTATTTTATAAAAATCCTAGAAGACAGCTGAATAATTGAGTGTTAAGCAGAAAGTGGATAACTTGTGATTGTATGCATTAAAGTGTTGCATGGAATTGAAATATGTTCATGATAAGTTGTTTGATTACTATGATCACATGAGAATACTTGCATGCATGTTTGAGTGTTAGATATGTTGTTGGTATGTATCACTTTGTGAGTCAATTGCGTGTGGAATTTGTATTGGTGTGATTACACACTGACGTGAAATTAATTGGTTTGTTAGGACGCAACTAGCGGTCCCATCTCTTATAACATCTTTGCTACACTAACCGAGCAAATAAAGGTGAGTTCACGGCCCCTAACTTTATCCGGTTTTTAAACAACAGGGGGAGAAACATGTATACACTCTCAAACTCAAACTCTTTACGTTATACGAATTTAACGTCACATAACTATACGGTAACTAAGTTAATGTTAATGTAATGTTATGGGCACTAAGCAGCTTTATCACTTAAGTCCTCGACAATCTCCTCGGATCGTTAGTATTTGGGTTAAATAGCGGGGGAATTATAAGTAGTACTACTGGGTCTGACGAGCCCCATCCGAGCTAGTCGCGCTAGCCGACCGGGTATGGTCAACGGGTGTATGATTGGCCTAACATCGCCATGGTCATGTGATAGGCCTGGCAAAACGGAGGCACAACTGTCAGCTTCGATCGCGAACACTTAGTGACATGACTTTAGGCTAGCTACCTATATACATTAATATTGAACTTAATTACGGAACAACTTAATATTCTGGGTTTGGAATATTGGAAACATCAACTTATTATCCCGGGTTGGGGATAATGGAAACAACAACTTAATATTCCGGGTTGGGAATATTGGAAGCAACAACTTATTATTCCGGATTGGAATAATGGAACTGATACGTTATCCCGGGTTGGGGATAACGGAGTAACAAACTATAACCGAACAAACGAATTTATGAAAACCTGTGAACTCACTCATCTTTAATGTTGACACTTGTTTCTTTACATGTTTCTCAGGACGCTAGGAGCTCTAGGTGCACGCACATGCATTGAACAAGACATCTTTATCGAGTCTCATTTATTAATATTGTTTTGGGATTTTTCATTTGTTTTGGCGTTTGTGTTGGCGCCCGCATCATTACTTATTTATGCTTCCGCTCAAATTTAAAACTAATGCTCTGCTAAATATTGGTAATTGATATAAAATCTAAAATGAACGATTTTGGAAAACGTATTATCAAACCATGTAGAGTCGTTCGACGTACTAGTGTTTCAGATTCTGGTTTGTTCACACGCCTCGCGGTAGAACTCCGCAATTGGAAATTGAGGGTGTGACAGATTGGTATCAGAGCCACTAGCTATAGAGAACCAGGTTTGCATTAGAAGTAGACCTAAACTATAGCTGATATCACGACACTAGACTTAGTTTGGCACCGAATTATTATATCTTGTTATGTAATATACCCCAACTGTGTTTGGTAGATTATGCCTTCATGATAAGGAATGAAAACAACTCATAACTAACTACACGACCTAACAGGCAATGTCATCATCCTCATCGTCATCATCGTCCGACAGACTTACGCCACCAAGAGCACCAGGAAAGGCACCAATGGTGGAACCCATACCACCTTACGGCGTAGAGACACGCTCAGCGGCGAGGAAAAGACTCGCTCTTGGGGAGGAATCGTCGTTACGTCCAACTATTGTTGTACCGGTTGAACCGGTTAATCCTGTAGAAATAGGAGTTGACATGCTTAGAATCCTAGTGCATACACAACAAAAACAGCTAGAAAGAATGCAGGAAACCATCTTAGCACAAGGATGGATGATCCGACACCTTACCGGAAAGACCGACTCGCTCGAGGAAGAGCATCGTACGAGCAAGATAGCTCGTAACACCATAGCCAGAGATCTGCGTGCTGAGCAGATAAGAGCCGACTGGCTGGAGGACAGAGTCCTGGAAAATAGTTGGAACATTCAGGAACTGCAAAATCAAGCACTTGAACCAGCACCGGCCCCTCCAGTACCGGAAGAGGAGGATCCAGAAGAGGATCCAGAGGAGGATCCTGAAGAGGATCCGGAGGAGGACCCAGCTGAGGAAGCTGGAAATGCCGCACAGGATGACGGCAACGACAGTGACTTGGGGGATGGAGACGTAGACGACTGACATGTCTCGTTTATATTATTTGTTTTCCTTCAGTTTATTATTTTCCCACTTGTATTTAAACCTGAGACTTTATAGTGAATTCGTATGTTTGATTTGCACTTTTGTAAGACGTTGAAATTTCAGTTAATCAAGTATTTCTTTTGACCATTTAACATATTGAGTTGACATAACTTAATAATTATTAAAGTACGAAGTAGGATAACTATATTGGATATATAGACTTATCGGAGTGTGTTGTGTTGTGTTTCGAAGATCTAAATGGCGAATGGAAGACGTGGAAACCTTAACTTGACACCCGAAGAGCTAGCTGCCATGATTCAGGAGCATGTGAACGCAGCTTTAGCGGGTGTTCAGAACCAGCCGGCAGGTAACCATTATTAAATTTTCGCGTGAAAATCTAATAGTGAGGCTAGTGAAATTCCTTGCTGACTCCCTGTTCTCTGTCAGCAGGAGGGGGCTTTAATCCCTATAAGATGTTCCTTGACGCAAAGCCAAGCAAGTTCTCGGGGGCGGAAGGACCCATTGGATTGGTCCGCTGGATCGAAAAATCAGAATCCGTTTTTGAAATGTGCAACTGCCTAGAGGCAAACAAGGTCAAATACGCAGCCTCAACACTGGAAGATGGGGCACTGACATGGTGGAATGCCCAAGTCCAAACGTGTGGACTGTTAGCTGCAAATGCAATGGCATGGACTGAGTTCAAGGCCCTGATTAAAGAGGAGTACTGTCCACGAGACAGAGTGCAACAGTTAGAGCAAGCTCTATGGAACCACAAGATGGTGGGATCAGAAATTGAGGCTTACACCGCAAAACACCATGACTAGGTATTTCTGTGTCCTGAATTGGCCAACACGGTGGAGAAAAGACTCGAGTTCTATCTCGGGGGTCTGGTTCCGGAAATTCAGGGTATGGTGATGTCTAGTAACCCTGTAACAGAACATCAAGCAATCCGATTGGCTCACAAACTCACCGATAAAGCGGTGGAACAGAAGAAACTGCCAGCACGGGGTACCACCGAAGTCGCTCCAGATAACAAAAGAAAATTTGAAGACTCCACTGTTCGACAGTCTTCGTCATCACATCCGCAGCAAGGGAACCAGAAACAGTTCAATCATTACCACAGCCACCGGGGTCATCAAAATCATTCCAACAACAACAACAACAACTACAACAACAACAACAGAATGCAGCGCTATGAGGTCGAAAGCCGCAGTGCAAACCGCTGCAATCTTCACCATAACCGACGGCCCTTGTGCCGGAAATCGCTGCCAAAGATGTGGCAAGATGGGACATGCGGCAAAGGATTGTCGTGGGGAAATCATGTCCCGACAAAATCAGAATCAGCCTCAGGGTCAGCAGCAGGGTATAAACCGGGGATGCTATCAGTGTGGTAGCACTGCTCATTTCAGAAGAGATTGCCCACAGTTGCGCAACAACAACAATAATGGTGGAAACAACCACAACCACAACCACAACAACCACAACAATAATAACAACAACAATAATGGGAACGGTGGCACAGGAGGTGCCAAGGGTCGCGCATTTACATTGGGCCGCGGAGAGGCAGAAACGACACGAACGTAGTCACCGGTAAGTTTCCCCTTAATGAACATTTTGCTACTGTGCTTTTTGATATGGGTGCGGATAGGAGTTTTATATCTGAGTCTTTTAGGAAGAACCTAAATCTCACGTTTAAACCATTAGAGACCCCTTATGTGATAGAATTAGCCAATGGTAAATCGATAGATGTGACCCAAATCGTATCCGGCTGCCAACTCAAACTCGCGGGCCACACTTTTACCATTGATCTGATGACAACTACCCTGGGTAGTTTTGACGTGGTAGTCGGAATGGACTGGCTATCCGACATCCGAGCTGAAGTCCTCTGCTTTGAAAAATCTATCCGTATTCCACTCTCGAACGACGAAATCCTGACAGTACAAGGCGATAAGGCAAGCGCCGTCACCAACATTATCTCTTTTATGCAAGCTCAGAAGTATCTTCGGAAAAAGAATTCCTTCGCTTTACTCGCACTAATTACCGAACAGCCTAAGGATGAGAAACGCATAGAAGACATCCCTATCGTCTGTGATTTTTCCGATGTATTCCCAGAAGAACTACCTGGTCTTCCACCACATCGACAATTGGAGTTTGAAATCGAATTGGCAAGCAATGCAACTCCTATCGCCAAGGCTCCATACCGCCTAGCTCCAGCCGAGCTGCAGGAGCTGTCTACCCAACTTCAAGAGCTGTTGGAAAAAGGATTTATCCGACCAAGCGTTTCGCCATGGGGAGCTCCAGTCCTGTTTGTCAAGAAGAAGGACGGGACTTTCCGCATGTGCATCGACTATAGGGAACTCAACAAGGTTACAGTCAAGAACCGATACCCGTTACCTCGCATCGACGATCTATTCGACCAACTGCAAGGGTCAAGTTACTACTCTAAGATTGATTTACGGTCCGGTTATCATCAGCTACGCGTCAGGGAGGAGGATATCGCCAAGACGGCATTTCGCACTCGGTATGGCCATTACGAGTTCTTGGTCATGCCATTCGGTCTCACTAACGCACCCGCGGTATTCATGGACCTCATGAACCGCGTGTAAAAACCATACCTCAACAAGTTTGTCATTGTGTTCATCGATGACATACTCATCTACTCCAAAAGTGAAGAAGAACATGCGGAACACCTACGATTACTGCTAGAGCTGCTTCAACAGGAAAAGCTATATGCCAAGCTCTCGAAGTGTGATTTCTGGATCCGGGAAGTTCAGTTTCTCGGGCACGTCGTGAATGAAAAGGGTATCCATGTAGACCCTGCCAAGATTGAAGCCATCAAAAACTGGGAAGCACCTAAGACACCGACGGAGATCCGCCAATTTTTAGGATTGGCTGGTTACTACAGACGCTTCATCGAGGGGTTTTCAAAGATTGCACAACCGCTCACTACCCTCACCCAGAAAGGTATCAAGTATACTTGGGGTGACAAGCAAGAAGCAGCATTTCAATTGCTGAAGCAGAAACTTTGCAGTGCACCCATTCTGTCCTTGCCGGAAGGGACAGATGACTTCGTAGTGTATTGTGATGCTTCCATTCAGGGATTGGGATGCGTACTCATGCAACGCGATAAGGTTATCGCGTATGCGTCGCGACAGCTGAAGGTTCACGAGAGAAACTACACGACACATGACCTGGAATTGGGAGCAGTGGTGTTTGCACTTAAGATTTGGAGACACTACCTCTATGGAACAAAGTGCACAATCTTTACTGACCACAAAAGCCTCCAACACATCTTTGATCAGAAGGAGTTGAACATGCGACAGCGTCACTGGGTCGAACTCTTGAACGATTATGAGTGTGCCATTCGGTATCACCCGGGTAAAGCTAACGTGGTAGCTGATGCCCTCAGTAGGAAGGAACACTTGAAACCTCGTCGTGTACGAGCACTACAACTCACTATTCATTCGGGGCTACCCGAACAAATACGCGACGCCCAGTTAGAAGCAGTTAAGGAGGAAAACACCAAAGCCGAATCAGTGGGAAAAATGGAACGCGATTGGGTAGTAAAGCCCAATGGAGCCCGGTATTTCATGAATCGCATATGGGTACCTCTCTACGGAAACCTTAGAGAGCTAGTCATGGATGAAGCTCACAAATCTCGATACTCTGTCCATCCGGGTTCGGATAAAATGTACCAAGACCTTAAAGCTGCGTATTGGTGGCCCAACATGAAAGCCGATATAGCCACCTACGTGAGTAAATGTTTGACTTGTGCAAAAGTCAAGGTGGAGTATCAAAAGCCATTGGGGCCACTCCAACAACCTGAGATCCCAGTGTGGAAATGGGATCAGATCTCAATGGATTTCATCACTAAACTCCCACGAACCTTGGGTGGTTGCGATACCATCTGGGTGATTGTGGATCGTTTAACTAAGTCCGCACACTTCCTAGCTATCAAAGAAACAGATAAGATGGAGAAGTTGACTCGCATCTACATTAAGGAAGTAGTTTCTCGGCACGGTGTGCCAACGTCCATCATCTCAGACAGAGATGCTCGCTTCACGTCAAACTTCTGGCAGTCACTCCAGAAAGCGTTGGGAACACGCTTGGATATGAGCACAGCTTATCACCCTCAAACTGATGGTCAAAGTGAAAGGACCATACAGACCTTGGAAGACATGCTTAGGGCATGCGTAGTGGACTTCGGAAATAATTGGGAAATTCACCTGCCTCTAGTAGAATTCTCATATAACAACAGCTATCACACGAGTATTTCGGCAGCACCGTTTGAGGCATTATACGGTCGTAAATGTAGATCACCGGTCTGCTGGGCAGAAGTCGGTGACAGTCAACTCACAGGCCCTGAGTTAATACTTGAGGCTACTGAAAAGATTGTACAAATCAGAAACCGCATGGCGGCGGCACGAGATCGACAGAAAAGCTACGCTGATCAACGACGCAAACCGCTCGAATTTCAAGTAGGCGACCGCGTCCTACTAAAGGTGTCACCCTGGAAGGGTGTAATCCGCTTTGGAAAACGGGCAAACTTAACCCACGGTATGTAGGCCCGTTTGAAATCTTGAAACGAATCGGACCCGTAGCATACCAATTAGACCTTCCTGCCGAACTCAATGGAGTTCACAACGTATTTCACGTGTCAAATCTGAAGAAGTGTCTATCAGATGAAACTTTAGTTATTCCATTGGATGAGATCCAAGTGGATGAACAACTACACTTCGTGGAAAAGCCTATTGAGATCATGGATCGTGAGATCAAGACTCGAAGGCACACCAAGATTCCAATCGTTAAAGTTCGTTGGGACTCTAAGCGTGGACCGGAGTTCACGTGGGAAAGAGAGGACCAAATGAAAAGCAAATACCCACACCTCTTCGCAACTGAGCAGCAAACTAACGATATCAATACCTAAATTTTTGGGACGAAAATTCTTTCAACATGGGGATGATGTGACAACCTGGAAATTTTCTCATACTTTCGTGTACTATTGTTGACTAAATTCTCGTGCATGGCACTTGGAAATATTTGTGTATGACACTTGGGAACTTCTTGTAACGTTGCGTACCATTATAAACGAACTAACTCTTTGTGCGTGGCACTCTAAACATGTACGTTACATGCTAAACCGCGTTTACTCAATTTTCGGGACGAAAATTCTTTCAACATGGGGATAATGTGATATCCCGGGTTTTTCGGATAAATTACACGTGACACTTGTCGAATAATATATGTGCTAAGTATTAAACGTGCATGGATTAAATACGTGTTGTGTGTTGTGTGAATTTTAGTTATAGAATAATTACTGAAGAAATGTACGCGAACTAAACCGAACCGCGACGTGAACCAACTTCGATTCATCGTGACTCTAGGAGTAACAAGTTTTAAACTTTAGCTCAAGTCAAGTCCCTCGGCCATAAGATCAAACCAAACCACTCTAAGACTTGGCCGCGAGATCAAATCCAAATCAAACTAACTCACCCTAATCTTTGGCCGCAAGATAAAACCCAAACCGACCCAACCCAAGTCCCTCGGCCACAAGCACTAACCAAAACCGAAACCCTCATCTCTGGGCGCTATATATATGCACATACCCATGCATGTTTCATACACAAACACAAACCCTAACAAGAAAAGCAGCCGTCGGCTGCCTTACCCTCTCCACCCTCTCGGTCGCAGCAAGCAGCAGCCAAGCCTTTCATCTTCTCCGACCGCAAACTGCCTCACTCTTGCTCCATTGATCGCGAACAGCCTGGTTCACTTCAGTCTGGATCACTTTCTCGGTCGCTAACAACCCTTGTTCACCTTCATTCAGTCGCGAGATCAGCCTTGGTTCACCTCAATTCGATCAAACAAAACAGCCTACTTTATTATCATTCTCTCGGTCGCAGTTTGCTGGAACAGCCGGACACCCTTGTCCGAGACCCGGCTTGTTTACCTAGTTATTCAAGGTTAGATTTATCCTTGATTACGAGATCATGTTCGGTTAAATATATGTTCGAATGATTAATTGATTAGTTTGTGTCGGGTCTTATATGTTGAATAAATAATCGGCTGTTTTGATGGTGTTCTTGTGCATAATTGTTTCCGGATATCATAAGTTTGCAAGTGTGTTTTGTTTGTAAAAACTAGAAGTAAGAACTAGGGTTTACATGGATAAGTTGTTAGTAGTAAACTATGATTAAAAATCGGTTCTTGCTCGCTTAGGTTGATCAATAGGAACGGTTTATGTAAGTTGTAATAATAATATGCTGAAACAGGATGCTGAGTAAAAGTTACAGCCGATTTCATCGGGCTGTAACTCGGTCGTTAGTTGTCGAAAAACGGATTTTCTGATGTCTAAAACGTAGAGATTTGAATAAGGAATCTAATGGCACTGGATTCATAATTTTCTGAAATCGTTTGATATTTTTAAAGGGCCAAACAAGTTCAGTAGCTAAAGCTGTTAAAATTCTGGAATTTTGTTGGTTGTTAATCAAGTTGGGTTTTAAAATCAGTAGGGAGTTGAGTCATGATTTTTGTACAGCCACTAGGTATAGAAATTTCCGGGCAACTCCAACTGGAATTTCGTTAATCGGACGATCAGTGATTTTTAAATAAATTCTTCCGTGGACTGCAGTCAGAAAGCGGTAAATCTGACTGCAGCTTAGTGAATTAATATTTATGGTTAATTGGTAAAGATTTAGGACTTGGAAAAATTATATAAATTTCTATGGTATAAATGTCACCTACTGTAAAAATATGGGAATTTTTGGAATGTTGGAACTATTTTATAAAAATCCTAGAAGACAGCTGAATAATTGAGTGTTAAGCAGAAAGTGGATAACTTGTGATTGTATGCATTAAAGTGTTGCATGGAATTGAAATATGTTCATGATAAGTTGTTTGATTACTATGATCACATGAGAATACTTGCATGCATGTTTGAGTGTTAGATATATTGTTGGTATGTATCACTTTGTGAGTCAATTGCGTGTGGAATTTGTATTGGTGTGATTACACACTGACGTGAAATTAATTGGTTTGTTAGGACGCAACTAGCGGTCCCATCTCTTATAACATCTTTGCTACACTAACCGAGCAAATAAAGGTGAGTTCACGGCCCCTAACTTTATCCGGTTTTTAAACAACAGGGGGAGAAACATGTATACACTCTCAAACTCAAACTCTTTACGTTATACGAATTTAACGTCACATAACTATACGGTAACTAAGTTAATGTTAATGTAATGTTATGGGCACTAAGCAGCTTTATCACTTAAGTCCTCGACAATCTCCTCGGATCGTTAGTATTTGGGTTAAATAGCGGGGGAATTATAAGTAGTACTACTGGGTCTGACGAGCCCCATCCGAGCTAGTCGCGCTAGCCGACCGGGTATGGTCAACGGGTGTATGATTGGCCTAACATCGCCATGGTCATGTGATAGGCCTGGCAAAACGGAGGCACAACTGTCAGCTTCGATCGCGAACACTTAGTGACATGACTTTAGGCTAGCTACCTATATACATTAATATTGAACTTAATTACGGAACAACTTAATATTCCGGGTTTGGAATATTGGAAACATCAACTTATTATCCCGGGTTGGGGATAATGGAAACAACAACTTAATATTCCGGGTTGGGAATATTGGAAGCAACAACTTATTATTCCGGGATTGGAATAATGGAACTGATACGTTATCCCGGGTTGGGGATAACGGAGTAACAAACTATAACCGAACAAACGAATTTATGAAAACCTGTGAACTCACTCATCTTTAATGTTGACACTTGTTTCTTTACATGTTTCTCAGGACGCTAGGAGCTCTAGGTGCACGCACATGCATTGAACAAGACATCTTTATCGAGTCTCATTTATTAATATTGTTTTGGAATTTTTCATTTGTTTTGGCGTTTGTGTTGGCGCCCGCATCATTACTTATTTATGCTTCCGCTCAAATTTAAAACTAATGCTCTGCTAAATATTGGTAATTGATATAAAATCTAAAATGAACGATTTTGGAAAACGTATTATCAAACCATGTAGAGTCGTTCGACGTACTAGTGTTTCAGATTCTGGTTTGTTCACACGCCTCGCGGTAGAACTCCGCAAGTGGAAATTGAGGGTGTGACAATATAAGATTAATAAAAACAAGTATTTTAACCAGGTTAGACACACAGTCCAGCGGTGGATTGTGTGCAAAGTTAAACCACACGCCACAAGTTCGAACCTCACTCAGCGCAAACATACACAAGTCCGAACCGGTCAACAGTCAAAGTCAATGGTCACCGGTCAATGGTCAACCCAAAAAGTCAACATTTTTTATATTTTTATTTATTTATTTAATTTAAAAATCAATTAAAAATACTTAAAAATAATATTTTTAAAGTTAGAAAATGACCTTAAACTCACAAAAAAATAAATCTAAAAATCCTATTAAAATTGTTAATAAAAATCCACTTATTTACCGTACCTTTTCGTTACTATTTAGGTTAGTCATTCCTTTTCGATCAACCCTCTAAACTCGTGCACATTCAACATCATCAAACGAACGCACCCAATGTAAGTGAATCTCTACAAATTCCCCGTTTTAATCACATTTTAGGGTGTATCATGTGTCTTATTATTTATTACATTTAAACACTTGTGCATCCATCATATCCATGATTAAATGTGTATTCAATATGTATCAACTGTTTGTGTGGTTAATGTTTAGATTAAATTTATCATTTTCAGTACATACATCATCATAGGCTGTTTGTTCCCCATTACCTATGAGCGGAACCGTTCCCCATTACCTATGAGCGTGAACGAGGCGTTGCCAACATACGATCGGCTCCGTTTGATTGAGCCTTGATTGCACATACATCATCATAGGCCGTCCGTTCCCCATTACCTATGAGCGGAACGTGACGTTGCCAACATATACATTATCATTCATGTCATATACTCATGCAAGGTGGTTTGTTATTGTATGTTTATTTACGTTTGCTCACATATGATTATTGCACAATTTTTCCATATTAAATATAACAAGTAATCAATAATAAATGTTTTCTAACAAGTTTCACTCGCCAAATTTTGTTGACCCAAAAACCCCCATTTTTACACATGATACAGGTGATCCAGTTGCAGCAAGAAACATATAGGACGGCTTAGAAGAATAAATCGGTTTAGGCTTTGGATTGTTTAATTAGTTACTTTTTCCTTGTAATTGTATGAACTTGTTTGGAATATTGAAGTTGTAATTTTGAATCTAATAAATATGAAACATATTAGTAAACATCATGAGCTTTGGTGATAACCCAATTATGCCCCGACTCTTATTCCGCTGCGGGTCGAGGTGTGACAGATTGGTATCAGAGCCATGACTATAGGGATATAGGATAGGTTATTAGACCCTTAGAGCCTATACTATAGTTGAATAGAATTATTTAAATTGTTTATGTGTTACATACAAAATTCATGATGTTTATATGCTTTATGTTTATTGTTACATTCAATGTTATGCAAGCATGTTCATAAGTACATATTACTATACAATGCTTATCATGAATCATATCCTCATAACATATCATATCCATGAGAGCACACACTACACAATTTCCATGATTTTTCTAACGATTTTTGTATTTCTTCAAATCACATCAAAGTGAGTTCTCATGACGGGCATGTAGTAACTGGAAGGGTACAAGTACCGGTAGTCGGAACGTCCTGTCTAGGATTGGCATTCGTATAAATCCAAAATAAAGGACCAGTTTGCTTACCTGGGGACTAACGATGAGAGTACGAAGGACCTATTAGGCCAAAGCATGCTATACCAAACGTCGTGTGAGCTAACCCCACTTTGAGTTGTCATTGTGTCTACACCTGGACACCCTCCGACCATACATCTCGCAAACATATTTCATGGTTTTCATTCGGGTGATGCGAGTGTTAAACCGCCAACACCAATATGAATCCTACTAAGCCAATAGTCATGGGGGCCCACATGACTATACAGGTGATGGTATGGGGGACATTGGAGGCCCAAACATGAGCAAACCCAAGACATCCTATGGATGTAGTTGCATTATTGATGTTTATGTTATTTTTTTTAAAACGACACATGACACCTAAAAAGACTCCTTAAACTCACAATCTTCTTATGTATGTTCCTGTAGATGTCGGCTAGGCAGCAACTTGGAGGTAGAAGGTCAGGAAGGTCAAACGAACGCTTGGCCACCCAAATCGCAAAACAAATGGCCGTGGTGCTTCCTGACATTGTAATTCAAGTCCAACAAGCTCTCGCCGCAAATCCCCTCAACCCTCCCAATCAAGAAGACCAGAACGTCGACAACCCTCCCTCCAAAAAGTGCTCATACAAACACTTCAAGTCTTGCGACCCCCGAAATTTGAAGGGACCGAAGGTGTCACTGCTCTCCTCCACTGGTTTGAGGAAATGGAAAACACCTTCCTCAATTGCGATTGTCCCGAGGATCGGAAGGTACGTTACGCAACTGGGAGACTATTTGGAGTAGCTCTTACCTGGTGGAATACAGAAAAAGGTAGGAGAGGAATCGAAGATGCAATGGCCTTAACATGGGAGGAGTTAAGGGAAATCATGACGAGACGCTTCTGTCCAAGAAGCGAGATCAAAAAGTTAGAGGATGAATTCCACTCGTTAAAGCAAAAGGAAGGAGATCATACTTCCTACAACAAGAGGTTTTTAGAGTTGAACCAAATGATCCCCAACTTGTTCACCCCAGTATACCGCTTAGTCGAACACTATATTCGAGGCCTCCCCTCGAAAATTCAAGACTCAGTTCTAAGCACTTCGCCTGCAACACTTGAAGCTGCTATGGAACTAGCTACCGAGCTTAACGAGAATCATATTCGTAACGGCAAATTTAAGGACGAGAAAAAGAAAGCCCCCATTGAGGGCCAAACTTCAAACCATTCCACCTCCTCCTCAAAGTTTGCTAATAAGAGGAAACGAAACACCAGAAACTTTGCTGTCACACAAACAAATTTCCCTATCCCTGCTGCACCCATCACTCAAGTTGCCCCCTCACCTGCACCATATAAAAAGCCATACTCCGGCCCATACCCAAAATGCAACCGTTGCCAATACCATCACTTTCCTGATCATCCCTGCCAACATTGCATCGGCTGTGGCCGCGCAGGTCACACCATTCAAACCTGCCGCGCACATCAGCGAACGAACCGCCATCAGCCCTCAACCCAAACCCACCATCAGATAGTGGGTCAAGCCCAACAACCTTTACTCCTACCACCTGCCCAACATGTAGCCCAATCCTACTACCAACCCAACTATCTCATGGTGCAACCTATGCGGGCTTGTTACAACTGTGGAGACCCGAACCACTTCAGGAACACCTGTCCATGCCTGGTGAATATCATCCATGCCCAAGCTCAAGCTAATCCAGTAAACCAGGCTAACCAAGCTCCTCCACCTGCTAGAGGAAGAGCTTTCAACATCAACACAAATCAGGCTAGGGCTGACAACAATGTGGTTAACGGTACGTTTCTCATTAATGGTAGTTATGCATCCATGTTATTTGATACTGGCGCGGATAAGAGTTTTGTGTCCTTAGAATTTGAACCCATCCTCAACCAAACTCGTGATAAACTCATGGAATCCATAACGGTAGAAGTTGCTGACGGAAAACCGGTCTCATTAAACTCTATCATACGCAATTGTACTCTCACCCTAAACGAACACGATTTTCCAGTTGACCTCATTCCTATGAAGTTGGGAAGTTTCGACATTATAATTGGTATGGACTGGCTCAGCCAACATCATGCTAAAGTTGTATGCCGTGAAAAGTTCATTCGCATTCCTCTTGCAAACGGTCAGACTCTACGAATCTTTGGAGAAACCCCTTCGAAAGGACTCAAATTAATGTCCTATCTTCAAGCCCGAAAATATCTCCGCAAGAATTATGTCGCATTCTTAACTCATGTCGTCAAAAAGGGAACTAAGGAGAAGAAACTTGAAGACATCCCAGTAGTAAAAGATTTTCCGCAAGTTTTTCCTGACGACATTTCAGGACTTCCTCCCGTGAGAGAAGTCGAATTCCGCATTGATCTTATACCTGGAGCTACACCAGTTGCAAAATCTCCTTATAGGTTAGCCCCATCCGAAATGCAAGAGCTAGCCAGTCAACTGCAAGAACTGACTGACAAAGGATTTATACGTCCTAGCTCATTGCCTTGGGGTGCACCTGTCCTTTTTGTGAAGAAAAAAGATGGAACGTTTCGCATGTGTATCGACTACAGAGAACTCAACAAGTTAACGGTCAAGAAATGCTACCCATTACCTCGCATCGATGACCTCCTAGATCAACTTCAAGGCGCCACCTGTTTTTCAAAAATCAACCTTCGTTCTGGTTATCATCAACTCAGAGTACATGAAGAAGACGTCCCAAAGACCGCCTTCCGAACTCATTATGGTCATTACGAATTCATGGTTATGCCATTTGGTTTAACCAACGCCCCAGCTGTCTTCATGGATCTAATGAACAGAGTCTGCAAACCTTATCTCGACCGTTTTGTTATAGTCTTCATCGATGACATCCTCATCTACTCAAAGTCTAAGTCTGATCATGAACGACATCTTCGACTCATCCTTTCACTCCTAAGGATAGAAAATCTGTACGCTAAGTTTTCGAAATGTGAATTCTTGTTAAGGGAAGTACAATTCCTTGGACACGTCGTCAATGAAAAGGGAATTCATGTTGATCCCTCAAAAATCAAGGCAGTACAGGAATGGCAAGCGCCACGTACACCTACCAAAGTAAGATCATTTCTTGGTTTGGCTGGTTATTATCGCCGTTTCATTGCAAATTGTGTCGCTGTACCACTCACGGCTTTAACACATAAAGGAAAACCCTTCATATGGGGACCCAAACAAGAAGAAGCCTTCCAAACCCTTAAACAAAAACTCTGTGACGCACCTATCCTCACACTTCCTGAAGGTTGTGATGACTTCGTGGTTTATTGCGACGCGTCGGGGCAAGGACTAGGCTGTGTACTGATGCAAAGAGGAAAGGTGATAGCTTATGCTTCTAGACAACTCAAAATTCATGAGAAGAATTACACCACCCACGACCTGGAACTTGGAGCCGTTGTGTTCGCTCTTAAGATATGGAGACATTACCTCTACGGTACTAAGTGTGAAATATACACTGATCACAAGAGCCTCCAACATATCTTTAACCAAAAGGAGTTGAATATGAGGCAACGAAGATGGGTCGAACCTTCTTAGTGACTACGACTGTGAAATTCGGTACCATCCGGGCAAGGCAAACGTGGTGGCCGATGCGCTCAGTCGAAAGGGTTATGCGAACTCCATTCGTCTTCTATGTTCGCAAATCATAACCGACATCAAAGATCAAATCCGAGAAGCCCAACATGTTTCAGTAACGGAAAACGACGTACGCAAGGAGCTGTCTTGTGGAGCTGAACTTAAAATCGAAACTAAATCCGACGGTATTCTATACTATCTAGATCGCATATGGATTCCCGATCACAATAACCTTCGTGATTTCCTTATGAATGAGGCGCACAAAACATGGTACTCTGTACACCCAGGAGCCGACAAGATGTATCAAGACCTTTGATACACTTACTGGTGGTCTGGCATGAAGAAGGATATCGCTGTTTTCGTTTCCAAGTGCCTTACATGTTCCAAAGTAAAAGCTGAACATCAAAGACCCTCAGGACTTCTAGTCCAACCTGAAATACCTGTATGGAAGTGGGAAAACATAACCATGGACTTCATTACCGGGTTACCTCGCACCTCCAGTGGGTATGACACTATATGGGTAATCATTGATCGTCTTACAAAATCAGCTCACTTCATCCCGATTCGCGAGGACTTCAAGAATGAGAAGTTAGCTCGTATCTACATCAGCGAGATCGTAAGCCGTCATGGTGTACCATTAAGCATTATTTCAGACCGCGATGGTCGTTTCACTTCACGAACATGGCAAGCCGTACAAGCCGCTTTGGGTACACAATTAGACCTCAGTACCGCTTATCATCCTCAAACTGATGGACAATCTGAACGCACCATCCAAACTCTTGAAGATATGCTTCGAGCATGTGTCATAGACTTCAAGGGAAATTGGGACGCTCATCTACCATTAGTTGAATTTTCGTACAACAACAGCTATCATTCAAGGATCGGCATGGCACCTTTCGAAGCTTTATATGGTCGTAAGTGCCGATCTCCAGTATGTTGGCACGAAATTGGAGAAGCTCAAATCACCGGTCCAGAATTGATTCAAGAAACCACAGACAAGATCCATCAAATTCGAAACAATCTGCTAGCGGCACAAAGTCGTCAAAAGAGTTATGCAGACAAACGACGAAAGCCCTTGGAGTTTAACATTGGTGATCATGTACTTCTAAAAGTATCACCGTGGAAGGGAGTAGTTCGTTTTGGCCAGAAGGGCAAGCTAGCACCACGCTACGTAGGACCTTTCAAGATACTCGAAAGAGTAGGACCTGTAGCATACAAGCTTGACTTACCAGAAGAACTCAACAGAATTCACCCCACATTCCACGTATCAAACTTGAAGAAGTGCCTCGCCGATGAAAACCTCCATATTCCCCTGGAAGATATTCAGATCGATGAATCTATACACTTCATTGAAAGACCAGTAGAGATCATGGACTTCGGAGAAAAATGTTTAAGACGGAGTCGTATTCCAATTGTTAGGGTACGCTGGGAGTCGAAACGAGTACCTGAGTTTACTTGGGAACGTGAAGACTCAATGCGCGAAAAACACCCACATCTTTTTCCTGTTACCACTACTACTTAAATTTCGGGACGAAATTTCTAAAAGTAGGGGATACTGTAACATCCGTCGAAAAACGGGTTTTCAAAACCCGCTTCGTTTATTAATCGAATAGTCAGTTTCAAGTTTTCGTTGCTCATTTAATGCTCATTTTAATTTTAAAAAATACATAATTAATAAACATTTTAGAATATGGGAACTAAAATTGTTAAAAAGTAAACATAAGGTAAATAAAAAATAAAATAGGCTGCCGGGTTTCGAACCCGGGTCAGCCGGAAGATTCAATCATCAAACACTTAACCACTCCGCCACTTGATGTTTTTGTGTAATCAAGGAAACAAATAAAACCTTAAGTTCACCCGTGAATCTATCTGTTTGCGCCAAAACTGAAACCGATAATCGGCTTTCAACTATCCAGACGTTTGAGTGATCGTGAGTTACTGGTTATAACCGATAAAACCATTACAACCCACGTTCTTAATCAATTCAGTCTTTATTGAACTCGATTCTTATGATTTTCGAGTTTAATAACCAAAATCATTTACCTCCAATTTACACCGGTAATATCATTGTCTCACAACTCAGAAACACTCACAGAACCTTCAATTTCACTTTCGCTCTAATTTCTGTTCGTCGGAAACGTTTTCTGATATCGCCGGACTTTCACCGGAAAACCGTGACATTCATCGAATCGGTAAAGTTCTCAATTCTTTCATCTTCTATCTATTGTTAGACTTATACTAACTCAAAACCTTCAACCGGAATCGGTTCCAGACGACGATACCGGATAATCTGCCGTCGCCGGAAAGTCTCTGAAAATTCCGAAATCACGCTGTGAATCGGTACGAGCATCTAAACTCTCTGATAATTCTTGTTTAGTCACTTAATTTCACAATTAGTTAATCAAAACTGTTAATTGGTCCGCTCAGACGAAATTCATAAACAGAGCCGACGACCTTTGCCGGAGTTCTGAGAAAATCATCTTTCCGGTACACTCATTTCCAAAACCTTCTTTTATCCATTTCATTTTAATCATTTATATGTCCGTTAGTCGAATTAAACAAGAACAGTCGAATAATTGTTGTTCTGGGTTGTTTTAACGAAGAAGATGAAGTTTGGGTTGTGTATATATTTAATATAAATCGGGCTATATCTCGGGTTAGACACACAGTCCAGCGGTGGACTGTGTGCATTTGAAACATAGAGATACCGAGTTCGAGTCTGTCCTTGTTCCGATTCGTCACAATATTCAAACCTTTTTATAAAACCCAAATACGGAACCTTTCAGTTAGTATATAAGATTAATAAAAACAAGTATTTTAACCAGATTAGAACACAGTCCAGCGGTGGACTATGTGCAAAGTTAAACCACATGTCACAAGTTCGAACCTCACTCAGCGCAAACATACACAAGTCCGAACCGGTCAACAGTCAAAGTCAATGGTCAACCCAAAAAGTCAACATTTTTTTCATATTTTTATTTATTTATTTAATTTAAAAATCAATTAAAAATACTTAAAAATAATATTTTTAAAGTTAGAAAATGACCTTAAACTCACAAAACAATAAATCTAAAAATCCTATTAAATTCGTTACTATTTAGGTTAGTCATTCCTTGTCGATCAACCTCTAAACTCGTGCGCATTCAACATCATCAAACGAACGCACCCAATGTGAGTGAATCTCTACAAATTCTCCGTTTTCATCACAATTTGGGGTGTATCATGTGTCTTATTATTTATTACATTTAAACACTTGTGCATCCATCATATCCATGATCAAATGTGTATTCAATATGTATCAACTATTTGTGTGGTTAATGTTTAGATTAAATTTATCATTTTCAGTACATACATCATCATAGGTCGTCTGTTCCCCATTACCTATGAGCGGAACCGTTCCCCATTACCTATGAGCGTGAACGAGGCGTTGCCAACATACGATCGGCTCCGTTTGATTGAGCCTTGATCGCACATACATCATCATAGACCGTCCGTTCCCCATTACCTATGAGCGGAACGTGACGTTGCCAACATATACATTATCATTCATGTCATATACTCATGCAAGGTGGTTTGTTCTTGTATGTTTATTTACGTTTGCTCACATATGATTATTGCACAATTTTTCCATCTTAAATATAACAAGAAATCAATAATAAATGTTTTCTAACAAGGTTCACTCGCCAACTTTTGTTGACCCAAAAACCCCCATTTTTACACATGATACAGGTGATCCAGTTGCAGCAAGAAACATATAGGACGGCTTAGAAGAATAAATCGGTTTAGGCTTTGGATTGTTTAATTAGTTACTTTTTCCTTGTAATTGTATTAACTTGTTTGGAATATTGAAGTTGTAAGTTTGAATCTAATAAATATGAAACATATTAGTAAACATCATGAGCTTTGGTGATAACCCAATTATGCCCCGACTCTTATTCCGCTGCGGGTCGGGGTGTGACAGGAAATACGGGGTGTGACATCAAGTGATGTGTTTTTTATAACTAAACAAATATTAAAGTTTTTCTTGATTTATTTATGTACAGCTCATTTTTTATAACCCTATCGAAATCTCTAGTGATTCGAACTCTTACGTTGGATCACCTTACCAAGGTCCTAACGAATAGGACCAATATTGGAGTCAATTCACTTTTGTTAACACTCCTTTGCACCATTCTCCAATACCGCCTCCTACACAGGAAGACGTTCAAATGGAACTGGTGGAGCAATCTCAGCCACCACCTGAGCCCCCAAGGAGGAAACGTGGAGCATGAATGTCGGTACGTGCGAGTCAACGGTCGGGATCGCTACCACCATTCCCAAAACCTACCCTACCATTCATGAGGACCCACAAATGGGTGGACCCTCCAATACTTCACCTGTGGTGGAACTGACACCACCACCTGTGGTTCAACCACCACCATTGGGTTTTAATAACCCTATTCCTATATATTCAGATACATCTAGATATGATCCTTTAACCCATCTATGCTGGTATATTACCAGGCACTATCGCATGACCCTTATATGCAAGCGATCATGCATAATGCACTTTACCCATCTCCTTTCCCACCTGCTTATCCACCTACTCGATGCCCAAGTTATGGGTAGCAGTATCCTGTTGTACCCCAACCACAACCTTTGAGGCCATTAATGAAGCCTTAGAGCGGATGAAGGAAATACAACAATAAGCGGAGAAGACGGAGAAGAAGACGTATAAGTTCTTCAAGAAACTCTCCAAGTTGGTTAAGGGAAAGAAGGACGAGTGAAGTTTCTTCTATGTTATTTCTTTAGTCCCTACGTGGACATTGTTATTTCTTTAGTCCGTGCGTGAACATGTTATTTCTTTTAAGTCCTTGCATGGACAATTAGTTTTATTTATTTATTTCTAGTATTGTAATTTCCTATTGTCATTTAATGAAATATTTTGGAATTACATACATACACACACACACACACACACACATATATATATATATATACTCATCCTCTTCAAAGCGATCTTCTCGATTTTACTCAAAATTTATGATCATCTATATAATTCCAAAAGATCTTAATGGTTTTGATTAGCCAAATAGCAAAGTCCATATTAATTGGCCAAATTGTAAATGATAGTTAATGATGAATAGCCTTCGATCATGATAGTTAATGAAGAATTATCCTTCTATCCAGAGGTGGTGGACTATGTTCCAGCCTCCAAGTCATTAAGGTCAATGCGACCGTGACTATTAATCGACCATTAAGATAATTTTGTGTTAACATTCAAGTAATGTTAATACTCTTGGTAGTGTGACTTGAGGAAACCACACTAGCCGTCTAGGTAATGGACTACGTCCTAAACCTTATATAGCCTATGTGATCAAATTTGATCCCGGGTAATATCATCAATGCGATAATAATAATTGACATCCATTAGTGATGTAGTGCCTACGGGCCACAGTTGACATCCATTAGGAATGTAGTGCCTACGGGCCATAATTGACATCCAATTAGTGATGTAGTGCCTACGGGCCATAATTGAACATCCATTAGTGATGTAGTGCCTACGAGCCATAATTGACATCCACTAGTGATGTAGTGCCTACGGGCCATAATTGACATTCATTAGTGATGTAGTTACTACGGGCCATAATTAAACAACCATTAGTGATGTAGTGCCTACGAGCCATAATTGCACATCCATTAGTGATGTAGTGCCTATGGTCCATGATTAAACATCCATTAGAGATGATTTGCCTTTGAGCAATATTATATTGTCAATTAAGACAGTGACAGTTGTAACCTTATGGTTCCCTATCCAAGGTGATGAGCTATGCTCAAGCCTTATGATCACTGAGATCATGACTAATATCATCAATTCGATGATTATCTATCTTAACATCTTAGGAGATGTTAATTGATTTATTATACTATTTTGCCTACGGGCCAAGTTATAATTGTCAAATATGACAATAACAGTTGTGCTTAATATGACCTCTACCCAAAGTTATGTCCATAGTAACAGGCCAATGTGCCGTATTTTTATATGTCCATAGTAATAGGCCAATGTGTCGTATTTTTATGTGTCCTTAGTGACAGGCCAATGTGCCGTATTGTTATGTGTCCAAAGTGACAGGCCTATGTGCCATAATAATAAGTCCTTAGTGACAGGCCAATGTTGTAACACCTGGTAAAATCGTGTCCAATAATATAGTGACACGTGTCGTATTTTTATTATAAGTCTATTAAAGACTAACAAAGACTAAAAGTGTCAACATGCTCAAACTAAGTCTATGAGTGACCTTCTGATGTCAACATGCATAAACGAGCCTATGAGTGACCATTAGTGTCAACATGCTTAAAACATACCCTCTGAGTGACCGTTAGTGTCAACATGCTTAAACTTAGCCTCTAAGTGACCATTAGTGTCAACATGCTTAAACTTGGCCTCTGAGTGACCATTTGTGTCAACATGCCCAGCCTCTGAATGACATTGAAGTCAACATGCTTATACAGAGCCTCTAAGTGATCCTTTACGAAGTCCTAACTATCATACGTGCCACTTATTGGACGAGAGAGGTTAATTCTGTAAATATGTGAAAGTTGGATAATGGAGGGGTAGTGTCAACATGTTAATTTATACCTCTGAGTGACCTTTTAACGAACTGAGAGCTCGACAATGTCCGGGCATACTCCCGGGTACACCAGATATTGGTTACGGAGGGCTAAATATGCTATAAAGGTGTTTTAGTAGGTTTAATAAGTTGAGGGGCTAAATGTGACAAAGTTTGAAAGTTTCCTTGAGGTGCTCGCAGGGCGCGAGAGGCCTGTGTCTACAGAAAATTTGCTTGGCCTCCACACAAATTGCCAACAACCATTTGATTCGAAACAAGGGACTTCCAAACTGCTATGACACGTTTTAGGACACTTGTAAGCTCCCTTTAACACCCCTTAACACCTGGCATCACATCCTTCAAGCTCTCCAACTATAAATAGGTGCATTTGTTCAACACTTGAACTTGCACCTTTCTCATTTCTCATTCTATCTCCCTCCTCTAGAAGTTCCTAACTGAAAGGAGCATCCAACTTAGTTCTATTTCATCCTAGGAATCACTTGTAAGTGTTCCTTTCTCTTGCATTTTCAATTATAGGCTTTTGTAGCCAAAACTCAAGCGTTTTATGAAAAACACCTTGACTTTTCATTAAGATCGTTATGGTCCAGCTATTGTTCGAAACGAACATGGCTGAGTGATCGTATAAGGTAGGTGTTAGTCCCTATAAAGGGCACCTCCTAAAGGTCACGTTTGCTAGACCAATTGACGGGTCAAAGATAAATATTAAAAAGTCAAACAAGCCATTTTTCACAAATATTATAATCTGAGTTTATATATGTTACGAACATGTTTTGACACTTAAACAAGTTGGTAACAATTATTAGAGCACTTAAGAACATGTTTGGCTCGTTAATTTCAATTCTAGGTTCGGTTCGCAACCAAAAGTCACAAAGTTTGACTTCTGTTTGACTTTCGATTCTGACCCGATTTAGATTAGTAGCTAATGATTGTAATATAATATAGCATAACCTCTTGAGGTTATATTACATGATCATAATCAGAATCTGAATTTATGCACAAGTTCCGTAATTATGCCATTTTGACTAAAATGTCCTTTTTGCATAAAATAAGGTTTAAACGATAATGAACTTGAAAATGAATTACCTACTGATGTAATATCATACGTAGGATTATTTGGGATGTCAAATCAGATTATAAACTGGTTTATGAACAAGTCCTTGTGTTATGTCGACAAATGACGATCAAGCCCTCGTGGCACGTAAAATGGTTTAATCATACTTTTTCATATCAAAACTTTTACCTACTGACACGTTATATTAAATAACATATCTAGGACATATAAACATGATCTTAACATCAGTTTTAACTAAACTTCGCACAAATCGTCATTTTACAACATAAGCGCCGTTTCGGCGTATAGTATGGTTTTAAACCATATTTATCAACCAAGACTTATTACCTACTGATTTTAAAACTTATTTTAAATATTTTTACAGTATGACATAAACTCAAAATCCTAAATAAATTATAAAACTGTGCGTGAAATGACCAAAATGCCCCTTTGGAGCATAGTTTGGTCATAAATAATAAGTTACACGTATTATCAATACCCTGCTGATATTATATCATAATTTAAACATTTTTCCAGAGTAATTATCATTATAACATTAATATATACATATATATTCAAGTTCCTTTTACACGGTATGAAATTACCAAAATGCCCTTATGAGGCATAGTTCGTTTTAAAACCTTAACGGGCATATAAGTTGATATCTATTGATATTACAACTTATTTAAAGTATAATGGCATATAGAACTTGTCCATGAATTATTCGGTTACCCGATATCGCTGATATGCGTACGATTAATTATATGTAACTAGTTTACGTAACTTAACCGAAACAGGTCTAACCTTGTCATTTAAGTCTCAAAATTCAAAATCTTTATAGTTTACCCATATTATACAAGTCAAAGTACTTGTTGGGTATAAACTACATTCTATCCGGTCATCGTTTAATCTAGCGTATTTTACCGTTATTGATCATGTACGCTAGTCGGTCTAAGTCTATGACTTATATAAGACCGTTAGCATTTAATTGGTTAGCTTATGCCATAATCCAGACTAGAGCCTTCCTGTAAATGCTATTTGCACTTAGTTCATTTTGGATAAGGCTGAGATATTAAATCTTGCATTTTAAAATCAAGACTAGCTCAGGTAAACACCCTCGACTTATTTCCCCTATACGGGCTTGGGTTACAGTAAACTATTACCGCTTGGTCGGAAATGGGATCAATCGAATGCCGGATTGGGGCTAGTAAATCCGTATATTCCGTTTTAATCAGTTTTGTTTGATAACTTAAACATCAAGGGTTAACTACCGTGTCCTGGATATCCTCGGCTCATTACATTAGATAATGGCCACGACCTAGGCGTGGGGTGTAGGCATACACCTGACAGACGCTCATGCTAAAAACTCCACCCACAAAGTTGAGGATAACTCCTTCGTGAGTTCTTAAGTGGTGACTACATTAATCATGTCTCGATCTCCGTACTGGGCCCTGTATGTATGGACAAACATGTGAATCTTTAACAATGTTACAAAGTAACTTCCCAAGTTATAAAAGATTTTACGTCATGTGCACTTAAAATCATTTTCATATGTTTTTAAAATGAGTCAGTTGGGTGTATTTACCAACGAAATCTGACGTATTTTCAAAAGATTAAGCTTGCAGGGACAATACGAAATAGGTTGGAAGCTGCTCGGTAGTGATATAAGAGGATCTTGCAAATCCTTATATCTGCCCTAAAGTCTGTTATACATTTTGTACCTTTTATGATCCGCCTGTGGATCTTCTATTACGAGTCGTCTGTATATTATTTTGTACTTTGAACATTTGGTTTGTAATAGTAATTTAACTCCAAGAGTTCCGCTGTGTTGTGTTTAATTGACTATGATGATATCAACTTACGTCACGATATTCCCCAACCGGGCCCACTAGTGTTTGGATTGGTTGGAAATCCGGGTGTGACAGGTTCGTATCAGAGCCAACGTTTGAGAGAATTAAACACTAGCCTTCTTGTGTTTAATCTCAAACTTATACAAGCACATTCCTTAGACCTCCGAGTCTAGGCTTTGACCTAGGATTACTCATTTCATTATTAAGTTATTAGTATTGTTTTGATTTGGTTTTTACAGGAAAATGCCACTAAGAGTACGAGGAAGAGATAAACGACCAATGAGAGGAGGACCATCTCGACACATCCCTTCTTAACCCCATCACTCGAATCCCTATGAGGGTTCGGGGGATTCTTGTCCCCTATCACGACATTCACCTACCCATACCCAAAACTCGTACCACTCATATCATTCGCATCAACCACACCACTCTCATCATTCTCATCATTCATATCATGATGAGTTTAACCCTAACCATGACTTTAACACACCCCCAGCTGATCAGAATCAGTTGGATCAACCCAACCCAATGGATGAGGTCTCCTATCCATAAATGTCGCCATCAGGATCGCACGCACATCCCATCGAGATATCTAGTGATTCAAACTCTTACGCCGGATTGCCATACCAAGGTCCTAATGAATGGGACCAATATTGAAACCAATTCACCTTTGATAACACTCCTTCCCACCACTCCCAAGCACCTCCTGTACAAGAAGATGTTCACATGGAACCGGTGGAACCACTCAGCCGCCATCTGAGCCACCAAGGAGAAAACATGGAGCGCGTATGTCGGTACGTGGAGGTCAATGGTCGAGTTCGCTACCACCGTTATCCAAAACTTACCCCACAATTCACGAGAACCCACAAATAGGTGTACCCTCCAATGCTTCACCGGTGGTGGAACCAACGCCATCACCAGTGGTTCAACCACCACCATCGGGTTATAATAACCCTATCCCAGCATATCAGGATACATCTGGATATGACCCTTTTAACCCATCTACGCCGGTAAATTACCAAGCATTGTCGCATAACCCTTATATGCAAGCGGTTATGCATAACGCACTTTACCCGTCTCCTTTCCCACCTAATGGATATCCAAGAATGGGTACCAGTATCCTGTTATGCCATAACCACAACCACAACCTCCGCCACCACTTGAGGCCATCAATGAGTCCTTGGAATGAATGAATGAAAGAAATGAAACAACAAGCAAAGAAAACGGAGAAGAAGACGAACAGGTTCTTCAAGAAACTCTCCAAGTTGGTTAAGGGAAAAAAGGATGAGTGAAGTCTCTTCTATTTATACATTTACTCCCTGTGAGGACATTATTATTTCTTTAAGTCCCTGCGTGTACATTGTTATTTCTTTTTAAGTCCTTGCATGGGCAGTTTGTTTCATTTATTTATTTCTACTATTGTAATTTCTTATTGGCATTTAATGAAATATTTTGGAATTATATATATATGTATTCATCCTCTTCAAGCGAACGTCTCGATTTTACTCGAAATACTGCTATATAATTCCAAAAGATCTTAATGGTTTTGATTAGCAAAGTGGCACATACCACATATTTGGCCAGCTTATAAATGATAGTCAAGGATAAAAGGGCCTTCTATCATGATAGTTAAGGGAGTTATCCTTCTATCCAGAGGTGGTGGACTAGTTTCAAGCCTCCATGTTGTTAAGGTCAATGCGATCAGGACTATTAATCAACCATTAAGGTACTCTTATGTTAACATTCAGGAACGCTCATACTCCTGGTAGTGTGACTTGAGGAACCACACTAGCCGTCTAGGTAAAAGGACTACGTCCTATTATATAGCCTATGTGATCAATGTGATCCCTGCTAATGTCATCAATGTGATGACGATTGACAAGCCAACGTGCCATAATTTACATCCATTAGTTATGTAGGCCAACGTGCCTTATTATATGTCCATTAGTGACAGGCCAACATGCCATATTTTATGTCCATTAGTGACAGGCCAACGTGCCATGTTTTATGTCCATTAGTGACAAGCCAAAG
Organism: Scalesia atractyloides; assembly: GCA_947069175.1. Taxonomy (NCBI): domain Eukaryota; kingdom Viridiplantae; phylum Streptophyta; class Magnoliopsida; order Asterales; family Asteraceae; genus Scalesia; species Scalesia atractyloides. Next base: position 90,960,749 of record CAMTDV010000026.1, on the reverse strand, counting down.
TGCATATTATATGTCCATTAGTGATAGGCCAACGTGCCATATTATGTCCATTTGTGATAGGCCAACGTGCCATACCTATATGTCCATCAATGACAGGCCTATGAGACATGTTTTAATGTCCTTCGTGACAAGCCTATGAGCTATATGTAATTGTCTAAATGACAATGAGAGTTGTGACATTACGATCCACTATCTAATAATATATGGACTAGGTCCATATTGTAATTTGCCTTTGATGGTCCTTTTGAGAGCTAGGCCAAATATAGATATGATAAGCCTAAGAGTTGTGATTTTATTCACATTAGTTTGGTTAGGCGATGGATTTGCATATCCAATGTTTAAAGCCAATATGGTTATTAATACCATGGCTAAGAAGAGTTAAATTTGGTGTTTAGAACCAAAGCTCAAGAATGGCTAACTCGGATGAGGCACAAAGTAGCCACAGAGAGATTAACTCTAACAAAGCTGAAAACATAGCCATTGATAATGATGATTTCCAAGCTCGCATTGATACAGATGTGGGAAAAGCCATGGAAAAGGCCCTGGAGAAATTTAAAGAATTGAGCGCTATCGCTCCAAACACTTATCAATCCCACCATCCTCAGCTCGTAAGGAGAGCTCAGTTCACTCTTCAAATGCAAAGAGTGAACCAAAGAAACTAGAAATTACTGATAGGTCCCGTTCTTCTAAATACGGATGTACCTATAAATATTTCGTCTCCTGTAAGCCCCGAGATTTTAATGGGGAAAAGGGAGCAGTAGAAGCCTTGAAATGGCTGGATGAAATGGAGATGATAGTAGATATCAGCGGTTGCGCTGATAAGGATGTGGTAAATTATGTATCACAGTCCTTCAAGGGTGATGCCCTGATTTGGTGGAAGGCTATGGTCCAATCTATAAGTAAGGTACACCTGTACAACTTAGGATGGTCTAAGTTTGTTGATTTAGTCAAGGAGACATATTGTCCACCTCATGAGGTGGAAAAGATAGAGTCAGACTTCTTGACTCTCACAATGAAGAACCTAGACTGTCGGAAGTATGTTTCTGACTTCAATTCCCTGTCTAGATTAGTTTCTTATAATCACCCTGAACCCAAACGCATTGCGCGTTTCATTAATGGGTTAGCACCTGAAATAAAAGTGCATGGTAAAGGCTGCTCAGCCTAGTACCTATAAGTCTGCTGTTGGCCTATCTCTCTCTCTCACCTTAGACTTAGTGAGGCAAAAAGCAGACAAGACTGAGACTGACAGGAAAAGGAAGAGAGAGGATGAAAGCTCCCAAAGATTTAATAAGAAGAAAAAAAGGGAGATTTGGGTTCGGAGAGAACCAAGATAAGTCAGGTGTAACGCCGACATGTAAACATTGCAACCGTAGGCTTCGGGGACAGTGTAGTATTAATCCACAGGCTAAACATGTGGTATCTGTAAGAAAAAGGGGCATAAGACCCTGGAGTGCAAGGAACTTAAGAGTGTTGTCTGCTACGGCTGTAATGAAAAGGGGCATATTAAGTTTAACTGCCCTAAGAACCCCAAAAATAATGATGAAAAGCATGGAGAGGCTAAGAGAGGGAATGCTCGTGCCTTCCAGATGAATGCCAGGGAGGCCGTTAATGACAATAACGTCATCACAGGTACATTCCTCATCAATGATGTATATGTTAGAGTTCTTTTTTATTCGGGTGCAGATAAATCTTTTGTAGACCAAAAGTTTAGTAAACTATTAAACTTGCCATAAGAACTCTAGACATAACCTATGAGGTAGAACTTGCTGATGGAACAACATCTTCCATTCTTGATGGATGTGTTATATCTATTAAGAGTTATTCGATTCCTATCTCTCTTTGGCCAATGAAATTGGCGGGGTTCGATGTAGTCTTAGGCATGGATTGGTTATCCCATAATCAAGCCCGCATTGCTTGTGAAAAGTAACTCACTGTAATTAAAACCCTATTTCGTGAAATGATCACCATCCTCAGATATTAACACCATGGACTGCCAGACAAAGTGTCGTTATTTAAGGCATCCAAGTGTTTTGGGAAAGGTTGTGTCATTTACATGGCACAAGTAACTCTTGTCACACCCCAACGATGGCGGAAACATAGGAGTGAGACGAAATAGATTGCTCAAGGCATCATAACACTATTTGCGACAATATTTATATCAAACCAATTTCATTTCATAACAAGATTGTCAATTACAACAAGGATGTCAAATACAATAAGTTCAACAACATAAATCCTAACATTCTAGATGTGTTCCTACGTTGTCCCTACTAAGTTCGTAAGAATCAATATCCTTAACCTTCAACATGTTAAAAGTATAGTTCCATACCAAAAGTATTGGCGAGTACACAAGTTTGATGTAGCATAAGTATGAAAAGATTTAAACGAATCCACATGTTAAGCTAGCATACTAGATTAATGTAAACATGGCATGTGATCTATAAGTCAACCCTCGCGTGTCACCACAAAATAGAATAAACTTAACATGACTTCAAGAATACGGTCAGTGCGTTACTCCTATAGCGCTATACATGTTAAGGGGGAGGCTCGTACGTAGTTAATGACAACTAGCATCACATGAGAATGTTCCAAGTAAAAAAATCATGTATCACATAACTATAGCATGTATGATGGATTATTTGTGTGATTGCATAAAAGTATTAGTGTGATTGTATGTAATTTGATAGACTAACATGTTGCACCTAGAGGTGTAAAGCGTAAAAAGGGTGTTCGAGTGTACTCACGGTTTTGCAAGCTTCCACTTGATATTTTCGTAAAGTGTTGGGGGAGTTTGGAAGATGGAGCACCGAGTTATCCTACAAGAGGAAAACGTAGGTTGGTAAGTATTCGAATGATAACGGAGGATTAGGGATTTAAATACACTAAAGTATGTATATGGGAAAATAGTCATCTAGACTTAATACTCGTTCTTGACACTATAATACCCATTCGGTTGTGTTTTCATGGGCTAGGATACCCATTAGAATCGTAACGAGAAATTAAGTACTTAGTTGATGTAACCTAGTATCATGACGGATAATCATTCGATTACCATCAAGAGTTCGGTTAGTGTGTGTGTGTATATATATATTATAGTATACGTAATCATATTTATTATGGAAGTTCATAGAAGTCATGCATGGAGGTAGGAGGATAACCTTCCTTTAACCTCTTTCGTATAGTTCACCAATGCCAAATCGTCACAAGGACGACAAGGATGGTCATGAATAAGTTGAACATAGAAATAAGAAAATAAGAAAAATCATCAAAATCATCAAGTGAGGTGGTGGATTGAAGGTAGGATACAACACTTGTGGGTTAAAACCCTATTAAAATGAAAAGTTCTTACACTTGAGACCTCAAATATGGTGATGTTCTAAGTTGGTTTTCCCTGGAGAACCAATGGAAACATTCCTAGAGGTGATTCAAGTGTTAAGAAAGGAAGAAAGATCAAAGAATGGAGGTAAGGGTGAGTTAGAACTCAATTTTGAAAGTCTGGAACTTTCAGATGGAGAGAGGGCTTTAGAGAGAAGAAGAGAAGTTTTTGAGGTGTGAAATGAGAGTGGGAGGAGGTGGGTATTTAAAGTTGAAGTGAGAGTGGTTTTTAGTTGAGTGCATTTAATGTAGAAAACATAAATTGGACCAATCCATGGGCTACAAACCACTTTCTCTGGATTATGCCTTTTTTAGTCCTTGAACTTAGTTTATCTTTCATTTCAGGCTATAACTTGTCATTTTTGCATGTATAATGCATATAAGTATGATTTGAATATCGAGTGTGAATGTATGATTCTTTGCACGTGTAACAAGTATCAGTTTAAACAACTGAATGCATGAAAGATATGTATATATAACAAGTATGAAGTTTTATTACGATTCAAGTCTCGGATTACAAAATTGGGAAAAGAAATACGAATACAAGTTTCCATAGATAGAAATACGATTATACTTTCTAATTAAGGAGAGTACGAAAAAGCGAAGCGTTACAACTATCAACGAGCCTAAACTAGATGTTGAAGACCTTCCTGTTATCTTGGAGTATTCCGATGTCTTTCCTGAAGAATTACCAGGCCTACTCCAGATAGGCAAGTAGAATTTAGAATTGATATCCTACCAGGATCAGCAGCTGTAGCTAGGGCTCCATATCGGTTAGCACCGATGGAAATGAAAGAATTAAGGACGCAATTAGATGAACTGTTAGAGAAAGGTTTCATACAACCTAGTTCCTCACCTTGGGGAGCTCCTATTCTTATCGTTAAAAAGAAGGATGGTTCAATGCGGATGTGCGTTGATTACCGAGAGTTGAATAAGTTAACAATCAAGAACCGTTATACTTTGCCCAGGATCGATGATTTGTTTGATCAACTTCAAGGGGCTATTTACTTCTCTAAGATCGATTTGAGATCAGTTTACCATCAACTGAAGGTTAGGAACGAGGATGTTCCTAAGACTGCCTTCAGGACTCGTTATGGTCATTATGAATTCTTGGTGATGCCTTTTGGGCTCACAAATGCACCTGCAGCTTTCATGGATCTCATGAATGGAGTCTGCAAACTGTATTTAGATAAGTTTGTCATTGTCTTCATAGACGACATACTTATCTATTCTCGTAATCAAGTTGATCATGAGAAACACCTTCAGCGCATCCTAGAACTGCTGAGACAAGAGAAGCTTTATGTTAAATTCTCTAAGTGCGAATTTTGGCTTAGAGAAGTCCAATTTCCTAGACATGTTGTAAGTGAGCGTGGTATCCAAGTGGATCCCGCTAAAATAGAAGCCATAGTGAATTGGGAAGTACCCAAAACTCCATCGAAGATTCGTAGCTTCTTAGGATTGGCTGGTTATTATAGAAGGTTCATTGAGAACTTTTCAAGAATAGCCACTCCTTTAACTACCTTGACCCGTAAGAATGTCAAGTTTGACTGGGGTCCAAAACAACAAGAATCTTTCAAATTCTAAAACACAAGTTAAGCAATGCTCATGTGTTATCTCTACCTGAGGGTATTGAGGACTTTGTTGTTTACTGTGATGTTTCGCACACTTGCATGGGCTGTGTGCTAATGCAAAAGCCAAAGTGATTGCTTATGCATCATGATAATTAAAGGTGCACGAAAGGAATTACACCACCCATGACTTGGAATTGGGTGCTGTTGTATTTGCACGTAAGTTGTGGAGACATTACATAAATGGCATGAAATGTATTATATACACTGACCATAAGAATCTCCAACATATGTTCAATCAAAAGGATTTGAACTTGCGACAACGCCGCTGGATGGAAACGCTTAATGATTATGATTGCGAAATTCGCCATCATCCCGGCTAGGCACTTGTCGTTGTTGACGCCTTGAGTCGCAAGGAAAGGGTTAAGCCTATAAGGATTAACGCCAAGAGCATCGAACTTAGAAATAGCTTGAATGAGAAGCTATTAGATGCACAAAAGCAAGCCCTATTAGAGGCTAATGTTCCCAATGAAGGAGTAGGAAGAACTGTTGATCAGTTAGTGCCTGGAAAGATGGAATCCTTAGATTTAGTGGCAGATCTGGGTTCCCATTTTTGGAGGACTTAGAGATCTAATCCTCCAGGAAGCGCATAATTCAAGATACTCAGTTCACTCAAATGGCGACAAGATGTATCAAGATTTGAAAAAGAATTATTGGTGGATGGGTTTGAAGAAATCTATAGCCATTGATGTAGCTAAGTGTCTGACGTGTTCGCAAGTTAAAGTCGAACATCAGAAACCGTCAGGACTTCTACAACAGCTTGAAATTCCACTTGGAAATGGGAAATGGTAACTATGGATTTGATTACCAAGTTACCGAAGAACAAACGTGGTAATGATACGATTTGGGTCATTGTGGATAGGCTTACTAAGTCAGCACATTTCTTACCAATTAAGGAAACTTATAATTCTGACAAATTGGCTAAGTTGTATGTGGACAAGATTGTGTCCCTACATGGCGTGCCGCTATTTATTGTATCCGATAGAGATACTAGATATACATCTCACCTTTGGAAACGTTTAAAAACAATCCTTAGGCACAAGATTAAACTTTAGTACACTTACCACCCATAGACAGATGGACAAAGTGAGCGTACTATTCAGACTTTGGAAGACATGCTTGGAGCATGTGTGATTGATTTAGATGGATGTTGGCATGACCACTTACCACTAATAGAATTCTCCTATAATAATAGTTATCATACGAGCATCAACGCTGCTCCTTTTGAGGCCTTATATGGGAGAAAATGTTGAACGCCTGTGTGTTGGGCAGAAGTTGGGAAAGCCCAACTATCAGGACCAGAGATTGTCCAGGAGACCACGGATAAGATTGTGCAAATCCGTGATCGTCAAAGCTGCCTGAGATAGGCAGCCGAGCTATGCTCACAAGAGGTGTAAACCTCTTAAGTTCCAAATAGGGGACAAAGTCGTGATAAAAGTATCACCCTTGGAAAGGTGTAATAAGATTCGGAAGGAAGGGCAAACTAAGCCCAATATATAGAGGACCATTCGAGATAATCGAATGTGTCGGCATTGTAGCTAATAAGCTCAAGCTGCCAGATGAGCTTAGTGGAATTCATGATGTGTTCCACATCTGTAATCTTAGGAAATGTCTAGCCAATGAGTCGCTAGCAATGTTACATCATGATGTGCAAATTGATGAAAACCTGAGGTTCATTGAGAAACCAATTTCGATCAAGGATCGACATGTCAAGAAGCTCCGAAGGAAATTGATACCTATAGTAAAGGTTAAGTGGGATGCCCTTCGAGGTCCCGATTATACATGGGAGGTTGAGTCCACTATGCGACAAAAGTACCCCCATATTTTGAATAAAATCTCGAGGTCAAGATTTCTTTTAAGGGGGTGAGAATGTAACCCCTCGTAAAATCGTGTCCAATAATAAAGTGACACGTGTCGTATTTTTATTATAACTCTAGTAAAGACTAACAAGGACTAAAAGTGTCAACTTGCTCAAACTAAGTCTCTGAGTGACCTTCTGATGTCAAATAAAACGAGCCTCTGAGTGACCATTAGTGTCAACATTCTTAAAACATAGCCTATGAGTGACCATTAGTGTCAACATGCTTACACTTAGCCTCTAAGTGACCATCAGTGTTAACATGCTTAAACTTGGCCTCTGAGTGACCATTTGTGTCAACATGCCCAGCCTCTGAGTGACATCGGAGTCAACATGCTTATACTAAGCCTCTGAGTGATCCTTTATGAAGTCCTAACTATCATACGTGCCACTTGTTGGACGAGAGAGGTTAATTCTGTAAATATGTGAAAGTGGAGGGGTTAAAGGTGTCAACATGTTAATTTATACCTCTGAGTGACCTTTTAACGAACCGAGAGCTCGACAATGTCCGGGCACACTCCCGGGTACGCCAAATATTGGTTACGGAGGGTCTAATATAAAGGTGTTTTAGGAGGTTTAATAAGTTGAGGGTCTAAATGTGACAAAGTTTTAAAGTTTCCTTGATGTGCTCGCGGGGCGCGAGAGACATTGGCCATGTCTCTCGCTGGGCGCGAGAGGACTGTGTCTGAAGAAAATTTTCTTGGCCTCCACATAAATTGCCAAAAACCATTTGATTCGAAACAAGGGACTTCCAAACTCCTATGCCACGTTTTAGGACACTTGTAAGCTCCCTCTAACACCCCTTAACACCTAGCATCACCTCCTTCAAGCTCTCTAACTATAAATAGGTGCATTTGTTCAACACTTGAACTTGCACCTTTCTCATTTCTCATTCTATCTCCCTCCACTGGAAGTTCCTAACTGAATCCAACTTAGTTCTATTTCATCCTATAAATCACTTGTAACTGTTCCTTTTTCTTGCATTTTCGTTTATAAGCTTTTGTAGGCAAAATTCAAGCGTTTTACGGAAAACACCTTGACTTGTGGTTAAGACCATTATGGTCTAGCCATTGTTCGAAACGAACATGGCTAAGTGATCATAATAAGGTAGGTGTTAGTCCCTATAAAGGGTACCTCCTAAAGATCATAGACCAATTGACGGGTCAGAGTATATATATTAAAAAGTTAAACAAGCAATTTTTCGGAAATATTATAATCTGAGTTTATATATGTTACGAAACATGTTTTGACACTTAAACAAGTTGATAATAATTATTAGAACATGTAAGAACATGTTCGGCTCGTCAATTTCAGTTCTAGGGTCGGTTTGGAACCGAAAGTCGCAAAGTTTGACTTCTGCTTACCCGATTTAGATTAGTAGCTACTGATCAAAGGGTGCATTAGATCGTAATATAATATAGCATAACCTCTTGAGGTTATATTACATGATCATAATCATAATCTGAGTTTATGCACAAGTTCCGTAATTATGTCATTTTGACTAAAATGCCCTTTTTGCATAAAATAAGGTTTAAACGATAATGAACTTGAAAATGAATTACCTACTGATGTAATATCATAAGTAGAATTATTTGGGATGTCAAATCAGATTACAAACTGAGTTTATGAACAAGTCCTTGTATTATGTCGACAAATGACGATCAAGCCCTTGTGGCGCGTAAAATGGTTTTAATCATACTTTTTCATATCAAAACTTTTACCTACTGATACGTTATATTAAATAACATATCTAGGACATATAAACCTGATCTTAACATCAGTTTTTACTAAACCTCGCACAAATCGTCATTTTACGACATAAGCGTCGTTTCGGCCCATAGTATGGTTTTAAACCATATTTATCAACCAAGACTTATTACCTACTGATCTTAAAACTTATTTTAAATATTTTTACAATAGGTACATGACATAAACTCAAAATCCTAAATAAATTATAAAACTGTGCATGAAATGACCAAAATGCCCCTTTTGGAGCATAGTTTGGTCATAAATGATAAGTTACACGTAATATCAATACCCTACTGATATTATATCATAATTTAAACATTTTTCTAGAATAATTATCATTATAACATTAATATATATATATATATATATATTCAAGTTCCTTTTACACGGTATGAAATTACCAAAATGCCCTTATGAGGCATAGTTCGTTTTAAAACCTTAACGGGCATATAAGTTGATATCTACTGATATTACAACTTATTTAAAGTATAATGGCATATAGAACTTGTCCATGACTTATTCGGTTACCTGATATCACTGATATGCGTACGGTTAAGTATATGTAACTAGTTTATGTAACTTAACCGAAACGGGTCTAACCTTGTCATTTAAGTCTCAAAATCCAGAATCTTTATAGTTTACCCATATTATACAAGTCAAAGTACTTGTTGGGTTTAAACTACATTCTATCCGGTCATCGTTTAATCTAGTGTATTTTACCGTTATTGATCATGTACGCTAGTCGGTCTAACTCTATGACTTATATAAGACCGTTAGCATTTAATTGGTTAGCTTATGCCATAATCCAGACTAGAGCCTTCCGGTAAATGCTATTTGAACTTAGTTCATTTTGGATACGGCTGAGATATTAAATCTTGCATTTTGAAATCAAGACTAGCTCAGGTAAATACTCTCGACTTATTTCCCCTATACAGGCTTGGGTTACGGAAAACTATTACCGCTTGGTCAGAAATGGGATCAATCGAATGCCGGATTGTGGCTAGTAAATCCGTTTTAATCAGTTTTGTTTGATAACTTAAACATCAGGGGTTAACTACCGTCTCCTGGATATCCTCGGCTCATTACATTAGATAATGGCCACGACCTAAGCGCGGGGTGTAGGCATACACCTGACAGACGCTCATGCTAAAAACTTTACCCACAAAGTTAGGGATAACTCCTTCGTGAGTTCTTAAGTGGTGAGTACATTAATCATGTCTCAATCTCCGTACTGGGCCTTGTATGTATGGACAAACATGTGAATCTGTTAACCATGTTACAAAGTAACTTCCCAAGTTATAAAAGATTTTATGTCATGTGTACTTAAAATCATTTTCGAATGTTTTTAAAGTGAGTCAGTTTGGTGTATTTACCATGACGTATTTTCAAAAGACTAATCTTGCAGATACAATAAGAAATAGGTTGGAAGCTGCTCGGTAGTGATATAAGAGGATCTTGCAAATCCTTAGATCTTCCCTAAAGTCTGTTATACATTTTGTACATTTTACAAAATTCCCTTATGAGGCCTTAACGGGCATATAAGTTGATATCTACTGATATTACAACTTATTTAAAGTATAATGGCATATAGAACTTGTCCATGACTTATTCGGTTACCCGATATCGCTGATATGCATACGGTTAAGTATATGTAGCTAGTTTACGTAACTTAACCGAAACGGGTTTAACCTTGTCATTTAAGTCTCAAAATCCAGAATGTTTATGGTTTACCCATATTATACAAGTCATAGTACTTTTGGGTTTAAACTACATTCTATCCGGTCATCGCTTAATCTAGCGTATTTTACCGTCATTGATCATGTACTCTAGTCGGTCTAAGTCTATGATTTATATAAGACCGTTAGCATTTAATTGGTTAGCTTATGCCATAATCCAGACTAGTGCCTTCCTGTAAATGCTATTTGCACGTAGTTCATTTTGGATATGGTTGAGATATTAAATCTTGCATTTTGAAATCAAGACTAGCTCAGGTAAATACTATCGACTTATTTCCCCTATACGGGCTTGGGTTACGGTAAACTATTACCGCTTGGTTGGAAATGGGATCAATCAATGCTGGATTGGGCTAGTAAATCCGTATATTCTGTTTTAGTCAGTTTTGTTTGATAACTTAAACATCAGGGGTTAACTACCGTGTCCTGGATATCCTTGGCTCATTACATTAGATAATGGCCACGACCTAGGCGCGGGGTGTAGGCATACACCTGACAGACGCTCATGCTAAAAACTTTACCCACAAAGTTTGGGATAACTCCTTCATGAGTTCTTAAGTGGTGACTACATTAATCATGTCTCGGTCTGCGTACTGGGCCCTGTATGTATGGACAAACATGTGAATCTGTTAACAAGGTTACAAAGTAACTTTCCCGAGTTATAAAAGATTTTGCGCCATGTGCACTTAAAATTATTTTCAAATGCTTTCAAAATTAACCAGTTGGGTGTATTTACCATGACGTATTTTCAAAAGACTAATCTTGCAGATACAATACGAAATAGGTTGGAAGCTGCTCGGTAGTGATATAAGAGGATCTTGCAAATCCTTAGATCTGCCTAAAGTCTGTTATACATTTTTGTACATTTTACGATCCGCATGTGGATCTTCTATTACGAGCCGTCTGTATATTATTTTGTACTTTGAACATTTGGTTTGTAATAGTAATTTAACTCCAAGACTTCCGTTGTGCTGTGTTTAATTGACTATGATGATATCAACTTACGTCACGATATACCCCAGCCGGGCCCACCGGTGTTTGGATTGGTTGGAAATCCAGGGTGTGACAAATGTGCCGTATGTTTATGTGTCTAAAGTGACAGACCTATAAGCCATAATAATAAGTCCATAGTGACGGGTCTTAGTGACATATTTTTACGTCCTTAAGTGACAAGCCAATGTGTTGTATTTTAATATCCTTGGGATAAGGCCTATGAGCCATATTTTAAATGTCCTACGAGACAAGCCTTTGAGCTATTTATAATTATCATATGACAATGGCAGTTGTGACATTAAGATCCACTGTCTAGAATATATATGGACTATGTCCAAATTGTAATTTGCCTTTGATGGTCCTTTTGAGACATAAGCCAAATATAGATAACATTCATAGAAACGTTAAGCCTAAGAGTTGTGATTATATGCACACTAGCTTAAATAGGCAATGGATTTATATATCCAACTTTAAAGCCATGGTTATTAATACCATGGCTAAAAGTGAAGTTTAATTTGGTATTTAGAACCAAAGCTTCAAGAATGGCTTACTCGGATGAGGCGCAAAGTAGCCACCGAGATATTAACTCTAATAATGCCGAAAACATAGCCATTAATAACGATGATTTCCAAACTTGCATTGATGCAGCTATTGGAAAGGCCATGGAAAAATTTAAGGAAGTGAGCACTGCTAGCTCCAAACCTTTATCTATTCCATCATCACCAGCTCGTAAGGAGAGCTCTGTTCACACTTCAAATGCGAAGAGTGAACCAAGGAAACTAGAATTTAACGATAGGTCCCGTTCTTCTAAAAACGAATGTACCTATAAATACTTCGTCTCCTATAAGCCCCAATGGGGAAAGGGGAGCTGTAGAAGCCTTGAAATGGCTTGTTAAAATGGAGACGATAGTGGACATCAGCGGTTGCGCTGATAAGGATGTGGTAAAGTATGTATCAATCCTTCAAGGGTGATGCCCTAATTTGGTGGAAGGCAATGGTCCAGTCAACAGTTAAAGTACACCTGTATAACTTGAGGTGGTCCAAGTTTGTAGACCTTATCAAGGAGACATATTGCCCACCTCATGAGGTGAAGAAGATAGAATTAGACTTTCTTACTCTTACGATGAAAAATCTGGACTGTCGGATGTATGTTATTGACTTCAACTCCCTAATCACTCCTGAACCCAAACACATTGCGCGTTTCATTAATGGGTTAGCACCCGAGATTAAGGGCATGGTAAAGGCTGCTCAGCCTAGTACCTATATGTCTGCTGTTGACCTATCTCTCTCTCTCTCTCTCTCTCTCACCTTAGACTTGGTGAGGCAAAAGTCAGTTAGAACTGAGACTGATGGAAAAAGGAAATGGTAGGATGATAACTCCCAAAAGTTCAAAAAGAAAGGAAATTTTGGGTTCAAGAAGAACCAGCACACTTCTAATAAGAGACCTCTGTGCAACACCTGTAACCGCATGCATTGGAGACAATGCAATGCTGACCCACAGGCTAAACCTGTGGAATTTGCAAAAGAAAAGGGCATAAAGACCCTAGAGTGAAAAAATCTTAAAGATGCAGTCTGTTACGGCTGTAATGAGAAGGGGCATATTAAGCCTAACTGCCCTAAGAACCCCAGAAGTAACAATGCAAAGCCTGGAGAGGCTAAGAAAGGAAATGCACGTGCCTTTCAGATGAATGCTAAGGAGGCTGTTAATGACAACAACGTCATAACAGGTACATTCCTCATTAATGACGTATATGCTAGAGTTCTTTTTTATTCGGGTGCGGATAATTCCTTTGTAGACCATAAGTTTAGCGAACTATTAAACTTACCCATAATAACTCTAGACATAACTTATAAGGTAGAACTTGCTGATGCAACTTTAGAAACAGCATCATCAATTCTTGATGGATGTTTTATATCCATTAAGAATCATTCTATTCTTATTTCTCTTCTGCCAATGAAATTGGCAGGGTTCGATGTAGTCTTAGGCATGGATTGGTTATCTCATAACCAAGCCTGCATTGCTTGTGACAAGAAACTTATCGAAGTTAAAACCCCGTCTGGTGAAATACTCACCATTCTTGGAGATTCACACTATGGATTGCCAGACAAAGTGTCATTATTTAAGGCATCCAAGTGTCTAGGGAAAGGTTGTGTCATTTACATGGCACAAGTAACTATTAATGAGCCAAAGCCAAATATTGAAGACCTTTCAATCTTCTTTGAATATCCCGATGTCTGTCCTGAAGAATTACCAGGTCTACCTCCAGATAGCAAGTGGAGTTTAGGATTGACATCCTACCAGGAGCAGCACCTGTTGCTAGAGATCCATATCGGTTAGCACTGATGGAAATGAATGAATTGAGAATACAATCAGAAGAACTTTTACAGAAAGGCTTTATTCAGCCTAGTTCCTCACCTTGGGGAGCTCCTATCCTTTTCGTTAAGAAAAAGGATGGTTCAGTGCGGATGTGCATTGATTACCATGAACTAAACAAGATAACGATCAAGAATCATTATCCTCTGCCCAAGATCGACGGCATAATAGAGTCATTGTCTTCATAAACAATATACCTATCTACTCTAGTAATCAAGTTGACCACGAGAAACATCTACGATGTATCTTAGAATTGCTAAGTCAAGAGAAGCTTTATGCTAAATTCTCTAAGTGCGAATTTTGTCTTAGAGAAGTCCTGTTTCTTGGACATGTTGTAAGTGAGCATGGTATCCAAGTGGATCTCGCTAGAGTGAAGCCATAATGAATTGGGAAGTACCCAAAACTCCATCGAAGATTCGTAGCTTCTTAGGATTGGCTGGTTATTATAGAAGGTTCATTGAGAACTTTTCAAGAATAGCCACTCCTTTAACTACCTTGACACGTAAGAATGTCAAGTTTGACTGGGGTCCAAAACAACAAGAATCTTTCGAAATTCTAAAACACAAGTTAAGCAATGATCATGTGTTATCTCTACCTAAGGGTATTGAGGACTTTGTTGTCTACTGTGATGTTTCGCACACTGGCATGGGCTATTTGCTAATGCAAAAGCCAAAGTGATTGCTTATGCATCACGACAATTAAAGGTGCACGAAAGGAATTACACCACCCATGACTTGGAATTGGGTGCTGTTGTATTTGCACGTAAGTTGTGGAGACATTACATATATGGCACGAAGTGTGTTATATACACTGACCATAAGAATCTCCAACATATGTTCAATCAAAAGGATTTGAACTTGCGACACCGTCGCTGGATGGAAACGCTTAATGATTATGATTGCGAAATTCGCCATCATCCCGGCTAGGCACTTGTCGTTGTTGACGCCTTGAGTCGCAAGGAAAGGGTTAAGCCTATAAGGATTAACGCCAAGAGCATCGAACTCATAAATAGCTTGAATGAGAAGCTATTAGATGCACAAAAGCAAGCCCTATTAGAGGCTAATGTTCCCAATGAAGGAGTAGGCAGAACTGTTGATCAGTTAGTGCCTGGAAAGATGGAATCCTTAGATTTAGTGGCAGATCGGGGTTCCAATTTTTGGAGGACTTAGAGATCTAATCCTCCAGGAAGCGCATAATTCAAGATACTCAGTTCACTCAAATGGTGACAAGATGTATCAAGATTGAAAAAGAATTATTGGTGGATGGGTTTGAAGAAATCCATAGCCACTTATGTAGCTAAGTGTCTGACGTGTTCGCAAGTTAAAGCCGAACATCAGAAACCGTCAGGACTTCTACAACAGCTTGAAATTCCACTTGGAAATGGGAAATGGTAAATATGGATTTGATTACCAAGTTAACTAAGAACAAACGTGGTAATGACACGATTTGGGTCATTGTGGATAGGCTTACTAAGTCAGCATATTTCTTGCCAATTAAGGAAACTTATAATTCTGACAAATTGGCTAAGTTGTATGTAGACAAGATTGTGTCCCTACATGGCGTGTCGGTATCTATTGTATCCATACAGATAGTAGATATACATCTCACTTTTGGAAAAGTTTAAAAACAATCCTTAGGCACAAGATTAAACTTTAGTACACTTACCACCCACAGACAGATGGACATAGTGAGCGTACTATTCAGACTTTGGAAGACATGCTTAGAGCATGTGTGATTGATTTAGGTGGAAGTTGGGATGACCACTTACCCCTAATAGAATTCTCCTATAATAATAGTTATCAAACGAGCATCAAGGCTGCTCCTTTTGAGGCCTTATATGAGAGAAAATGTAGAACGCCTGTGTGTTGGGCAGAAGTTGGGGAAGCCCAACTATCAGGACCAGAGATTGTCCAGGAGAACGCGGATAAGATTGTGCAAATCCGTGATCGTCTCAAAGCTGTCCGAGATAGGCTATCGAGTTATGCTCATAAGAGGCGTAAACCTCTTAAGTTCCAAATAGGGGACAAAGTCATGCTAAAAGTATCACCTTGGAAAGGTGTAATGAGATTCGGAAGGAAGGGCAAACTAAGCCCAATATATAGGAACATTCGAGATAATCGAATGTGTCGGCATTGTAGCTAATAAGCTCAAGCTGCCAGAGGAGCTTAGTGGAATTCATGGTGTGTTCCACATCTGTAATCTTAAGAAATGTCTAGCCGATGAGTCGCTAGCAATGTCACATCATGATGTGCAAATTGATGAAAACCTGAGGTTCGTTGAGAAACCGATTTCGATCGAGGATCGAGAGATTAAGAAGCTCCGAAAGAAAAAGATACATATAGTAAAGGTTAAGTGGGATGCCCTTCGAGGCCCCGAGTATACATGGGAGGTTGAGTCCACTATGTACCCCTATCTATTTAAGTAAAATCTCGAGGTCGAGATTTTTTTAAGGGGGTGAGGATGTTACACGTCGTAAAATCGTGTCCATTAATATAGCAACACGTGTCTAATAAGGACTTAAGGTGTCAACATCCTCAAACTCATAAGAGCCATTGGTTGGATGAGAGGGATTAATTATGTAAATATGTAAAAGTTGGGCAATGGAGGGTTAAAAGTGTCAACATGTTAATTTATACCTCTGAGGGACCTTTTAACAAACCGAGAGCTTGACAATGTCCGGGCGTACTCCCGGGTACGCCAAATATTGGCTATGGAGGGCTAATTATGCTTATAAAGGTGTTTTAGAAGTTTAATAAGTTGAGTGGCTAAATGTGGCAAACTTCAAAAGATGTTATAGACTGCTCGCGAGCCGCGTGAGACATGGTCTCGTCTCTCGCGGGCCGCCAGAGGACATCTGCAGCAGAAAGTTTTGCTTGGCACCCACACAAGTTGCTAAAACCCATTCAATTCAAAACCATGGGCTTCCAATCTGCTATGCCACCTTTTAGGACACTTGTAGGCATCCTCTAACACTTGCTAACACTGGCATCACCTACGTCAAGCTCTCCAACTATAAATAGGTGCAATGGTTCTTCACTTGAACTTGCACCTTCTCATAATTCATTTTATATGCCTTCTCTGTAAGTTCCTAACTGAAAGGAGCATCCAACTTAGTTCTATTTCATCCAGGGATAACTTGTAGGTGTTCCTTTCTCTTGCATTTTCGTATATAGGCTTTTTATAGCCAAAAGTCAAGCGTTTACGAAAACGCTTTGACTTTCGGTTAAGACCATTATGGTCTAGCCATTTTTCATAACGAACATGGCTAAGTGATCGTAATAAGGTAGGTGTTAATCCCTATTAAGGGCACCTCCTAAAGATCACGTTTGCTATACCAATTGACTAGTCAAAGTTTTACTATTAAAAAGTCAAACATGCCAGATTTTGAAAATATTATAATCTAAGTTTATATATGTTATGAAACATGTTTTGACACTTAAACAAGTTGGTAATAATTATTAGAACATGTGAGAACATGTTTGACTCGTCAATTTCAGTTCTAGGGTCGGTTCGTAACCGAAAGTCGCAAAGTTTGACTTTCAATTCTGACCCGGTTTAGATTAGTTAGCTACTGATCTGAGGTTGCATTATGATTGTAATATAATGTATCATAACCCTCTGAGGTTATATAACATGATCATAATCAGAATCTGAGTTTATGCACAAGTTCCGTCATTATGCCAAATTTTGACTAAAATGCCCTTTTTACATAAAATAGGGTTTTAATCGATAACTGTTAGGTCCTAGAAGTGAGAGACTGACGCATCAAATATACGCAACGGTCTATGATAGTTAACATGGACTAATGGGTTTAGTTTGTAATAGGTTTGGACCTTTATAGTTCATTTGGGCATGCCATAGGCCAGGTGGGCCAGGCAAGCGCATAGGCAAGCCCATGAGGGGCATGCCCTTACCCTAGGTATATAAGCTAAGCTTATGTCATTTTTAGGGTTAGACTTTCGGGATTTCTCTAGAGAGCCTCTATCTTGTACCTGACGATTTTGCTTGTTCAAGTAATAGAATCGTGTGTAAGGCATTAAAGTTGATTCGTATTGTTTTCCATCTTTTCGGTTATCTTGAATATCATCAAGTTTGGATTCCGCCCATCCTTGGTGATTGTGTGATATCGTTGTTGGATCCGGAGCTTCGGGACTTACAATTGGTATCAGAGCCAGTTGAACCTATTTTCCAGGCTCAGATCTGATATCACACTACATCTGTTCGGTTTCTGCTGAAAAACAAGCATTTCAGATCAACATTCAAGGATTTTAGATCTTCTGTTTACATTTTGGACAGATTTTGGATCATTCTGCTGCATTTCGGATACATGACGGATAGATTTCGGATTAATCTGTTGAATTTCGGATAAAAATCTAGAATTTCGTATAGATTTCGGATAAATCTTCAAGGATTTCAGATAATCTTCAAGGATTTCAGATCATATTCTTCCATCTCTGATTGATTTCGGATCATACTGAATCACAGCCGTTTCGGATTGATTTCGGATCTTATGTTTACATTTCGGACAGATTTCGGATCATACTGAATCTCGGATCACATTTGTTCATCTCGGATTGCATTTTGGGTTGCATCTCGAATTTGGGAACCATCTCGGATAAACAAGGAAGCATCTCAGATTGAAACAGTGCATAGCGGATACCATCTCGGATCACTGTTCCGAATCACCATCTCGGATTAGCATCTTGGATCACTGTTTCGAGATTCCATCTCGGATTGTTAATCCGAGTTACTATTTCGAATTCGGTACTGTTCCGAATTGTACCCACAAGGGTGGAAAGTTAACCAGCTGATGTAACCAGAGTTAAACGTTTTCGTACGCAGAACTTGATCCATAGACAATCTTGACAAACCGACTTCACGGTTAGACTCGTGTGATTTTTAAGACCAAGAAAAGGCACGAAAATTCCTAAAATCACTATCGGACATTATATATCATTGGATTCATATCACCGAGATGAGTTTAACGCTACATTTTGGTAAAAACAGTTTTCGAACATTTTAATCGTTTTTACCGGTACGGTTTCGTTTATCCAAATATGTTTACAGCCCAAGCTCATCACTCAAACATAGTTTTCAGCCCAGCACAAAATCAAAACCCGAACCTGTGGGATCAAGTGAAGGAAAAGCAGAATGAGTTTATTGGAAACTACAATGTTGATCCGGTTGCCGACTATGTGATGCGTTTGCTTGAACGTGGGAGGCGAAAAAAGGAAGTAGAGATGAATAGCGTTTTGGGTGATGACAAAGACTCCTTTTTATCTTAGTTGTGGGATCATTTACTATCAAACCAAGATCTTCAAGATCTATACGCTAAATCAATAGGGTCTAATCCTGAAGAAGTGTCCGAACAGAAACCTCAAGCGTAGCAAGCAGCAACCAGCAGCCCAGCACCCCAAACTCTACCTCAAGCCCAAACCCATGCTGACAAACCAAGCTCGCACATTGACACAGTCAACTACCTTTTTTGCACTGAAACTTGCAGGAATAGGGTTGCTCAACTCAGGGCACTTAATTCCAAAATGGCTGATGATTACAACAATGCAATGGCTCAGTGCATCGGCCTTCGAGAAAGTAACAAGTTACTCACAGAAAAGGTTGAAGCACAAAATAAAGATATAGCTCAGCTCCACCTGGACGTAAATCAACAGAAATGTTGGGTTCATGATTACAAAACCAGATTAGATTCAAAAACCATGGAATGCGACTTGGTAAGAGTTGAGCTGGGACTTCTTACTTGAAAATATCAACAAAACAAAGTTAATATAAAGAAGTTTGATACATCTAGAAAGCTCGTTCAAGACGTGAATGTGCAGCTGGCATATAAGGAGAACAAAGGGAAGGGTTTGGGATTCAATCAGGTTGCCCACCGTATAATCACAACTACACAACAATGCCTGAAACCGACGAAGATATTGAGAAAGCATAGCATATGGTGTACGGCAAACCCAGTGACAATACTTCAGACACATGGGAACCATCTGGTGCTGTTGACTCTTCTAATGATTCAGCTGGAGTGTCTAGTCCTTCATCTGATAAACCAGGACTCTCCGACTTTATCAAAGCTGATGAAGAGAGAGCTGACGTGAACAAGGCTCCAAGTGCGCAAACTAAACAATCTGAACCTTCTGCTTCTGATGAAAAGGTTCAGAGCAAGCTAAAAGAGCAGAAACGATCAAATCGGAGACGAAGAAAGCAGAAGTCCAAACGTCAAGGACAGTCACGCTCTCCAAAATCATCAGTGGGCAGCAATAGCCCTCAAAAGGCTAGTGTTGTGAAAAATGCTTTTGTTAAGCTGGTCTTTGATGGCAAATGTGAAAAATATGCTTTTGACCGTGCAAGCAAAGTTTTTGGAAAGGTTGGGGAGATTTCTAAAGAAGACTTGAGTCTAAACAAAACAAGAAAAATTAAAAGAAATCTCCACAACAGAAGAAGGCCCTTGCAAATGACAAGTACAATCATCTAAATTCATCTTCGTCTACAAGAAACGTGCAAGGAAATTAAGCACAAAAGGGATCAGTTCATCCTTAAGGGCCTGCAAAAGCAAATAAAGCTGATCAGAAAGTTTTATATGTGAAGAGACAAACGTGCTTCAATTGCAGCATTCCTGGTCACATTGCTCGAAACTGCACACATAGTCCCCATGTTCCGTATTATGTTCAAGATCAGAAGGTTACACCTAAGGATAACAATCATTCGAAGCCAATGAAGGTATCATCACCTAAGGCAATGAAGAATGTGAATCCCAAGGTTAAACCATCTGATGGGGATTGGAATGTTGCCAAAAACAAATTCAAGGCTATTCAGAAACAAAAATCTGTTTCTAAAATGACTAAACCTGAAACAGCCAAAGTTGCTCAATCAAGGGCAACAACCGCATTTGTTAAAATGAAACAGATTTGGAAACCCAAATCCAAAGCAGCAGCAACATCACCAATCCTCGAAATAAAATGGGACTTGTGTCTAAAAGAAGTGTCTTATTTTGATGCTTTAGGGAAACCCAGGACGACAATGGCCTGGGTCCTACTGTCTTACTAATCTTTTTATTTTTCAGGAACAGCTAAGGAGGAGCTGTTGACAATCTCTGAAATGTTGATAGCGGTTGTTCCAGGGACATATTGGATAACATCTCACTGTTGCAAAAAGTTCAAAATATTTTTACGAGTGCGATGTTTCCTTTGGAGGAGATGAGGTAAGAAAAGATCAGCGAAAAGGTACAAATTTAAATATCATGATTTAATTTTGAAATTGATGAATCTTTAATCTAATGACGGAATGATTAAGCAAAAACTACAAAAATATTTTCCTTTTCTTTCGTTTAAAACTTTGTCATGTGCTTTCTTTATTAGGTAAATTTGTGCATAAAGTATGGTGCACAAATTTAGGGGGAAGAGGGTGATATATGTATATATGCATTGTTTGAGGGAGAGAAAATCGGAAAATTACAAAAACATTTGAAAAACTGAAAAATCCAAAAGGTCTTTTGGAATCAAATGGGAAATGAAATGAATATTCGTGATAAAGGGCGTGACTGGCGCATTTAAGGTGTTGTAGCTGAAAAGACTAGGATCTAATGTGATATGTCAGTAGGCTTAACGCTCAAAGTGATTAAAAGATACTAAGTGATATAAACATAACGAACTATGTATCTTGTGGGTAACATACCATCGGCGTATGATTTTATGGTCTTAAATTCAGCGTTGATAGATAGCCAACGTCTGAAGTTTCGGGTCTTTATGCTGCTAAGTCATCCGGGAATATCTTGGCCTGTTGCATCCAGATTATATGCAAACCTAGGCACAGTCTGGATATCCTTAAAAGAGCCAAAATAGAAGGGCTAAAATCTTAAAAGAAAGGAAATCTCATCATGAGAAAATTCCATGTGCTTGAAAAGTCAAACATACCATATAAGGTATTTGCTTAACCCTTATCAGATATTATTGGTTACTCTACTGTACGAAAGTACTGACCTGTTCACCAATAGTCTGACGTTCTAAAAGATAAAGGATGATCTCAGTATACTCACCTGCTATGATGAATCGTTGTGCTTACCCTGATCGCAGGGGTATGTCATGGTATGCGACGCACGGGTATTATAGTATAATACTACCTTAAGCATATCACGAAGTTGAAAAATGAAAGTTGAGCGTTAAAGTTTAAGTGGACAAACATATTGGCAATCGTTTAAACCAGTCTAAATAAGTTCGTACTGAAAAGTGTTCCTTGGTCCGCCTGAAATGATTTTGATCCCATTGCAATTGTATAGTTGTAACTACTGAGTTAGTTTCTTCGTTTATTTGAATTTTTGTTTATATTTTTATATTTTAAAATTAAAAAAAAAATTGAAAATTCAAAAAATTCAAAAATAGAGTGCTTTCTTTGTTTTATTAAAAATTATTAACCGTTCTTGAAGATTTGACTAATAATCAAAAGATGAAAGAAATTTGAATTTTGATCCGAGTACAAGTACTCGGATGTACCAAGTGTTCATGCGATACTCTCCCTATTGCATAAGAATGTTTACTTATAAATTTTTGAGAATTGTGCAGATCTTGATTTAGATCAAGAAACATGGGTTGCTGAAAATTGAGATGTTGTTAGTTGCCGACAAAGCATGAAGCATCACAACAACAAAGTGTACCTGAGTCAGAAGAACCAGATTCTAGTCATCATCTGACAGTGATAGTACATTTGAAGAAGTACCCATGAACCTGCTTGCTTGAAAGAGAAAGACTGAAGAAGAAAAGAGCTGCTGAGGTTCCTCCTCTCACATTCTTTTTGACAAAGATGTTTCAAGCAAAGCTGATCAAGATCCTGATATGAAGCTAACCACATGAGCTGAAGAAAGAGACCCAGTGCTAAGAGTTCATTGAAGTGTGAGGTCCAAGAAGTATGAGACTGACTTCCACAACACTTACAGGACAACAAAAACCATAGACTCTGTTGAAGACATTGCTGAATTTATGTTATGAAGACAATTTGATGCATCAGTCTAGGGGGAGATTGTAAGGTCCTAGAAGTGTGAGATTGACGCATCAAATATACGCAACAGTCTATGGTAGTTAACAGGGACTAACTGAGTTAGTTTGTATTAGGTTTGGACCTTTATAAGTCATTAGGGCATGCCATAGGCCATGTGGGCCAGGGAAGCCCATGAGGGGCATGCCCTTACCCTAGGTATATAAGCTAAGCTTATGTCATTTCTAGGGTTAGACTTTTGGGATTTCTCTAGAGAGCCTCCATCTTGTACCAAACGGTTTTACTTGTTCAAGTAATAGAATCGTGTGCAAGGTGTTAAAGTTGGTTCGTATTGTTTTCCATCTTTTCGGTTTTCTTGAATATCATCAAGTTTGGATTCCGCCCATCCTTGGTGATTGTGTGATATCGTTGTTAGATCCGGATTTTCGGGACTTACAATAACGAACTTGAAAATGAATTTCCTACTGATGTAATATCATGAATAAGATTCATGTCAGTTTATATACTGAGTTTACGCACAAATTGTCTTTTTACGACATAAACGACGTTTCGGCACATAGTATGGTTTTAAACCATATTTATCAACCAAGACTTGTTACCTATTGATTTTAAAACTCATTTAAAATATTTTTATAGTAAGTACATAATATAAACTCAGAATCCCAAATAAAGTATATAACTATGTGTAAAATGACCAAAATGCCCCTACAGTGCATATTTTGGTCATAAATGATAAATTACACATATGATCACTATCTTACTGATATTATACCATAAATTAAATATTTTTCCAGAATACTTATGATCATAACATCAAAATATATTCAAGTTCCTTTTATACGATATATAATTATCAAAACGCCCTTATGAGGCATAATCTCATTTTAAAACCTTAATGGGCATGTAAGTTGACATCCAACTGATATTACAACTTATTTAAAGTATAATGGCATATAAAACTTGTTCATAACTTATCCAGTTACCCAATATCGCTTATATGCGTACGGTTAAATATATGTAACTAGTTTACGGAAATTAACCGAAACGGGTTTAACCTTATCATTTTTAATCTCAAAATCCAGAATGCTTATGGTTTACCCATATTATACAAGTCATAGTACTTGTTGGGTTTAAACTACGTTCTATCCGGTCATCGCTTAATCTAGCGTATTATACCGTTTTGATCCTTTAAGCTAGTCGGTCTAAGTCTATGACTTAAATAAGACCGTTATCATTTTAATTGGTTAGCTTATGCCATAATCCAGACTAGAGTCTTCCAGTAAATGCTATCTGCACTTATTTCATTTTGAATACGGCTGAGATATTAAATCTTGCATTTTTAAATCAAGACTAGCTCAGATAAATACTCTTGACTTATTTCCCCTATACGTGCTTGGGTTACGGTAAATTATTACCGCTTGGTCGGAAATGGGATCAATCGAACACCGGATTATGGCTAGTAAATCCGCATATTCCGTTTTGATCAGTTTTGTTTGATAACTTAAACATTGGGGGTTAACGACCCTGATTTAGATATCCTTGGCTCATTACATTAGTTAATGGTCACGACCAAAGCACGGGGTGTAGGCATACACCTGACAAATGCGAATGCTAAATTATTTTTACCCACTAGTTGGGGATAACTCCTTCGTCGGTTCATAAGTGGTGTGTACGTTAATCATGTCTCAGTCTCTTTACTGGGCCCCATATGTATGGACAAACATGTAAAGTTGTTAACAAGGTTATAAGGCTGACTTTCCCAAGTTATAAAAGATTTTTCGTGCCCTGTGCACTTAAATCCATTTTTGAAATGTTTTCAAAACGAGTCAGTTAATTGTATTTACAAGCGAAAGCTGACGTATTTTCAAAAGACTAAGTTGCAGGTACAATACAAAATAGGCTGGAAGCTGCTTGGTAGTGATATAAGAGGATCTCGCAAATCCTTATATCTGCCCAAAGTCTGTTACACACTTTTTGTATATTTTACGATCCGCCTGTGGATCTTTCGTTACAAGCCGTCTGTATATTATTTTCGTACTTTGAACATTTGGTTTGTAATTGTAATTTAAACTCCAAGACTTCCGATGTATTGTGTTAATTGACTTTGATGATATCAACTTACGTCAAGATATTCCCCATCCGGGCCCACCGGTGTTTGGTTGAAAATACGGAGTTTGACATCAAGTGATGTGTTTTTTTTTAAAACTAAACAAATATTGACGTTTTTCTTGATTTATTTATGTATAGCTCATTTTAAACCCTGACTCATTCTAACTTGCGTGTGCGCCCCACCGTCATATAAAAGTTTGGATTCAACACTGTTCACTAAGCATGTTATAGAAGGCATGCTATAACGTTAAATGCAATGTAGTTGTGAGTTCTTACTGATTTTGACCCACATGCTAATTTTCTGGAAAACCATTAGTTAGGATATCTCTTGGCGATGAATCAACACAAAAGGTGTTTATGAAGTAATAGGACTATTACTCATGATCATGGTCACAATTCGGAGTTGAATTTGATTATTTATATGTAATATAAGCCCATGATTTGACCTTAAATTACCTTAATAATTTGGGAGTTTTAAGATACATATGTTAGTTTATGTAAGCATGATAAGGTCTTTTTAAGAACAAGGTAAAAAATGTGTTTGAACCATAATATGGTATTTAAGAACTAAATGGTGAGTTTTGATGACAATCCGTTTAAAAGTCATTTATTCTAGCTTAATATATTAAGTGGTATTTAATTAGCCTAAACAAATAATGTAGAACTCTAATGACAAAAAGCATGAACGACTTCGGGAAGTCAACAAGTTGAAGAAACACGAATATTTCAATAATCAAGTCTCATTACTTTCTTTAATCTTGTTTCATGTTGAAATTAATCAACACATACCATTTGATATTACATGGTACCATCTACAAGAAGCTTCACGTTTCACATTCACTTGTTAATATGTTAGTTGTATACACCGACGCAGACTGGGTTGACTGGCTAACAACAATCGTCATACATTAGGGTGTTGTGTCTTTCTTAACGATTACCGTATTTTTCTTGGTCTTCCTAGTTGTTGAAGCCGAATTAAAGGTATTGCCAATGCATTTGTTGAATCCGACTTCACAATCTTCTTCCCAGACGACCATGCCCTCTTAACTTATCTCACCCTCATTTACTAGTCTACTAACCCGGTACAACACCAACCTACCAAACATATTGAAATGGATTTACATTTGTTTAAAAAAGGGTTATGTTTGGACATGTTTAGGTTCCACACCGTCAGGGTGCAACATAGTGGAGGCCGAACTTTTCGCTCAGTAGTGGAGAATATGTAATTTTCGTATAGAAATTTTTGGGTATATACGTTTTCGACCCCCTGTTTCATAGAAATTTTTGGGTATATATGTTTTCGCCCCCTCCCCCCCCCCCCCCCCCCCCCCCCACGTCGGAAATCTCAATCTTCACCACTGCACACCTTACGACTCACTTTTCTAACATTTATACTAAGAGTTTACCCTCTTAGATTCATTCTCCACCTTAAAAAAAACTTTGTACGTTAAACAGTTTAGGTTATTTCTGTGCCTCTATAAAAACAATCATACCCAGTAAGTCCCACAAATAACAAGCTAGGGTCTGAGAAGTGTAGAATGTAGGCAAACCTTACCTCTATCCTAACCTCCTAGGGATAGAGAGACTTTCAAGAGATACCAGACTCCAAAATAGACAACAGACAAATGAATAGCGCAAAAGATGAATCAATTGAAGGCTTAAATACAAGAAACCCATCCTCTGTAAAGTCTACCTAAAGTGTAGGAGAAATCTAAGCCCATAAGATAAAGCTACCCTCCCCTAAAAGTCATTTACCTTAATCATACGTCTCTACAAACTCCTATTTAAGACCATGTCCTCAAAAAAGTGCAACTCTATGAAATCCTGCCTACTTAGCTAATCTTAAATTAACTTAGGCCTTCCTCTACACCTCCTGTCTATAGTTCTATGTGCCTCTATGTATTATTATTATATTAATTACTATAGTAGTAACACAAATCTAAAACATACCCTACAACTGATAAAAGAAACTTTTGTAGTTTTAATTACATGCCCCATAACTATTCATTTAGATTACAAGAAACCAACCAACCAAAACCAAAAGTAACATATATAAATCTAGCCAGTTCAAGATATTAAAAAATAAAAAAAAAAACACAACCCCACATTTTGATATCCTTAACGGTAACAAACCATAATTACATCTTTACTACACATACTCTTCCTAAAAGACTTCTTTATGCGGTTTCGGTTTCAGTTTCACCACTTGAATCGCACAACGATGCAAGAGATATCGTCCTTGCTTTCTCGATTCAGTGCTTCGACTGCTAGTTGCTTGGCTGCCTTTTTCGGGTCATTGATCTTTATCGCGATGTCCACTGCCTCTTGGTTAGTCATAACCTGGATCAAGAAGTTAAAGTCGAAGACATGTATAGTGAAGGTTGTTGACTTTATAAAGTAAAGTTATGTTTTTTCACCTTCCATAGACCGTCACTTGCGAGAATGAGAATCTCGGTGTTTGCATCAATATCTGAGTTTGCTATATCCGGATCACAGCGGAGATGACTCTTGAGATTCTTGTCTCCAAAAGCACGCGAAACAGCCAGTTGTCCGTTCACTCTTGCCACATCTCCTATAAATCATTCAACAAATTAAGGAATTATTTACAGTTAATTAAATGGAAACATGTCATATAGGTCGAATGAGTCAAAGTAAGGATCTAAAAAGATCACCTGGCATGTTTGAGACAAAACCTCCTCGATTTTCAATACTGCCCCTCTCGTTATTGGGCTCATGATCAGTACTCATCTGGATGGCCCGCCCCCTCTTCGAAAGAACTGCACGGGAATCTCCGACATTTGCCACCCATAGCTTACGACCGTCGATGACGATAGCCGTAACTGCAGTGGACCCACCTCTTCCAAGGTCAGGATCATGAGAAAGAATCGCTTGGTCGGTTCTTTCATAGGCTTTCGAAATTGATCGGTGTGGATCCTTCAAAAACTCACCCTGCCATGTCACAATTAAACAACTTGCACAAAAAAAATTGATTGAAAGAATATTAAATTAAATGATCCTTTTGGAGATCATGGGTATGTTCGGTGCACGTGTAGAGAGTTATAACAAGATATTCAATAATCAGAATCAAATAAAAGGACACACATAAATATATATTAAGTAGAAGATTATTATGAAAGTACTATAAGTCTCACCTCCTTAATGATATTAGGGAACAGATGCTTTTGAAGATACACAGGCACCTCATCACCTAGATGCCCATCGTAAATAGCGAAAAGCCCAAGCTCACGTCCACGATGAGAGATGAATTTGGACACATGGTAGTCTTCCATCGGATGATTAGCCTTCCCTTTAACGAGGCTGAAACCGTATTTCACTGACCCATGATGGCCTTGCCCCTTGCCTGACCCTTCCGATGCTTCACCATGATAAAGCTGAAGTCAACAACAAAAAGAAACTTAATTTAGTTCATCGTAGCGCGTATCGCATAAACATGCCAGTCAACATGCACGAGTCAATACTTGAACATGCAAGACACGCGCATAGATCGTTACCTGATTGCGTACTACAAATAAAATCACCTTTATGTTTCCAAATGCGGCAAATAGAGGGTTAAATCATGAAATGAAGATTACATTAAAAGTTTTCTTTGACCGTGATGGTTAAACAACATTAATCATGGTCACAATTAAGTGAAAAAAATCAGCTACTTAATTTGCTAAAAAGAAAAAAATTAGATCAGTTCACATCAAAGCCATGCTCACTGGATATAATAATCTTGGAAGTCAACTGTTGACTTTTAACAACGATTCCAGCGACCAAAATGGCAAGCACAATCAATACATTTAATCACTTCTAAAATAAGTTTTGAGATGAAAAATTATCAACTTTGTGTTCAAAATGCATTAGGATACTCGAATAATCACAAATCGAAAAAAAAACCATAACTTGCTTTGAAAACTAGTCAACTTTGACCACGACTGACCATGACCGTAAAACGACAACACGAATGATCTCATTAAATAAGAAACACGCCAGAATTGCGGCTAAACGATCAAGAACACCAACCAGAGAATCTGTAACGAGATTCTAACGTCCGAATAAACCAAATTCTGAACAACTCATAATTCAAAGAGATACACATGTGTTCATAAATCATAATCCCACAATGCCATACATCTAGCAATTCACTTTGAAATTCAAAATCTCAAAAAATGGTCAAAACAAAATTGAAGTATATCTTACTTGTTCATATGAAAAAAAAGATAATAACATAACACAAAATAGTTTAATTAAGAGGGTGGAAACTGGAAACCCTTGCATAAAAAGATCATAAATTTCAATTCCCTAAGTCAATTTACATATGTTTAATTTCAAACATTTTTTTTAAATTCAAACAACAAACATGAAATCAAATGCATATAAATAAAAAGAGATGAACAATTCTCACCTTGGAGAGAGAACTGGAGAACAAGTTGCCCATTTTACCCTTCAAATTCACAGCCTGCAGAAAAGTCACAAACAAAAAATACCAAACAAGTCACAAAAAAAATAGTAACAACAAAAAAACAGTGAATTTTATGATCATCAACCAAACCCATCATCCATATCACCAAACCCACCAAACCCATGAACAAAACACAATCTTTAAAACATTTCTTGGAAAATTAACAAATGGGTATGTTGAATTTGAACTCACCGATCGATAACACTCTCAAACATCACACACACAAGGTGAATTTGGGGCTACTGAAATAGATACATGAGTGTGAACTTAGGTTATTTATAACCGCTAAAGAGGGGTTCTTTGCTCTTCAATTTTTGCAAAGGGCTTCACCCTCGCTGACGATCCCCCTTATTTTGACTTTTTCTTCTAATTTGTGACTTTAGAGAGAGAGAGAGGAGTTCCAGCTGTATTTACATAATATTTTTTTTCATTCTTTAACTCCATATTTTATGATCTTTAATGAGGTTTTTTATGTGCTTTTGTAAGACTCACAAAAGTACATGATAATAAACATGATTTAAGTCACCTGATGTCTGAGGAACCTCCTAAAAGAATTTTCTGGTCAGCATAAATCAACCTTGACTTCCTAAAAGTTTACTCTTTTTAATTATTATTTTTTTAATCATGTTAAACACCACTCTTTAAAATGGGTTTAATGAGTTTATTAAATACTCATGCTTTCCTCATGTCGTATCATTCATCTCATCTTGCTATACGAGTGTATAGCTCTTGTGTATCGATGTATAATTCTTGAATACCCACTTGTATACGACCATTTACCTATTGTATATGTATATATATGAACGTATAATACTCAAACAGTTTTTTATCGGTAAATATGATGTGTTGATAATTCTAATTATTTTTTACTCGTCAAAAATATAATATTTATTATTACTTTAATTCTTTTATATTCTAATTATAATATAATGTAAACGTATTAAGCTTTATATAAACTCTAAAACCAAATAAATCAAAAATGTGAATGTTGATAATGTTTCTAACAATAACACCAACAAAAAATAACTATTCAATGTATGTTAATATTTAACTGGATTTTTTATATCATTTATATTTAAATTTATACTAAATGCGGTTTAAGACATTAAGTAAAGGTTAGACCACATTTAATTTCTTTGATAGGTTCATTCATTCAACAAATTTAATTATTTTAAGGCTCCTTTGTTTTCTTCTATAATGTAAGTAGTAATCCCTCCTTAAACGTATGACATTAAATGATTCGTAACATTTTATATTTTTAATTTAGTTATTATTCTTTATATATCAAAAACTAATTTAGTGATTCGTATCCACATAGAATATTTTGAATCTAGATTAAGAAGTCCTTAAATGTATTATTATTAATCAAAATTATATAAAAATAAAATGGACAAATAGATAAATTTTCTCATTTTGGAAAAGTTTGCTTCAATTAGGTTTAGTTGATATTCACTAATATTATAGATAATTTCTCCAACATCAAGCTGATCGCAATATAGCATTTCGATTTTTGAACTCCAAATTTCGACCTACAACTCCAAGCATTGACCTCTACTCTTTGAACGTATGGTTAGATTAGTACAAAAGATTATATATTCTCTTTCGAAGAAGAATTTTTTTTGCTATCTAGCGGGCACCAATCATGCTTACAAAAAAGGAAGGAACATGTCAGAGTTACTATCCAATGAGTAGTACATGCAAAAAAAATGTTTGTATATACAGGAAGAATTAGAGCGATAAGAAATTCACGAGGTGTAAGATGATCAACTTAAATGATGACAAAATAATCTCAAACAAGACCTACTATATTTAATCTTAATCGTAAAACATTTGAAAATTAGGGTGGTTTCATCTGTTATTCAAGACATTATATATTAGATGATGACTTTAATTATATGCAACAACTAGATATATGTATCAAGAATCTACAAATATCTACTAGTAATGACATAGATATATAGATGAGTGTAAAAATTTCCCAATTCTACTTGAAAGCCAAGAAAACAAAGGTCTAAAAAGATCATGGTTATGTAGTGCCTACACAACATGGAGCATTGCTAGAAAACCTAGCTAAAGCATGTCAAATAACCTAAATGGATGAATAATTACTAAGTAATCTAGCAAGTGGATCTCTTCTCGTGAATGCATATTTCCCTAAGTGTCTGTGACCCTACTCTAGGTTGCATGTCTATGCCAGTATGAAAATGCCTACATCTTGAAGATCTTGCTTTCTGCTTCAAATAGAAAAACACAAACCAATGTGGCGAGCCCTAGGTATTCGTTAAACTAGCTAAAGCATGTCATATAGCCTATTGTATGAAGAATTACCTAGTAATATAGCAAGTGGATCTATCCTCATGAATGCATTTTTCCCTAAGTGTTTTGTGACCCGACTCTTGGTAGCATGCCATGCTATTATGAAAATGTCTAAATCTTGAAGATCTTGCTTTGTGCTTCAAATAGAAAAGCACAAACTAATAAAAAGTTCGTGGATGGTCGGAGACATTTCCTCTTTTTAAAATTTTAAATAATTAGGTTTAGCTGATATTCAACAATATTCCAATGAGAATTTTCCCACGTCAACTTACTCATGACATGAGCCTTTGAAATTCGAACTCTGACGTATGCCCTTTAAACTTCAAACTCTAACGAATTCTGAAGATAGAATACCAAAGGAATATGCCGCATTAGAGGCGTTACTATCCAACAAAGTAGACACATGCAAAAGGATGTATGGATATATAGGAACAACTAGGGCGATAAGTAATCCACGAGATGTTAGATGATCAGCTTAAGTGAAGACACAATTATCTCAACCGAGACCTACTATATTTAACCTGAATCAACAAAATACTTCATTAGTTGTGAAAATCAGGATGGTTTCCTCCCTTCTTTGAGACATTATATAACTTTATTAGACAATAATATATATCAGACCGTTATATTAAAATGCAAGAAAAATATATTTTTGTTAAATCAAGAATTTACTGATATCTCCGGTAATGACATACACATATATGGATGATGGTAAGCATGTCCAATTACACTTTAAGAACCAAAGAATACAAAGGTCTAAAGAAGATAACGGGTATGTAACGCTTACATAACCTAGCAACATTCTTAGAGCTCCAACACAAGGTTTCTTTTAACCTAGGTAAAGCATAAAAGCTAGCCTACGTGTATCAAGCTTTTCTTGTTTATTTAACAAGTGTATCTCTCCTCATGAATGCTTTTTTCAATAAGCGTTTGTGACCCAGCTCTAGGTTGCATACCCATGCCGTATGAAAATATCTAAACCCTGAAATATTGCCTTGCGCTTCAAATAACAAATTGTAAACCAAAAGTTTAATCGATTACAACAGAAATATTCTCTTTCTGAATTTTTTTTACATCAATTAGGTTTAGTTGATATTCATCATTATTACAATTAAATTTATCTCGCATCATATTGATTACAGTGTAGACCTTCGAACTTCAACCTTCGAACTCTAAACTCTGACATCCGGCCTATAGACTCTGAGCCTTGAACTTGTGGTGCGATTAACAAAAGTTTATGCATTCTCTTTAGAAGAAGAATACTTTTGCTACCTAACCGACAATTCATGTTGATAGAATAGGGAAGGAACGTGCCATATTAGAGGTATTATTATCCAATTGAATAGGAGCATGCAAAAGCAAAATTTTTATGTAAATGATGTAATCAGGATGATAAGAAAACCATGAGGCGTTAAATGATCATTTAAATAAAGACACAATAATCACAATCAAGACCTATTATATATTTAACTTAATCGTCAAAATACGTCAATGCTTGTGAAAATTAGGATGGTATCCTCCACTCTTCGAGACATTAATTATTTTTATTAGACAATAACTTTAAATATTCAATGTAAAGTAAAACCATTTTATATTAAAATGCAATAGAAAGATATTTATGCTAAATAAATAAACCTACTAATATCTACTACTAATGGCATTCACATATATAAATGATCGTAAGCATGCTTAATGAGTTAATTCTACTTGAAAAGTCTTGGAAAACAAGATCACAAATATTTAATGCCAGCACAACCTTGGAGTGTTCCTAAAAGCTTGGTTGATGACCCTAGGATTCCATTTAACTTGGCAAAATCATACTAGATAACCTATGTGTACAAAGCATTCCTTGTTAATATAGCAAGTGGATCTTTCCTTAGTAATGCATTCTTTTTTTTTCAAACAGATAAAATATTACACTCCTTGGATATTGAATTGATGACCTCTTCCTATTTAACATCTAGAGGGTTTTCCCTTTATCACTGAGTCAAAGCCTCGATTGTAGGCATGCATTCTTTTAAGTAATGGTTAGACGAACTCTGATTTCTTTATCTTTAATAAGTTCATCCATCCATAAAATGTAATAATTTTAAGGCTCAATTTATTGTGTACCATAGAGTAAGTAGTAACCCCACCTTGAAACTTATTACTTTAAATATTCATATCATTTTTTATTTGGTTATTCTTCTCATATCAAATACTAATTTAATGATTAGTATCAACATGCAATATTAAGATTTTGGATTAAGAAGTTCTTAAATGTATTATCAATAATAAAACGTCATTAGTTAATTACATAAAAAGTTAATGGACAAATACAACAATTTCTGAATTTGGAAACGTTTGCATCAATTTTATTTTGTTGGTTGTCACTAATACTATAAGTAATTTCTCATGCATCAAGTTGATCATGATATATCCCTTTGATTTTTGAACTCTGAGTTCCAACCTTCAACTCCGAACTCCAACCTAAAAACTCTAAACTTATGGTTTGATTTGTACAAAAGATTATATATTATTTTTAGAAAAAGAATAGTCTTTCTATCTAGCGAGCACCAATCTCTGACAAAAAAAAAAGGAAAGAACGTGTCATATTAGAGGTGTTACTATCTAGTGAGGTTGGTACATGCAAAAAGAATGTTTGTATATATCAGAACAATTAGAAATTCACGAGATGTGTAAGTACATGCAAAAACAATGTTTGTATATACATGAACAATTAGGGTGATAAGAAATTCACGATATATTTAAATGAAGGCCCAATAATCTCAACATAAACCTACTATATTTAACCTTAATCAATAAAATACGTCATCACTTGTCAAAATCAGGATGGTATCCTCAGTAATTCTTCCAGACATTATATATATATATATATATATATATATATATATAAGTGTGAGAAAGATAAGAAAGAATCTAAACCATTAGATATTTAATCTAATGGTTGAGATCATAGTGGCAATTCTGTAAATAATGTTAACTATTAAACTAACTAGTTTTTTAGATTAAGGGTATAAAGGTAAATTTAATATTTTTAAATTAAGAAACTAACATTAATACGCATGCAAAGTTCCCTCCTTTTTTAAACATCAATAACTTTTTATCAATAACTCTTTTTTTTTAAAATTACACCATAATAACGAGTGTTTTTTTATCTTTAATATGAGTACCATATTGATATACTTATGTAGAGTTATTTCTGTTTTTATATATATTTAGGGTGTTATTTCTGTTTGGATTCTGATTAAAGTGTTGTCTGGTGTTATACTAGGGTGTTAATTCTGTTATATTCAATGTTAGGGTGTTCTTTATAAGATGTGTACCTTTAATATAACTGATGTGGTGTTTTTATGAGTTATGGTGTTATTTTTGTTATATTTTTGTTCTTTATAATATTTGTGCCTTCAATATACATGATGTGGTGTTTTTATGAGTTAGGGTTTTTTTATGAGTTATATTTCTGTTCTTTATAAGATGTATGCCTTCAATATACATGTTGTGGCGTTTTTATGAGTTATGGTGTTATTTCAAATTCGAAAATCCCTACAATAACTGCCAAAAATCGGTTGCATATATTCATTCCATAATTAGATTTTATTAGTTAAATTACACTTATACCCTTAACCTACCTAAATAAAAAGGGACACATGTCACCTCCATAATCTTTCTTATCCTTCTCATACTTTTAAATTTTCTCACATGAACCTATACCTATATATATATATATAGGTATAGGTTCATGTGAGAAAATTTAAAAGTGTGAGAAGGGTAAGAAGGAATATGATTGTGCCATGTGTCCTTTTTTTGAGATTTAGGGTATAATGGTAATTTAATTAATAAATTCTATTCTTGGTAATTATTCTATATAACCGCAAATCAGTCATAATCGGAGGTAATCAATTCGATTTTGCGCAACATCTTGATAAAATCGCAGGATCATATTTGTTTTAAAAGTCATCAATATTCGATTTCAATTCATACGTGTTTGTCGATCCATCATCGATAACACATGCCCTGTTAGATCGATTTGTTACGATTTCTATTGAAAAACGCTGCATTCATATGGAGAATCTTGGATCAGGTATGTTTTCGTATGGTGATTGTCTGTATTAGATTGCGGGTTGTTACATAATTATTTTTTTATCGTCATCTGAATGGAATGCAGGGTGTTATTTGTTCATGTATCGTATTTGTTTTGTTATTCAGTTTATTCATTTATATGCATAAACAATCTTTTTGAAACCGTGCGTGTATGGGCTTACAGGAGGTGGTGTTATTTCTTTATAGGAATTCATGTTGTATTTTTTTATATCATGTGGTGTTATTTATGTTATAACCAATTTTTCATGCATGGTGTTTTTTTAAGGGGTAAATGTGCTGATACAGTTGGGTTCATTCATAGTGTTTTTTAATACATTTCTGTTATGTTCATGGTGTTTTGGAAATATAGTTGTGTTCCGTCATAGGGTTTTTCTCTGGTATACGTGGTTTTTTACAATACAGTACTGTTCCTGCATGGTGTTTTTAAAATACAGTCTGTTCTGTTCATGGTGATTTTAAATACAGTTGTTCCTTCATGGTGTTTTTATCTAGTATATGTGGTGTTTTTACAATACAGGACTGGTACTGCATGGTGTTTTTAAATACTAGTCTGTTGTATTTTCTGCGTAGCTATGGTGTTATTTATGTTAGATGTGGTGTTATTTTGTAGGGTCTAATAATTACCAGCCTGTTGGGCGTCCACGTTTGTCTCCTAATTCTGGTAAGAGGACTTTTTTACCTGAGGTGGAAGATTCGCTTAGGCCGAGAGAGAAGATGACGTTCGACACACTGAATAATGCATTCCTCTTTTATCAAAAGTATGTGATGGCTGCAGGTTTTACCGCCAGAAAGTCTTCCCAATATAAGCAGCAGGATGTTGTTAAATCCAAATAATTTGTTTGCTCAAAGGAAGGGACCAAACCTTTTAAGGTGATCGATTCTTCTAAAGTGGTCGACACCTCAAATATAGGCTCAAAAAGGAAATCTACTCGTCGGGTCCCTTCTATTAGGACGGGTTGCGAGGCACGTATGTGCCTAAAGCTTAATGGGATGAATTTATATGAGGTATACTATTTCAAGGAGGACCATAACCACTCTTTTGTTGCTGATAAGGATAGGTATTTACTCCCCGTTAACCGAGGATTGAGTTATACCCAAGAGCAAGCGGTTAATGCTTTGAGTGCGATAAATATTGGACCGTGAAAGCATTTAATATAGTGAGGACATTGTATGGTGGTTTTGACAAGGTTAGGGCAACCAAATCCAATTTCAAGAATTTTAAGCGAGATATAAACAGGTACATATCTGAGTTCGATGCTGATATGATGATTAAACGGTTGTTGAGAAAGAAAGAGTACATGCCAAACTTTTCAATGGAGTATACAACTTCTGAAGATGGCATACTAAGGGCTTTGTTCTGGGCAGACGAGGAGGCCAAGCGGAATTTTTCAGTTTTCGGTGACGTTTTGTCATTTGATGCAACATATCAGCGTAACAAGTTTGTTTACTAATCAATTTTGTTGATTGTTTTTTTTTTAAATTCGTTTTTAGATTTATATAAAAGTTTTTATATGGTGTTTTTTTGTTAGGTACAAGATGATGTTCGTACCATTTACCAGTATCGACAACCATAATCGTAACGTTACACTTGGAGCCGCTATAATAGGGAACGAAACCGCTGAAACGTATAGTTGGTTGCTGAGGGTTTTTCGTGAATCTTTTGGTCGTGCTCCTTCGGTGGTTGTGACCGACCAAGACCCAGCCATGAAGAAGGCTATTGAAGATACATGGCCTAAGAGTAGGCATAGGTTATGCATGTGGCATATAATGGACAAGCTTACTGTTAAGGTGTTTTTACTTATTCAATCTATTATTTTTGCTTCATTTTTGTTGAGTTGTATTTATTTTGTTTTCAAATTTTTTTTCAATTGTGTTTTAGGTTGACCCTACGATTTGCAATAGTACAGATTTTAAGAGGAGGTTGTGTTCCATTGTGTGGACCGATTCTATACTACCCGAGAAGTTTGAAAACGAATGGGGCACCATAATGAATGATTTTAATCTTTTCGAGCATGAATGGTTACAGTCTGTTTATCAGATAAGGGGTAGTTGGATACCGGCGTATTATCGTGATCAGTACATGTTTGGGCTCATGCGTACATCATCTCGTTCAGAGAGTGAGAACTATTTTTTTGAACAATTTTGCAAGCCGGAGTGCACCCTTGTCGAATTTTTGGGCCATTCATGAGCATAGGAAGAACGACCACGACACTAAAAACACGGTTGCTGATATATGGGCTATAGACTTTGCGTTGGAGGAGGAAGCTGCGAGGTTATACACACGCACAATTTTTTTTATGTCCAATTGAAGATACAAAACGGTATTCATAGATGTGCTATTGGAAAGTGGCAAAATATCGATGACTTCGTTAATTTTTTTGTGAAGGATTGGGAACAACCATGCACCACTTTCTTCGAGGTATACAATATACTTTTTATTTCTTTGTTTTGTTTACATTTTTCTTTAAATATATTTTTGATCCGGCACATGAATTAGTATGGTGTCATTTGTTTAATCGATTTTTTGTAACAATTTATATTTTTTTTGTTTCGACCTATAGGTAATGGTGCGGGGGGCCGACATGAATAGATATTGTACATGCAAAAGATTCGAACAGTTTGGGTTGTTGTGCTAACACATATTCTGCGTGCTTAGGATGCTTGATGTGACGGAATTCCCTCAACGATATAAACTTAGACGTTGGACGAGGGAGGCTGTTACCAATAGTTCTCCTGGTGTTATTTTAGGTATGAATAAGGACAAAGATCGGTATACCGAAGTAAATCGGGTAGTACGTGAGATAACACAATGTACAGAGTCGGTTATTAACAAACTTGTTAACAATTTCGATGCATTATGCTCATTTAGGGATCATGTGGTTAAGTTTTTCGATTCAGCTGACGAGGCAGTCAGGAGTGCACCTCGTAAGAGTCATAGGGAAAGATTGCTGAAATAACCGGCAATACCCAACCATCTATGGTTACTGTTAGTGTCCCCGTTGGAACTAGATTTAAAGGTATGGGTAAGCCGAAACGGATGAAGTCTAAACGTGAAATTGTAAGAAGCCAAACTGGTAATAAGAGACGTCGTTGTCAAAATTGCTTTAGGTACGGTCACAACAGACGTACATGTAAACACCCTACAAGGAAACAAGAAGACGTTAGTTCCGAGGAAGACCGGGGTGAAGAGGTGGTCGAATCTGACGAGGATGAAGCAGACGACGATGAAGCAGACGAGGATGAAGGAGACAAGGATGAAGCAGACGAGGATGAAGTAGACGAGGATGAAGCAGACGAGGACGAAGCTGACGATTAGGGATTGTCAGATAAGTCATTTTTATTTTTCTATTTGTTCACATTGGTTTTCGGTTGAATGATTATACTTCAATTTTTAAGTTGAAACGTTATACACTTGTTTTTTGGTTATGCAGTGATGCTTTTTTTTATTACGGCCGAATACTTAAAAGGG
This sequence comes from Scalesia atractyloides, assembly GCA_947069175.1. NCBI lineage: Eukaryota > Viridiplantae > Streptophyta > Magnoliopsida > Asterales > Asteraceae > Scalesia > Scalesia atractyloides. Next base: position 90,921,579 of record CAMTDV010000026.1, on the reverse strand, counting down.
TACATATTGCATATTGGTATAACAATTTTTTTTGTTAATGTATATAAATGATTTTGTGGTTTTTTATATATCGAAAGGTGTTTTTGTCGTTTTGGTTATTGTGTTGTTCCTTTTTTTTAAAGTGAGGTTTTAGCCAACTGAATAGGGTTATGACATGAGTTATAACAATTTATATGGTTTTTATTATTTTTGTCGTATGTCTAACGGTGTTTTGTTTTCAAGCATATATTTTCATGACATTCGCTAATTCCGTTTGACCTGAACGAGATGAAACTAGTTTATTGTAGCAAAATATTAGACAAAGTAATTAAAAAGAAAAATAACAACAAAACACAAAAGAAATGATCAAATTTCACACCATTTGTTCTAGCCCGAAAAAACCCTATAAAATGTTCATACTTCACACAATTGTTTAGAGTAACCAAATTGAAGATGGACCAATTGGATTAACTTGTTTGAAACCTACATTATACCATCCTACCTGCGACAAATTCTTTGTATTGCATTTTCCTTGAGCTTCAATCTTTCGTCCTCGTCCAAACAGGCAAACTCTCTAACTTCTGCCTCTATAACCCCTCGTACTGAGTTCACCTCACTAAGAAGCATTTTTTATGCATACTTCCTCCGTAGATCGGTGATTTCCCTTCTTTGATTATCCAATACTTCCCCTTTTGCGTTTCTCTCTGACGATAGTCCACATTTCCAATCTATCACGGTTGTTCATATATAAGTCAAAAGACATGTGTTCTCGTAAGCAGATAAATGCGCATATACAGGTATGTTTTCTAAATTTTACCGGGGAACCGTATAGCGTTGTAGGTCTCCATATGCCGCATTAAGAAAATTCCGCAGTCGGTACCGTTAAACAGGGTCTGCCATGGGAATTCCATTCTTATGAGTTTGGTAACCTTTAGTTTATCAGCTACCAGTGGCTGTATACGGCTTAGGAAACCACAAAAGGAACTTATCTGAAATAATACATCCGGTAGTACATTATTGTTCTTTGTTTGATATATAAATATAGTTTTGTATATTTTTAGATGTACGTACCATTTTTTTCGACTGTCCTACCGTACCTTTCTTCTAAACTAGCATCACCCTCTATGTTGTCAATGATTATTATTTGGGTTGTTGACAAGTTGAAAAAAAGCAGAAAGTAGTGCTCCCCATTCAAGATAGGGATGTACACCCTCTAGAAACCTTTAAATGCCTTTAGTTCCGTACCGTCGAGTACATACTTCATGTTCTCTACAAACCTTGTTATTCGGTCCTTTTGTGGTAAGTCGAACTCCTTTTCAAGCTGCATATGTTTAATTTTTTAAAAGAAAAAAAAAGTTAAGTTAGAAGATATAGTGTTTATTCAGATCCAATAACCGAGTTTTCATACCGTTATGACAGAATAACACATTTAGTTCATTTAGTATTTATCTATAGGGATTCATATAATTTATACAACATGCAGGCCTACGACTGTCTTACCAATGATGTAACTATTTCATGTTAATTATCCAATAAAACTGATAACATGTTTTCACTTGTTAAATCCGTTTAACGACATGGTGTTATTTCAGCTCCAAAATAAATGTTATTTTAGTTTACAATAACAGAGTTTTACATACTCTTATAACTGTACAACAATCCATTTAACGACATGGTGTTGCATTCGTATAACGACATGGTGTTATTTCAAGAAAATTATTTCGGACTTTTCATTACACCGTACAACAATCAATAAAGAACACATACCAACATTCCAGCGTTGCAGAACAACTTTGGGGCCGTTCCCATCTTCCTCAGTCTCTCCTCGTAGTTCAATACCATAGCCCATGCGCTGATCACATCAATATGTACCGTGACGCCCGGTACCATCGATTCGAACGGTGACCTCATCACCGAAACTTGACCATTATTGCTGAAAATCACATCCTTACAACACGAGATAATATTTTAAATAAATAATGTTTAATGAAAAAGTTTAACGGTACGATGAATACGTACCACGCGTTTCGCACTCCGCAGAAAATACAACATGGTACGACTTCTTCTGACTTCTCCCATCCAGCCCGCAACGGAACTATGGAGCTGACATATGGGGACCGTAGCGTTGGTGGCAAAATTATTGTCCTTTTTGGGCGTGGTGTTTTTTCGTGCATCGCAGATCGACCCCCCTCAACAGTTTTTTCATGAACCCAAACACTGTCAAGTTTTTTTGACAGGTCAACTGCCTCAAGGCCTGATACACTAAACCTTGGTTGGGGTGTCTTTGTTGTATCCACTGCGTCTATCGCTGCCTCTACCTCTGCCACAAATGATGACGTCATTGGTGAAAAGGGAGATTTTTTGTGACATAGTTTCATGTTTTCTCGTATTTAGAGTAGTGTTATTACTGGTTAATGTTACACTACCTTCACGACGCTTGACCCCTTGCGTTCTCGCCTCATCCGCTTGTAGATATTTCAACTTTATTTTATTCCATGCCAATGCCTTTTCCCTCAACTTCTCACTATTGGGATACAATGTACATGATTCTGTAATCGTCTCAGTTATGCTACGAACGCATTCTTCAAAATCACGGAACAACTTATCCAAAATATTGCATTTATCCTATTTCAAAATCCGGTTTAAACAACATAATTTTGTAAAACAATATATATATTGTATCATTATTTTTTTGTCAACATATTGTTTTTTTACCTCATCAGATTCTTTTGCAGATGTGGATGGGGGCGATTGTGTGTCTCCGTACTGCGACACCATCGGCACACGAAACGATCCATCTGGACCTACAAGCATGGCACACGTTTGGGTGTCAGTTTGCGTCAGAAAGTAGTCCGCACAATGCTTGTATATACCAAGGTGTTCGTCATCATCTTCAATAGGTATAGTACCTTTAACCATCTTTTTATTTTCCCTTCCACCGATCTCGACCAATCCATGTTTCCTTTTCTCTCCCTTTATTGCTGAATCAACATCCTCGATTGATATCTCAGTACGCTCCATCTCTGAAGCCAACTCCTCAAACATGTCATCAGTTGCTAACCCAATCAGAGCCGGACCATGTGTTGCAGGCATCCTTTTTTTCTCTATTGCATAGGCCATCTGCAAAGTTTCATTGAAAGATGTTTAGTATAGTTTCCACAATTATCAAATGCATGATTTTTTCTTGTTTATGTTTTATTTAGTATTAACTTACCATCAGCAAAAGCATTGGGCCCATGAAATGATCCTCGTCTCCGTGCCACGATCTCTTCATTCGGTTGAGGCATGTAACCATGTAAGCACACCAATCGAAACTTGATATTTCAACTTTCACGGAAGATACCGGACATTAACTGAGTTGTTGCTTGTCGTTTCACCTAGAAATGAAAAGTATAAAACTATAAAATTCAGAACAAATAACCGTTCGTAGTCGTCTATGCTCAATATGTGCATCATCAGTTGAAATGGAGACAATCTTTTTCCTTGTACATCCTTAAATTGACCCCTAAATTCCTTCATAACTTCACCACTCCTCTTGTTTGCCTTCGTTTGTTCAACCAGCACATTTTCCCCACGAGGCAGCTTGAATATGCGGTATACAAGGTCTGCAGTAATGGGTATCAGACTGTTGTTTCCTATATTCAAGACGCACGCATCTGGGTCGTAATTTGTGACCAACCAGTGTGCGATGGCGGTGGGGACACCAGTAACTTGATGGCTGAAAATTGATCCAAACCCAATCTTGTAAACCCTTTCTCTTTGTTTCACACTCAAACCACGTGTTAGATTTAACAAATTGTCGATAGAAACCTTTGGCCTGATTTTTGTCCCCGTATAGGGCTTGTAAGGTTGTGAGTGTTTTTGTCGCTTGGTATGAATCGGCGATTTTTTGGCTAGTGACTTCCTTCGTTTACCTGGTTGGGTGTCAACAAAGTCATCGTCCGGGTCGGACGATGACTTTGAAATCACCTCCTCGGGCTTCTTTATTGTTAGCTTCGATTCTACATTAAACAAACAAAGTATTAGTGAGAACCGCACAGTATAGACATTTAGCTCATTATAATGTTCAATGATAAAATGCATACCCTTTGTGGTAGTCCTTGTAACCAGCCATCTCGCAGTCGATTTGAACTGCTTCCCTGGTGGTGGCACTATTTTCGTTGTGTTTTGTTCTGGTTGACGTGGCATTTCCCTAGCGGGGGCTCCTTGTTTATCATTTCCCTCTCCGTCTGAATCCGAACACACAATAGAAGTCTCTTGGGTGTTCTTGTATTTGGAGTGGTACATTTTTGTTCGTAGCCGATTGCTTTTCCTAACTGCATAGTACACGCGTGCCACAAAATGTATTATAACCATAGTTTTTTTTTACGAATGTGTTATACCAAATGTCATATAACACCAGGTTAGAGACCAAATCACTATTAAATACAAAACTAAAAAATTATTTGAAGACAACCACCGTACTACTGTATGAATGGAGGATCATCAATAACAAACAGACCAAATCACTAACTAACACCCCTTCAATTCATATAAAGAAATACCGACCAAATCATGATTTCAAACAAAAAATTTCTATGAAGGTATAACACCACATTTTTGTGGTTATTGGACAAATAACACCCTTCACTCATATGAAAGACAATTTCAACTCCTATAAATAAATAACATCATAAATGCAGTTAATGGACAAATAACACCAATCAGACAAATCATAAGTTTTTTGTGATGCTTGTTCTATAGAAGACATACATATAATTGACAAATAACACCCCTGCAACACCGGTGTATTTCATATACTGGACAAATAACACCCTGCAACACTAGTGTATTTCATATACTGGACAAATAACACCCTGCACTACTATCAAATTTCATATACTGGACAAATAACACCCTGCACTACTATAATATTTCATATAATGGATAAATAACACCCTGCACTACTATAATATTTCATATAATGGACAAATAACACCCTGCACTCCTATAAAATTTCAGATAAAGGACAAATAACACCCTGCACTCCTATAAAATCTCAAATAATGTTCAAATATCACCCTGCACTCCTATAAAATCTCAAATAATGTTCAAATAACACCCTGCACTAATATAAAGTTTCATACACCGGACAAATATCACCCTGCACTCCTATAAAATCTCAAATAATGTTCAAATAACACCCTGCACTACTATAAAATTTCATACACTGGACAAATATCACCCTGTACTCCTATAAAATTTCAGATAATGGACAAATAACACCCTGCACTCCTATAAAATCTCAAATAATGTTCAAATATCACCCTGCACTCCTATAAAATCTCAAATAATGTTCAAATAACACCCTGCACTACTATAAACTTTAATACACTAGACAAATAACACCCTGCACTACTATAAAGTTTCATATAATGGACAAATAACACCCTGCACACCTATGAATGCATATAATGGACAAATAACACCATTCACTCCTACAAAATTTCATATAATAGATAAATAACACCCTGCACTCATATAAATGCGGATAATGTACTTTTAAACACCCTGCACTCATACAAAATTTCAGATAATAGACAAATAACACCCTAAAATTCTAAATGACACCATAACATTCTTAAAGCCACCATAAAGCAGAAACACTAAATCATACAATGCAGATTTGTTTTTTTAATGAATATGGATTAAATCGAACTCCGTTGATAAAAACAAAACCAAAACCTTAATAACTAACTGAAAAACACCATACAAGCTTCATTAGGTTGAAATTCAGCAACTTTTCAAAAACCCTAATCCTAACAACTAAAGGAATAAGCAATACCTCAATACAATGTTCGAATACGACTAAAAACACTATGATTTCGTAGCACATTACATACCTGAACGTGATTTTGAAGTTTTCCCCGTTGACGCAGTGTTCGTCGTCTTCTCCTCCTCCCGTTCGACAATAAAGGGAACCTTAATTTTCCTCATCCGTGGACTGTGATCTTTGCGATTACAAATGATATTGAAGATTGATGTTGAAGATTGTTATCCCTGAAAAATCTCAGTAATTCTCGAAGAACTGATTGTGATTGTTAGAGGTTTTGATTCGGTTTCTATTTGAAATGGTGGTAAAAAGTCTAAAACACCCCTGAACAATCAATTTGGTTTTAATGGTTTGACACTATATTTACAATAATGCCACTATGATCTCAACCATTAGATTTTTAATCTAATGGTTGATATTTTTTCTTACCCTTCTCACACTTTTAAATTTTCTCACAATAATCTCACCCTATATATATGGGAGAGTTTAAATGAGAACGCTAAATATCGCGAGAACCTTGAGAACGAATAAAAAAAACCACTAGAATTTGGTCAAAAACAAGTGAAATTCAAAATTTCTTTTACACTTGTCATTATTATTCGAATATAATTCTAGAAATTAATTTACACATTTAAATTTCCGTGAATTCAGAAATAAAGAAAATTTACACATGTGTAAGTTTGTCATTTACACATGTGTAAATTTGTTATATTTACATACGTGTAAAAAATCTAATAAGAGTAATTTTGAGAGGAGAAATGAATTATTTGATGTTGTAATTTTTTATTTTTTTTTATGTTGTATTTTAATTAAAATGATGATTGTATTAAAAAATGGTTTTGATTGGTTTTCGCATTCGTTCTCACAGTTCTCGCAATATTTAGTGTTCTCAAGATAACCCTCTCCTATATATAAAATATATATATATATGACAATTAATATAATTATATGCAACAACTAGATATGTGTTAAATCAAGAATCTACATATATCCACTAATAATCACATAAAGATATATAAGATGCTAAATTCAACTTGATAAGCCCATGAAAACAAAGGTCTAAAGAAGAAGATCATAGGTGTGTAATGCCTACACAACTTGGAGCATTCCTAGAGGGTACGTGGTTGACCCTAGGTTTCCTTTAACCTATCTAAAGCATGTTAAATAACCTATGTGTATGAAGACTTCCTTATTAATATAACAAGTGGATCTCTTCTGAGGATTGAATTCTCTCCCTAAGACCACTCTCCGTGTATCATGCCATTATGAAAATATCTAAATCTTGAAGATACAGCTTTATGCTTCAAATGGAAAAGACAAACCACTAAAAAGTTCATGATGGTCAGAGCAATTTTCTCTTTTGGAAAATTTTATATTAATTAGGTTCAGTTGATATGGATCAATATTACAATGAAATTTTTCCCACATCATGTTAATTATAACATAGACATTCAAACTTCAAACTCTGACCTATGCCCTTTAAAGTTATAACTCTGATCAGTCATGATACGACAATAGAATAACGAAGAAACGTGTCGTATTAAAGATGTTATTATCCAATGATGTACGTGCATGCAAAAAGAACGTTTGTATATGTAGGAACAATTAGACCGATAAGAAACCCACAAGATGTTAGATGATAATGAAAACACAATAATCTCAACCAATACCTACTCTAATTAACCCGAATTGACAAAATACATCATCACTTATGAAAATAGCTTTATTAGACAATCGCTTTGTATATTTAATATATATGTATACATAGTCAGACCATTATATTTAAATGCAATAAATATATATTTGTGTTAATTCACGGATCTACTGATATTTACTTGTAATGACATAAATGTGTATAAATGATTGTAAGTATGCTCAATTCTAATTTAAAAGCCCATGAAAAAAAAAGGTTTAAAGAAGATAATGGGTATGTAACGCCTACAACTTTGGATCATTATTAGAGACTATGAAACTGACACCAAGCTTTAACCTAGGTAAAACATGCAAGATAACATATGTCTATCAAGCCTTCCTCGTTTACCTAACAAGTGTATCTCTCGATATGAATGCGTTTTTCTATTAGCTTTAGTGACTCTGCGGTAGGTAGCATACCCATGCCTTATGAGAATGTCTAAATCCGAAAATTTCCAAAAGGTTAATGGATTACCCGTAGCAATTTTATCTTTTTGAATATTTTACAGTAATTAGGTTTAGTTTATATTGATCATTATTACAATTAAATTTCTCTCTTATCATGTTGATAAAAGTGCAAACCTCCAAACTTCAACCTTCGAACTCTAACCTCTGACCTCTGACCTCCAATCCATAGACTTTGAACTTGTTGTTCGGTCAATACAAAAGTTTATATATTCTCTTCAGAAAAAGAATAGCCTTGCTATCTAGCCGACAATTCATGTTAACAAAATAGGGACGGAACGTGCCATATTAGAGGTGTCATTATCCAATTAAGTAAGAACATATATATATATATATATATATATATATATATATATATATATATATATATATATATATATATATATATATATATATATATTTGTATATGATACAATTAGGACAATAAGAATACCATGAGGCATTAGATGATCAACCAGCACTTGTTATAATACACCAATGCTTATGAAAATCAGGTTGGTATCCTCCATTCTTCAAGACATTAGTTATCTTTATTATACAATAACTTTATATATTTATTATCAGTAAAACCATTATATTAAAATGTAAAACATATATATATATATGTTAAATAAAAAAATCTACTAATATCTACTACCAATGACATTCACACATATAGATAATGTTTAGCATGCTTAAATCTACTTGAAAAGCCTTGGAAAACAAGATGGCGGGTATGCAACCTAGGAGCATTCCTAGAAGGGATGTGGATAACCCTAGGTTCCATTTAACTTGGCAAAAGCATACCAGATAACCTAACCTACGTTTATCAAGCCTTCCTTATTAATATAGCAAGTGGATCTTTTCTTAGGAATGCATTCTTTCCTCAAGTGTTTGTTGCCCTGCATTGGGTAGCATATGAAAATGTATATACCTTGAAGATCTTGCCTTGTGCTTCAAATAGCAAATAAGAACCGAATAAAATTAATGGATGAATGGAGAAATTTGCTCTTTTTGGAAATTTTACATTAACTAGGTTTAGTTGATATTCATCAATACTACAATTGAATTTCCCTCTCATCATGTTCATCGCGATGAAGACCTTTGAACTTCGGCCTTGGAACTCCGAACTTTGAATTCTAAAATCTAAACTTGTTCTTGAATTACTAAAAGACTAAAAGTGATTATAAAATCTAAACTTGTTCTTGAATTACTAAAAGTGATTATATTTTTCTTCAAAACAAAATAATCTTGGTAGCCAACCAATCATGTCGATACAACAAGATTGAATGCATCATATTAAAGGTGTTACTATCCAGTTAAGTAAGAGCATGCAAAAAAGAATGCATCATGTTGGAAACAATTAGTGTGATAAGAAATCTTTGAGGTGTTCAAATGATTGCCTTTAATAAAGACATAAAAATCTCAACCAAGACCTTCTGTATCTAATGTGAACCGACAAATACGTCAACACTTACAAAATGGTATGGTTTGCTCCATTATTCGAGACATTATTTATCTTTAGATAATAATTTTAAAATATATGATAAATAGTCAAACTATTAGATTAATGCAAGAAACACATATTTTTGTTAAATCATGAATTCACTAATATTCACTATGCTGTTTACGAGCTGAGCTAGGGTAAAACTCAGGCTTGGTTCAATTATAAACCTAGCTAACTCGGCTCGGATTTGAACCGAGCTGGAAATCTAAACTTGGGCTCGGCTTGGTTTTAAATCGAGCTGGCTTGGATCGGCTTGGTTTGGCTCGATTTTGAAAAGAAAAATTAGTAAATGGCTCTCAAAATTCAGTAATCTAAAACATTATTTAATAATTCAAAATAACATATTCAAAATAAGTTCAACCTAATACATTACAAGTCAAAAACAAGTTTAACAACACGAAATACGTTCTAAATTTCAACGAAATACAATATAAGTTCATTAGCATGGTAATCAACCTTTAAATGTGGTATTAATATCAAATTACACTGTTAATCACATGTAAATAATAATCAATTTTTGTGATATATTATAATGTACATAAAAATAAAATTTATTAAAAGTAAAATAATCCAAGTTAAGCCGAGCGAGCTGGTATGCGAGCCAAACTGAAGCAATCCGGCTCGTTACGAGTCAAGCCGAGCTAGACTCACTTCCTAACCGAGCCAAGCCTGCTCGGCTCACTCTCAAACCAAGCTGAATCGAGCGAGCTTTTTTCAAACTAAATCCGAGCAAGTTACGAGTTTTTTAGACAACCCTAATAGTAATAATGGCATATACACGTCTAGTCTAAAGAACATCACACACACATACGAAACAACTTGACACCCTAGGGAATTCTTCCCAGAGGGTAAATGGTCTACCCTAATATTCCATTAACGTAGGTAAACATGCGAAATAACCTTTGCACATTAACACTTCCTTTCTAATATAATAATAAGATTTCTTATGATGAATGCTTTATTTCCCTTAGCACTATGACCATGCTCTAGGTAGCACACCCATGCGTTTTGAAAATGTCTTAATACTTGAGCATATTACCTCCTTCTTCTAACACTTACGACTAATCTTTAATGAACTTTCATGTTTTTAGAATTATATGCAATAAACCTTGTTTATTATTTTATTTAATATACTTTTGTTTTGTTTGCCAATGTAGTCACTTTTTTCTCCATACGCAATAAACTTTACATAATGGCAAAATAAACTTCCACTCTTTCTAACTTCAGACTTTTTCATACTTTCAAACAATTCCATACGATTATAAAAAAGCCCTAACAGATACACATCAAAATCAATATTGATGATGCCTTAATTATCAATTTAATCAGTTCCAAAAAATGCACATATCAATTGTGGAAATGAACCATCAATTACACATCCGAATTCTAAATTTTAAATGTATATATATGTGTGTGTAGTGTCGGTAATTTAAGTGTCATCAAATCATTTTGCGTTAGCTTGATTTACTTTATATGTTAAGAAGTGTCGAATATATGCTTGTTCAACACTATTATAATTCAAGACAGCTTTGAACTCGGTGGTTTAAGTAGGCAAGGGTCTTCGTGTAGGTTGAAAAATAAAATTATTTTACCTTAATAAAAAGCCATTTTAAGTATCTTTGGATTTGCATGATTGATGGAAAGTTGAATAAAATTGATCGTTATTAGGAAATGATTATCAGTATTAATCTACTACTGCTCATCAATGGTGAATGAGACCAGCAACAACGTCGCCATTTATTGGCAAGGGGATTCAACATCGACAACCACTAACTAGTCATTAGTGATAATTGTTCATAAAAGACGACTTGGACGATCAACGATAACTAAGTTACTGTTGACACTAACAACCTAATTGTCAATTGTAACTAATTAACAATGAAGAAGTTTCTATTAATGTTTTTATGCTAATGTAGATAAATAACCATTGATGTGCTTATAAATATACATAAATTAAAAGCATCATTTTTCCCATATTTATTGTTTCATACAAGATTCTAGTAGATTAGTTACTTAATTAGTTACCTTATAATTTTCAACAACAATATGCCTCTGGATGACTAGACGGATGAAACCATATTAAGAAAATGAAGAAAATTAGTTAGAGAGGACCTACGCACAGGGTGATACATCATCAAACACGCCCCTGTACCCCCCACACTAGAAGACAAAATCAGATGTGGTCCCCACTCTGCCCTATGCCCAGTCAACCACCCCTCATGCCTAGTGTACCACATCCCCATGTCGGCCAAGCCTAAACAGTATGGCTCTGACCAAGTTAGTGGAACTAGATTCTGTCTTAGCACTGGATCGTTCCCAAGTGGACAGGCATTGTGCCCCACCTCTTGAATAACCTATAAATTGAGGCCCAAGCTTCATTCAAGACACCGCCCTTTGACATCACCACCACTTTGTATTTTTTGTGTTTTTAGTAGTTTACTTAGTGGTTGGTAGTTAGAATATCCTTTAATCCTGTAAGAACAATTATTTTACCTTCAAGTCTTGTAAACTTTCTTCATGAAGATTTCAAGTTTGAATGTGTTTGATCTATTTGTTAGGATTGGCTAAGTTCTTGATTCACTTGGGAAGGATGAACCTAATTTGATCTTTTGATTTTGGTTATGGATATCTTAATTAGTTTGTGTTAGTGAATATGAGTGATGAATTTTCTTCATTGAAAGTGAGCTCTTTTAAACAAGTCACTTGTGTTTGGTGATTCAAACATTCATGTTGTCCATGTCTATGTAGAATAAAACATGTTGGCTGCTTAGAAAAGGGTTAAAGTTTTGATTTGTGAATTTGGTTTTGAAAGTTCTTCCTTTACAAAGAAAGGTGGTATACTTGAATTGTAAAGATTTTAGTAGCTTCTAGCTTTAAGCTTTTAAGAAAAAACTCATACTCAATAAAAAGTCTTGTTTGGTTGAAGGAGCTTAAAGCTTTTAGCTTAGGAGCTTGAAGCTTTTGGTTAAACACTCCTACTAGTAGCGTTTAGAAGGAGCTACAAGCTTTTAGAGAAAAAAAATACTATTGTAACCTCTAAATGACTACTATGTTTTTTATTTTTGTCCATTTAGGTTATTTTATATATTTTATTAAAAGCTCCAGCTACTTTGCCAAACACCTAAATATATCTAAAAAGCTACAGCTTCCAGCTACCAACTATAGCCACCAGCTACCAGCTTTCAGTTACCAGCTTCTAGCCACCAGCCACCAACTACTTTTACCAAACATACCCATAGTGATTAATGGGTTAAATTCCTTGATAAAAGTTATCATTCAATATTTTAACTCTATCATTATGGTGGTTATAATGTGACATGATTGTGGAAACTTCACAATACTATTGTGGGATTGATGCCCATATCGGGGGTCGTCTCATCTTATTGCACCAACACACACATTATCACTTTCTTTATGGAACAAATTTAGGTGGTTGTCGTGTGATATGATCGTGGAGACTTTTTAAAGAGGCGTATGATTTGATAACCTTAAATGGAGCATTTTCTAGATTTGGTAGTGATCTTTTGAGAGTCCAAAACCCGAAGTTGTTTGTGTCATTGGTGGGGGAGTCCAACTTAGGTGACTCTCTCTTGTGACTAATTGTATTTTATCCTTATTAGCTTTATATTATTTGTTTTTAGATTAAAAAATTCAAAAAACCCCTAAATTGGATTTGACTAGACGATGATCGATATCCGGTATTGAAAGCCATAGTGTCCTTGGACGATACCCAATATATTGTCGAAGCTATACTACTCGTACGATGGGTGCACTTGCCCTATGTGTATTGTAGTAAGTGGACATATTATATCGTGTTTTGTGAATTTAAAGCTTATTTTTGTGCTTATAAATATCAATTTTATACCCTGTACGAGACACACCAACCCTTTACATTAATAACCGCCAACTAACATACTATGTGATGAAGAGTTGGGTTGTTTCAACTTTCAAGGTAAAAAGTTAAGTCTTTGATATGTTTAGACACATGGTTTTAACACAGAAAATACCATTCTTGTTGAACCTTATGAATTATATGTTTAAGATTCATATCAACAAAATACTTTAATATAAAAGTAACTCTACACGCTTCAAAAAGTTATCTGGACCATTTGGAAATACAAAACCTACATGTACAACACAACTAATAGTAACTTCATAACACAATTAGGCAAACTTGGTGAATAAATCACAAAGTGAAAAATTCAATTTACAATAGATATAATGCAAGGAATGGGAGTCTGAAGATGGTTTAGTAATTGAGTGACTGAACATGGGCTAACAATACCAATGGTGGTGGTAAAATGATGAGTAATACCATAATTCGTAAAGTCATGAATAGTTAAAAAGTGTCTAAATAATTAGAGTTTTGGTTGTTGGTGCATGATTTGTGACTGACGATTATCAGTGATTGACAGATTTGATAACAACAGTTAAGAGGGAGTTTGTTGGTGCATGATTTGAGACTGTTGCTATGCAAATGATGTTAAATGTTAGGTTTCATGCAAAACCTTACGAGAGGTTTTATATGAAACCATAAGAGAATGCACCAGAGGCGACTAGTTAGATTTCATGACTCATCGAGCCTGTAATAGGTTGTAATTGGTGTTTAGGTTGTATAGGTATCTACATGCCCATGTTAGAAAGCCCATAAGAAACCTCCCAATACTATAAATATGTATGATCTTCTCATTTGTGGGGGTGGTTGTTGATGTTAGTCACCAACCCTAGGTAAGGTCATCTAGGGTTGGACACAGGGCGTTAATGTAAAGATGTAAACTCTTTTGATTTGTAATCTGTTTGATTATCAATGAAAATTAGCTTCCGCATCTTCTATCTTGTTCGTTTTGGTTGTTTGTTTGGCTTATACCACACCCGACTCATTTTTTATGAATGAAGAGTGATGTGAATTACTTTATCAATCCATGCACACTTACATTAGTAAAGTTCCAAATATTGATGAATTAAAATGAACTAAAAAGAATGATATGTATTATATGTCGTTCATATCATGATAGCAATAGTCTAAGTCAAAGATAATAGTCTGAATTCGTAAACAAACAATATTTTTCATAAGTGAGCTAGGTGTCACGGAGTTAGTTCTTGAACTCTCGTGCTGCACTTAGACTCGATCTAAGTTAAGCCTGTTGGTTGAGTTGAGTTGTATTTACGCAGCGGAAGTCTTTTGTGTGAACACAAGAACGAGTTTGTAGTGCAATACTACAACAAAGATGGTTATGTATTATTTGAACAAAGTTACAAGTACAAAGTGTTTACAAGAAGTTGGTTTATGAATGAGTTATGAGGGGTGATCTCAAAATGAGACCTTCACTACATATTTATACTGGTGGCTAAGTGTTCTAGATCATTCATGATCTAGAATATTCATACATAAATATCTTTGATATTTAGAGAGCTGATTTCTAGATCTATCTTGCAAAATATCCAGCATTTCCAAGAGCTTTCATGGTGATTCTAGAGATTTCTTGGCTGCAACTTTTGGGCAGAATTATTTAGGCCATTCTAGACCCTTCCGAGCTCCTTCAAGGTTGGTCTAGGACCTTCTAAGGGTGCCAAAACGTTCCAGTATTGTCCAGGCTGTTCTAGAGATTTCTGGGCAGCCCTAGACGCTTCCTTAGTGTTCCGAAAACTTCCGGAATGCTGAAATTTTGAGCTGAATTTTTGCGGGGCGTGACATCCTCCCCCACTTAAATTCGCAACGTCCTCGTAGCGATTTTGGGTTACGTCTTGTTGTGAGGAAGGTCTAGTTGATCTTATCTTTGAACCAACCTCCATTTGTATTGAAGTTATTGACATACCTTGACATTCAGTGTCTGTTTCTGTCTTCATTGTGTGTATATGGTTTCCGTCTATGATGCAAATTTGTTTGCGAACGGAATTAGAAAGGCATGTTCCTTGTCGAAGAAATCCTGGCCAAACACGAAGTCGTGTTCTTTTATTGGCACCACGGAAAGGTCAATCTTGCCTTTCCACTTGCCAATTGTGGTTTTGACGCTGTAGGCCATCCCGAGTGTTGGTTGGATGGGTCCGTTTGTGGTCTTCATCATTGCATTTTGTTTTGTTACTCGAACACCGAGTCTTATTGCTTCATCTATGGAGATGAAGTTATGGCTTGCTCCTGTGTCAACTAGTGCCTTAACGGGTCTCCCGTTTACCACCATGTTGACGAGTTGAAGTCCTTCTCCCGACTTCTTTTCTGGTTTTGCGGTTGTTGGTCTTTTCTTTCCCTTGTTCGAGAGCTTTTTGATGTTATGTTTTTCTCGTGTTTTGGAAGTTTTTTGTGTATTTGAAGTATTATGGACCCCAGACATGCTTCTTGTTGTGTCTTGTTAGTTTCGTTCATTTTTGCTTCCAACTCAGGAAACTTTTTGTGAAGGTTTTGGATCTTGTCGTCTACCTCTCTCCGCAGCGTTGTGATCTCTTCTCGGATCACAGCTTGCATCTCGAGGCATATGACGTTGATAGTGGTTTTGAGATCTTCTTTGAGTCCTTGTAACTCGACTCTTAATGTTCCCAAAGCGTCTAGCTTTTCCAAGGAACAATTGACAAGCATTCCAAGTTGTGTGACCGATGCTTCAACACTAGTCTTCAATTTGTCTAAGGATCCGGCCAAATCCATAGACGTGTTTTCAACTTTTTGTTGATTCTGGTTGTGATTGTGTGTCTCTTCCTTGCTAGAGACGATTTTCTCCTTCTTGCTTTTCTTGTTCGCCATCCCGATGAACCGACGCGGCTCTGATACCACTTGTCACGGAGTTAGTTCTTGAACTCTCGTGCGGCACTTAGACTCGATCTAAGTTAAGCCTGTTGGTTGAGTTGAGTTGTATTTACGCAGCGGAAGTCTTTTGTGTGAACACAAGAACAAGTTTGTAGTGCAATACTACAACAAAGATGGTTATGTATTATTTGAACAAAGTTATAAGTACAAAGTGTTTACAAGAAGTTGGCTTATGAATGAGTTATGAGAGGTGATCTCAAAATGAGACCTTCACTATATATTTATACTAGTGGCTAAGTGTTCTAGATCATTCATGATCTAGAATATTCATACATAAATATCTTTGATATTTAGAGAGCTGATTTCTAGATCTATCTTGCAAAATATCCAGCATTTCCAAGAGCTTTCATGGTGATTCTAGAGAGTTCTTGGCTGCAACTTTTGGGCAGAATTATTTAGGCCATTCTAGACCCTTCCGAGCTCCTTCAAGGTTGGTCTAGGACCTTCTAAGGGTGCCAAAACGTTCCAGTATTGTCCAGGCTGTTCTAGAGATTTCTGGGCAGCCCTAGACGCTTCCTTAGTGTTCCGGAAACTTCCGGAATGCTGAAATTTTGAGCTGAATTTTTGCGGGACGTGACATAGGTCATTCTAGAATTCATGCTTCATTTAGTATCTACTTGTCTTGCTCATCATCATATCACTTTATATTTTCTAACATAGAATGTACAGATAGAACAAATGAAGAAGGGTCAACTATTAAATCAAGTAAAGTTAAAGAGTTATAATAGCAAAACAACTTATAAAAAGCTTTTTCTTATAAATTGTTAAAATCAATAACTATATAATGATCAAAGTATAACCATCTCAGTATGGTATCATATGCATGTCAGTTCTTAATTACATTATGTGCATGCAAAGCAAGTTTAACATGTTGGATGGTTAAATTATTTCGTATCTTTATTGTAATGTACTTTATCATATCCTTAATTCTTTAAAGCATGTGTAGTATAGTCCATAATTCAATAAACATATAATGGGGTTTCTTATGTGCAATGTCCCTACAGCTAACTTGGTAATACATAAGCAGTTCATTGTTTGTTATTACACCAAGGCTCACTTATAAACGTAATGATCTTATTTCATCATGGGTACGTGATAAACATTAGTCTTGTTAACATCTTATTCATAATCAATCATCTTGTTTATCATAGTCATGTAAGACACACAAGATCATCGTTCATGTCACATATTCTTTGTACCTCTTACTTGCCGTGAGCATGCTAGACTACTTAAATCATATTTACATGTATAACACATAATGAGTAAAACCCCAAAGCCAAATCTTATATGACAGTTTATTCCCCATGAAAAAACGATAGCATCTCATGTTTAATACATATAGTAAATACGTGTTTTAAGATACATAAAAACATGCAATACTTACAAAAAGTATATTTTACTCATAATTTAATAAACTATGCACTTGCCTTGGTTAGTGCAATATTTATAATATCGTGCCAACTCTCTAATAGCATGAGTGAGCAAAGCAGCTTGTGTATGGTCCAAAGTAAATCCCAACTCATAGAAAAAGGTAATTCACAATTGAAATGTGGGAGGTCAACCTATCATTTTAATATCATGTTCGTTCCCAAGTATGCAATGCTCATGACAAGTGCCAACATTTAAACATTGTGGGTAACGTTGAGTCACAACCTTGACTTAGGATGTCACATTTGTGATCAACGAGTTCATGGCTATTCATGCGCTAGGGTTTTTGTATCATGGGTGTGACCTTCTTGCCTTTGATTATTGTGAATCAAGTGATCATGCCTTATCTTGAGGGTTTAGAAGTCATGTCTCACACTTGTGACGAGTAAGGTCATGATCATGATTTGGCTTTACTTGGTTTGGGACTTGTGCAGTACATTCTAAGGTTTAAAGTCATGGTTATAACTTTGTATTTGTAACAATAATTTTTTCACTAATTTCAACCCTAACGACCTTAAAATCATTTAAAACTCTCTTTTTGTTCAAGTTTGATGAAAACCAAGGCCACCTCATCTTAAATTGTTTAGATGACGCCTATTTTGAAGTGTAACTATTCTTAGATTTTTTTTCGTATTCAATAAATAAATGACACATTCATTTTAACCTCAATAAATGCCTATCATGCCCAAATCCTAAAGTCTAGATCTAGCCCGGTAACTTTAAAATCAACTTAAAACCATGGTAGAAAACTAGAACCATGGTAGAAAACTTTAAGATCAACTTAGTCATACAAAGTATTGGTTTTCCATATGATAATAAATTTGATTTAAATGAATAAATGGAATAAATGTGTTTTAAGTAATGTTGGTAGAGACGTGATTTAACTATTGGAAGAAGATTACATAACATGTTCTCTTTATGTTTTTACATAAAAACACATATTAAGCTCTTTAACCTTAAACTTCAAATTTTGTTTTATAATCCTACATCCATAGTAATTTCTTGATATTGTTAATTCTACTAGATTTATAAATTTCATTTATTTAATAAATAGTAACAAAACACAAACGAATATGAAAAGAGCAAACATGGTAGAAGGGGAAGATACAAGCAATTAACATGGTCAGTTTTCTGTAATTGTGTTAATGTAATACAAAGTACCCATTTATATAATTTCCAAATTATTTTGTGGGTTTCCCGAATATGTATTAATATATACCATATAATCTTTATTAACACTCTATAATGCCAAAAAAGGTGAGTTTGAACTTAGAACCTGTTGGTCATTCTAATGAAATTATTGCCACTTATCAATATTTTTTTAATGAGAAGAGTTGGAGATGACAATATTCTAAATAACTAAAAGTTAGTATGAGGGAAGAAAAAAAAAGAGCTGATGTTGTGGATCAATTTGATGCAAGTTTGGTTTCATCAAATTCTATCTTAATTATCTTACATACAAAGCATCATCTTAAAAAATTGTTGTATCATAAGATCAGAAATTTTTATCATTTTCATTTGAAGATAATAATTCGGTATTTTTGCAAAAACTAAACGGCGTTTATAACTATCTTACTTATCCGGGTCTAACACATAAAAATGTGTGCCTATAGTACTTACCATTATAACAATTTGTAAAACCATTTTTAATTTAATAGACAATATACATCATTTAGGATACACATGTCATATTTTGAATACATCGTTTAGGGTACACATGTCGTATTTTGGATACTTTCAACGTCTTGCACACAAAATTCAAAATGTATAAAACGATCTCTCATTCATCTCTCTCCCTCTCATTTATTTTTCAACATATTTTATATCGAATAATTATACTATCAAATAAAAAATTTATTTTTATGTAAAATTTTCCTTTCTTTTTTGTTGCATTCAAGTTTTAACTAGTCATGTACTTATTACCTTTTTTTATAATGGATATTAATCATATAAAATAAAAATGCCCTTTTTATGTAAAGTTTTCTTTTTCTTTTTGTTACATTCAAGTTTTAACTAGCCATGTACTTATTGGATACTAAAATCACTTTACAAAGATGTAAGTCATCGTCTCGTTAAAAGTAAAATAACCATAGGATTAGGATTTCTAATGTGTTATACATCATTTTCGACTCCTATAAAATATTTTTGAATTTTATAAACTTTATAATACACTTGTAACTTCTAAAATATACGTGTCTATATGGATGTTAGGATTTACATCACGAAGTTCCTAAAGTTAGGAAATTGTTTAAAAATAGATCCTATGTATTTATCATTTGGAGAGTCAAGAACGTCATTTATTCCATTCAAAAGAAAATTGTTTCATTCAAACGTCTCACCTCCAACTATAAATAGTATGGTTCTTTTCATTTGAAAATTTACAACCTCTTGAACCTTAATGTAGTATAATTCAATTGCTTATTGTCATGCACCTTAAAAAATCAAAAGACTTACGTCTTTCTTTTAATGCAGAAGAAACATCAAAACAGACGAAGATCACACAAAACATGAATAACACACATACATATATATAAATTATATATAAATGACAAAATCAAAAAACTAACTAAAAAAAGCCTAAAAATATATCAAAGAAAAATTTTGAATTTTTTTAATAAAATTCGCTATATTTAATATATAAAAAATTTTCAAAAAAAAATTGTACTGCACATGTGCATTAATACGAAAAAGCGTAAACCACCTAACTCATCTCCACCCACAACCCCAAAAACCTAAACCCCAACCCTCTAAAAACCTAAATCTACCCTCCCACCAAAAGCCTAACCCCCCCACCCCCCCCCCCCAAAAAAAAATCCTAAACCCCCCATCCCCACTCCAAAAAAAAACCTAAAACTAAACTCTAAACGTAAACCCCCAAAAAAACTAAACCCCTCATCCGCACCCCTCAAAATACCTAAATCCCCCCACTCGCACCCCCCAAAACCTAAACCCCCTTCCCCACACCTAAAAACCTAATCCTAAACCCCTAAAAAACCTAACCCTAAAAGCTAAACTACACTCAAAAGCTAAATTTAAGCATATAATGCACATGTGCAGTACAAGTTTTTTTTTTTTGAAAAATGTTTTTTATACATAAAAAGTAGCGATTTTTTATAAAAAAAAAAATTAGCATGTTTTTAGGATTTTTTTAGTTATTTTTTTAGTTTTCTCATTTATATGTAGTTTTCTCATGATCATTTCCCTATATATATATATATATATATATATATATATATTATATATATATATGTATATAGGGTAGGGCTACTAAGAGAAATACACCCTATTTGAGAAACTTGAGAAGCATTTTCAAATCTTGAATTATACATATATGTCTATTGTCAATTTTAAACTATACGTATGTGTATATTACGAAAAGCTTAAGGAAAATGTGTGGTTCAGAATGCTTCTCAAGTTTTTCAATTAGTCTAGTGTTTCTAACACGATCCTAACCCTATATATATGTGTGTGTGTATATATATATGGATCGGATCATGTAGATAGTAATAAAACTAAGTAATGTGTAAGGGAAATTTTAGAACACTTATCTAACAATCTAATGGTTAGGGTTAGGTGATCCCCAAATCAAGAAGTTACTTTACAAAACAATCGATGAAATGGTAAAAAGGAATCATTATTGTTGACTTTTATACCAACTTCCCACATGATTTTAAAAGATCTTAACTTTTTCGTACGCTAACATTTCTTCTAAAAAGTACACCATAAATATGGACATTTTATTCTTTTTAATTTGACTAGGGTATTGAAATAGTTTTTGTAATTCAAGCTATTTGATTACGTACAATACATGATTACCTAATAATACGTAATTACGTTTTTTAACGGTAAAGCTTGCTCCTACTCTATTATACTAATAATCCTAAATTATTTTTTAAACGGCAAAGCTAACTCCTACTCTATTACAATAATCCTAAATTTTTATTTCTTGCCTATGTTTGAACATGGAACCTCTTCTCTAAGATGCATATGCCATTACCAAGTGGGTAGCCCTACATTGGCATGTAATTACGTAGTATGCATCATATTCAGAAACAAATATAACGTCACATGATTATATACCAGTACATAATTACACAATACACATTATATTCATAAACAAGTATAACATTATGTGATTTTGCATAATGTTACGTAATTTGTAGAACGTTATGGGATTAGGTACTAGTACGTAATACTACGTGACTGTGTGCTATTACATAATTACGTAACACTGCATGATTACGTACTCCTACTACGTGATTACATGGATGATTATATCTCTGGCTTAACATACACGAGTTAGATTTTTGTAGCCTCCTACACTTTGCATGAAATTTGCTTCTTGTACAGGAACCTTCACCTACAAAAACATTAAATACAGATATCATATAAAACATTCTTATTGGTTTAAACTTATTTTTTTCTCTTTTTACAAAATATTTTTTTTCATATACATATATATAGAATACTAGTGTATTTTGTGAACTAAGTGAACAAATCCTGACCATTGATTTGTATCGTATTTTATCATCAACTCCTGACTGTTGATTTACACTTGTGTATTGATAATCAAGGGCTAGGATTAGTTCACTAGTGTTCACAATCAAGGTGGTTGTTCATGAATGAACATAGCCCTCTATATATATATCGAAGAGATATCTTTAGAACACTAAAAATTTGGTGGAACTAATGAAAAAAAATGAATCAAAATCAACTTTTTTAATACACCTCATTATAATTAAAATACCACATTAAAAGAATAATTTACTCTTTAAATAATTTACATCTCCTCTTAAAATCACCCTTAATAATTTTTCACACATGTGTAAATGACAGACTTGCATATGTACAAAATTTTTATTTACGAATACACGTAAATTTAGACGTGTAAATTTATTTTCTAATACTGTAATTCGAATAATAATGATAAATGTAACTTTGTTTTTCATTTTGAATTTGAATGATTTTTTTTGATAAAGTTCTCGCGATTGTCATGAAATATATGTGACAAATGACAAATAACCGGTAATTCCGTACAATTTAATCACTGATTTCATAGTATAATCTCATGCATAGTTAGCATAATTTAATTTCAAAACTGATTCGTACGTCATTAGGACAAGTAAATCTGATCATAACATATACTGGTTCCGTTACGACGAGAAACAGACCACAACAATGCCCTAAAAGTGTTGGTAGAAAGTGCTGGACGCACTAGTTGCGGTGACACTAACTGTGTCGTAAACCGCTGAAATGAATCAGAACAAGGAATAACGGCATATTAATGCCATACCTGAGTTCATATACAAATGAAAACACATATTTGAGAACAACTATTACAATAATACATAATTTTCCGGTATAACGCCTAAATTGCAAAAATGTTCGTTTCGACCAAAAAGGCGACAAATGGCGATTTGTCCGCAAGACTAATTTCGGAGGATTCCGGATGTCAAAGATAAGAATAAAACAATGTTAAACATCCTAAAATAATATGAGAATAGCAAGAATGCACAAAACACATCGTTTCCGGTCATTCGGCAAACAGTGCACAACTCGACCGAAAAGCGGCCGATTGTCGAAACGGCGAATATTTTAGTGGCCGAAAGCCTCATCCGGGCATCTAGTGAACTAGTTAAGCATTATTTGGAACTTAGAATCCATTCAACTAACATGAGGTCACGGAAACACAACTTTCGGAAAAGTTCGACGGCGGAACATAAAGTGCCGATATCGATCGAACGGTCGAACGAAAGACATGTCGGCCATCATAACTCACCGTATATTCGTCTAGCGAACTAGCCATACATATTCTTGAATCCGAAATGCATGAAGTAGACACCATATTAATTGTGGTGGTCGAGAACAAAACCTTCCGGTACTAATTAATTAGTTTCGTTTATTAGCGATTATTACGACGATGAGCGATCTAGCGACGTATCCGTCATCCGAAACTTATTTTGGAGGATCATGTGGATTAAAGACCATGTATATACACCCTAAACTCAAGTCTTATGCTTAAGATGCTAGAAGATTAACCCTAATCACTATACTTATCCTAATTACCTAAATATCTACATTTTCAACATGTGTAAAAATTAAAAGTTACACTTTACCCCCCCTCCAAATTCACGGCTGCAAGTGGGCCCCATGCCCACTTGATTGTGTTGAAATTAAAGGATTAGAAGTATGGTGTTTAAAGATTTGATGGAACTTGAAAAATGATGGAAAATATATACTAACTTCACAAGATTTCTTATCATTTTTACAACCAAAAATTTGCAACAAATTCTTCTCCTTGTTCCCCCTAACTCACGGCTACAACACCTTCACCACACACCACCATTGTATCATCCAAGAACACCACATTCCATACACTTTGAAGCTTAATCAAGTCTATTAAAGAAGCATTCAAGGATGGAGATCATTAAGGGTTCTTAAGGAGCTTATTTTCTTCTAAATCTTCAAGAAACTTGTGCACCCATTGTGAGCTAATCTCCTCCATAATCTAACTTATTTTTATGCTTAGATTATTAGTGTACAAGTTGATCATCATGAAAATCAAGAAAAGATAAGTTAAAAACCCTAAAACACAACATAAGAATAACACTAAATATTGTTTATTTTGTGTTGATTATATGTTTATATGATTGTTAGATTGTATATTGAAGTTGTTTATGTTGATATTATGATATAAAAGTGAGATGATCTTGTGTGATTTAGTATAAAAATAAGGATTTAAAAATGATAAGGTTTAAATCTAAACAAGATCATCACCTACATCATCCATGTAAAATACTACAACTTAAAGATAATTTTTATACATATGAATGATTTTATAAGATGTAAACATATGTATTTCAGTTATAATCACCTTAAAAATGTGTAATAATCAAGGGGTTAAGTGTTTGAACTTGTTTAAACAACATGCTAAAATATTGTTTTGAAAAGGATAATAAACCTTAAAAACCCTCTTGATTTACTAGGATTTTTAAACAACAAAAGTCATGGATGATGATATGTATATTATGTTAAATAAATATTAGATGGTTTGTTGATGATGATTATAAGTTTAAACAAGTTTTAAATATGTTTTTAAAACGTGGAAAACGCCATAGTTTAGGGGAAAATATGGTGAAATTTTCTAAAAATCTAATCGCGATTAAAGCATGATTAGTGGGGTGATTGCGATTAGTAACCTAAATCATCATTAAGTGGACTCTAATGACAAGGGTTATCCCTAAATAACCAAGTGTTTAAACAAAATTACAAATATATATTTATAAGTAAAGATAAATGCTTTTACAAATATATATTTCTACTTGGAAAATAATACAAGTATACATATATATATATATATATACACTTTTGGTTACCAATAAAGAATTGTATGTATACATATGTGTATTGTATATGTATGTATTAGACACTTAGGGTATTCACAACAAAAATACCCAATCTTATACAAAATACAAACACTTAATCAATACACTAAGTGTTGGTAACATAATAAATATATTCTCACAATGCGTCGAAACAATAAATCGGACGATTGAAACAAGGCGAACGATAAGCGAACATTCAAGATTTCACCGTCGCGTGGACGACCAACGAGTGAATCACCGGCACGAAAGGTCGTTACGACAACGGGCGATTCTCGACAAAAACAAACACGAGATAAGCGACGCCGACGACGAGTCTAAATATATTTAGACGTTCAACATATATATATATATGTTATCGAAACCAAAAATCCGGAAAGTTAAGTATATAAAAAGTTAGAAAAATTATAAGTAAATACTTATAATAAAAATGGGCTTATGTTTATATACATTTGGGCTAGGCCCAATTGTGAAAATCATATACTAGGCCCAAAGTCCATAATGTTTATGGATGAGGCCCAAAAACTAATAAAAGCCCAAAGATATAAAATAAATGGGCTAGGCCCAAAGAAATAACTTACATGGGCTAGGCCCAAAGACATAAATTACATGGGCTAGGCCCAATGACAAGAAAACATTGGCTAGGCCCAAAGGCATAGATGACATGGGCTATGTAACATTTGTAAAAATCGGGTCTTCAAAACCCGCTCCGTTTTGTAATCAAGTACCAAGTTATAAAAGTTGCATTAATTATTTATGATTATTTTGAGTTAAAACGATACATAATTAATAATTAAACTAAACTATAAAAATTATATTTGATAAAAAGTTAAAATAAAATAAATAAAAAATATTTGAAGCTGCCGGGACTCGAACCCGGGTCAGCCAAGACTCTTCAACAACTTAACACTCATTCCCTAAACCACTCCGCCACAATGTGTTTTCTGTTAACTCTAGGAACACAAATGAAATTTATACACAATTCAGTTAAACCGATGGCGCCATCTGAGAAACGGTAATCGGCAAACCAATCGTCAAATCGTTGTTTAATTCACATGTTCAGCTTATAACCGATGTATGACGGTTTCTAATCAAGTTAGAATTGATTGAACTTAAAGTTTCATCATTTTCGGTATTTGAAACCGAAAGTTCATCAAAGTCCTGAATAACTCAAGCTTCAGACCATTCTCGCGATTCAGAGCTATCATATCAATACTCAATTTCAATTTCGTCGCATTTTTGAACCACAAGATCATCTGAATCAGTTCGCCGGAAAATCTCTGCAAGTCACCGGAAAACCGGGACTCACATTCTCACGGTATTTCCTCCGACTCTTTCTGTTTAAATCATGTGATTAATCAGTCTCTAACACAACTCCACCATCAGAATCGATCCTAGTCAACGTTTATCGAAAATCTTATCTTCGCCGGAAAACTTCTGAAACTGCCGGAATCACACTGTGAACTGGTATGATATCCTAAACTTCCTTTAAACCTTGTTTAAGTGACTCAACTTCATAAATAATCGATCAACGCTGTTAATTGGTTTCAACAGCCGGAGTTCACTTTCAGTACCGACGAACCTTCGCCGGATTTCTGTGAACAACATCAATCGGTATATTCTTTTCCTTAAACTCTCTCCATTCTCTACTTTTAAATTACTGTTAATGTCTGAAAATTGTATAAGTCATAAATCAATCATAACAAGTCGGATTATGCTGTCTGTGTAAATCGACGAAGAAGATGAAGTCATAACATAACATAAGATTAATTAAAAACGGTATTTTAAATGGGTTAGACACACAGTCCAGCGGTGGACTGTGTGCAAATTTCACAACACGTCCCGAGTTCGATCCCTGCTACACGCACGCCTTGTGTAATAACATGCCTTTTTGATCAAGAACTAAACCGGGTTAAATCAGATAGTTGTTAAGTATAATAAAAACCGAGATAATAACCGGGTTAGACACACAGTCCAGCGGTGGACTGTGTGCAACATGAACTACACGTCGCGCGTTCGAAACTCGTCACGAGCACCGGTCCGATTGAATTAAAACGTTTTTGCAAATAAAGGAAATTTCGGTTAATTCAAATAAGTGTATAAATATAATTAAAAACGAGTTTATTTCGGGTTAGACACGTAGCTCAGTTGGTAGAGCTGGGTGCACGCGAACGGGAGGTCGCCGGTTCGAATCCCACCCGGCGCAGATTTATTCGCTGACCGAACCGGTCAACGGTCAACGGTCAACGCTAAAAAATAATATTGTTTTTATATTTTTATTTATTTAATTTTAATTTAAAAATCAATTAAAAATACTTAAAAATAACATTTTTAAAGATAGAAAATAGCCATAAACTCACAAAAATATATCTAAAAATTTCATTAAAATCCTTAATAAAATCCATCCATTTAATATATTTTTCCATTATTATTTAGGTTAGTATTCCTTGTCGATCCGCTCATCTAAATCGTGCGCATCTCACCATCTCCAATTCAACGCACCCAATGTGAGTGAATCTTACAAATTCCCCGTTTTTAATCACGTTTTTGGGGTGTATCATGTGTCTTTGTTTATATACATATTATAACTAAACCATTGTGCATACATCATATCATGAACATGTGTATTTAGTTTGTTGCTGTTAAGTAGTTATTATTGGATGCAATTTATTATTTCAGTACATGCAATTGCCGAGGCCGCCGCTCCCCATTTATGCGCGTTGAGCTTGTTCCCCATTTATTATGCGGTTGAACCTGGCGTGCCCGCATACGATCGGCTCCGTTTGATTGAGCCTTGATCGCACAGTTCATTTTACATTTTCAGTACATGCAATACGATCGGCTCCGTTTGATTGAGCCTTGATCACACAGTTCATTTATGTTAGTTATCGTATGATATTGGTATGTTCATGTATGCTGCCATGTGTTATTGTATGTTATAGTTGAGACTGCTATTTGCCATTACTTGATTACTTACATTTGCTCATCTATGATTATGCACAATATTTCATTGATAAACTAACCATAAAATCATTATCAAATGTTTATCTAATAAGGTTCACTCGCCAACTTATGTTGACCCATAAACTCCCATTTTACACATGATACAGGTGAACCAGCAGCAGCTAGGAACACATAGGACCTGGATTAGAAGAATAAAACGATTTAGTATTGGGATTGTTATGTTTGGTTATTTCCTTTGTATTGAATGAACATGTTTGGATGTTTGAAAATGTAACTTTGACTTTATTAATTATGAAACATAATAGTAAATGTCATGTGCTTTGGTGATAACCCAATTATGCCCCGACTCTTATTTCCGCTGCGGGTCGGGGTGTGACAGGCTAGGCCCAATGACATGTGAAGGGCAAGGCCCAGTTCACACATGATATGAAAACAATAATATATTATATATATTTTTAAGAAATATATATAACAATATTAATCGAACAAACAAACTACCAACACTATGATAACATTTTAAGTTGTTCAATCATAACAAAGAAACACATAACAAGAATTCAAGATGAACAACGAGTAAAAGGTCCATTGAGACCTGGGTGTCTAATGAAACTAATACACATGTAGGTTACATACGTACGGACACCGATCGATAAGTAGTACGACTTAAACGGAAGGCAAAAACTGTGAGTTCATGTCCCTCCTTTCATTAATTTCAAAGTTTTGTTTTACAAACTATCGAGGGGAAATACATGTCATAACAAATAGTATGTTAGCTATGGGTTCAGTTGATAACATGATCATTTGTGCATAAGTAGGATGATGACAATAGTAACCATTAATCACGTAGTGACCAAGGTGCAAAAGGTATATATCTATCGAGTTTGAGACACGCTCCACTCCTGGTATGATAACCGGTTAGGAGTGTTTTTGTGATCCCAATGATGTTAGAGTTGTCTCGGGTTGGTTACTTACTTATGGCACATATATGTCAGGGTACTCGCGACACTTTGATAGATCCCCAGAACACTATTATGCTAATAACATACTCAGATTTCATTACTGGATTTCAAGGATGACATTTTTATACGAAAACATTTACTACATGAACTCGCCAACTTTATGTTGACTTTTTAAATTACATGTATTTAAGGACGCAAGGCATGAGCTGGTGATATGATTCGGGTTATGGGAATATGTCAAGACAACGATGTGCCATCTTTTGGAGGGTTGTCCTATTATATTCCAACTTCGTATGGGTATATAAGGGTTAAAACCTCATTATGCAATTATGATGAAAACAAAGTCCTATTTTGAAACAAGGTGTTTTGAGTCATGTCTTTTGATGAAAAGTTGAAACAGATAACAATGTGATGTCACTTTTGATGGATGTATTTATGGTATGAAACTTATTAATGGCATGGCATCGTTGTTAATTTATATCTTTACTAGATTGGATGCAATGATTACCTAATAGTCACACACTTGCGCTTCCACTACAACCCGGGGTGTGACAATATATGTGTTCTCATTTTAAACCATATATAACAATTTTTTTTCATCTGACATGATATAAATTAGTTTAGTCTTTTTTGTGTATTATTGATTTTAAGTAGCTATTAATAAGTTTGTTTAATGTTTGGAAACCTTTTCTTTAACAAAAAAAAATAGTTAACATGACCATATATGTAATATTTAATATACCAATTTGGAAGAGAGAAAGAGCAACTTCGTTTAATACAAACTAGGATATTTCCATACCGCGTGTTGCACAGTGACGAACATAATATGCATACGCTCTATCTAGCCTATTCGCACAGTGACGATAATATGCACCAACAAAAACAACAAAAAACAAAATAAAATCTAACAAATAGAAGAAAAATAGTGGCGTGGTAACTATAACATGGTGTAGTGACTTAAACAAACGTAAGATGGTGGTGGTGACGTGGTGTTACGCCGTTTTCGAAAATACCACTTATTTGGTCCTTTTAAGAAAACTATTAAACGAAAATTATAAAAGAAAAATAAAACTATTAGATTAAAGACGTATATTATCTATAGTGTAAGGGCTAAATCGTAACATACAAAACACTATAAGGTTACAATTGATATTATTTTAATAACTTATTATAATATGAATTGCTATATTATTAATTATATAAGTGTAGCCTAATAATATAACTTAAAAATATTTAAACCATGCAAGGGGTATATAAGTAAAAACCAAAAACTAAAAAATATCTGTGGTCAAAATATAAAGGTAAATGGGTATGTTATAGTTTGTGATGTTATTTAATATATATATATATATATAATATATATAATTACCATATTTTTGTTAACAGTGATTTACAATTTTATAAGCATAAAGTATAATCATGATTCCAATTATATGATGAGACTAGCAATAAATTTTGTCTTTTTATTTTATAATTTTATTTACACCCTTTTAATATTAATAGGTTTATTATACGACCTCTTAATTTTAATAAAAAATATATTTTCGTTCTTTAACAATTTTATAGTACAATCTCTAAACTTTAATAAAGTTATAGATATACTCTGCATTCTAAGCTAAAAAGGTTATCAGCGACGTATAGATTTCATTTTTCTTATACAAAATTACGTATGTTACGCTATCTCTTTTGTTGCCACATCAGGTAGCGATGCTGTATTAATACTGTAATAAACGATCCAATACAACTAAACTATCGTCGCAAGGCAAAAGATTAGATTACTAGCTGATTTTAATTAGTAAAGCAAAGCAAGTGTCATGTAAGTGTACAATCCATCCTAAAATATACAAGAATAAGCATGTATATAATGAAAAAGAAAATAGTTATTTAGGAAAAAGAAAGAAAGAAACTTTTATATGGTTTTTAAATATAAGAAAAAATAAACATAAATACCTGACAAATCATCAGGTTACGGACTGACACGTGGGAGCACTGAGCATTCTAATTTTGTAATTGACAATCATCATGACTCACAGTCACACATATTCAAGACCAAAATTAGAGATTTTGACGACGAGAATATTGACCAAATTATTTGGTTTGTTGGTAGTAGCCGATCGATCAAGCATTAATATTCATCCGTATATCGTAATCCGTACAACCATGCAAAATATGTTAATCAATAATTCATATTAATAATATTATATTATATAAAAACACGTGTATAATCAAATTCAACTAAAGTAACATCTGAACTTTAGAATTTATAATAAAACTCAACTAGAATTTTTCTACCGCACGTTGCGGCAGAAAATCCGCGTATGAATCAAACGGTAAAACCAGTGTATAAAGTTGCTAATTATAAATATATAAAACAACAAAACACGAAATAAAATGTAACGAATAGAAAAAAAATGATGATGTGGTGTTGCGTCCCTACATGCCGAAAATTACCAACCTACAAGAGCCACTATCACAGACACTCATGGTTGTGGCTGACAGGGTTCACTGACCAGGAAGTTGTGTTTTAATATTATTTATTATAGTAGTGAGGGGGGACCCGATTTTTAATATAAGTTAAGTGAAACATGTTTAGTAAAAAAATATAGAAAGTATAACACAAAAATTATTTAATTTATTTAATACATAGAAAGAAAAGTATTTGAATACAAAATTATGAGTTGTTTATATTTACTATTTGACTGATAAAAATAAAATAAAATATGCTTAGATTTGATGTGGCTAAAACGGAAAAAAAACTTTTGATAATCAAAATAAAAGAGAAAATACATTACTGTAGCTAAAGCTGATGTAATTTAATTATATATATATATATATATATATATATATATATATATATATATATATATATATATATATATATATATGAAATCCCAAATTAATAAACTAACAACTAGAAGTATATTCAGTCCGGTATTGATAGTAATTACAACTTATATTTGGATTTTGTAATAAAAAATTACTTCCATTATTTTTTAACTATGCTCCATTATTATTTACAACTATGCTCGTTATTAGATTGTAAAACAAGAAATAACTCATGATTGTTTGAGTGAATTAACACCTTAAATTACTGAAATGAGTCATTATTTAAATTGGTTCTTGTGAAACTGACAGGTTAACTTTTACTTGAAAACACAAACTTTGGATTATATAATCTAACATTTTAATGGCAACTTGATCTATGCAATTTGCTCACAATCGGACTTGAACCTTCACCGTTTGAGAGGAACATCATTAATGAGATACACACCTTTTAGTTGTAATTAAACAAATAACTCTAAATCGTATTTTTAATCATACTCGATAGATTGTGATACAAGAAATGACTCGAGGATAGTTGAGTGTTAAAGACACCTTAAATTAATAAAACGAATCATTTTTTACTTGGTTCTTGCTCGTTAAACTATCACATTATTTTTTTACTTGAATACTTAAAACTTTTTCATTCCTTTAACCATGTATTTAAAATATATATAAATTTTACAAACACTAGCTTATATAACTATGTAGTTACCTTAATTGTATGGAAATAATCTATTGCAAACGTTAAGTTGAGTACATGTAAAATGTAGAAGGGATGGTTTGAGCTGGGTGTCCCGTTTGTTTTTCTCTAAATTTGATACACACTTTTAAAATATTTTTATTAATAGAACTATTTATGATATATTAAAATAAACAAAAGTTATTTTATATAATTATTAAAATCGCTTTAGATGTTTTAAAAGTCAAGGTTGAGTAGATATAAAATAGACAAGAAAGTTCGATTAAAGTAAATTAGTTGAAATTCGTCAGTTCTTTTGTTCACTTTAAAAAAAATATCACAGTTTTATAAATTAACTCTACACTTTAAATCTTTTTATCATTTTAAATTTTTGTAAACTAAATATTAAAGTATTCATTTATTAATGAATCTTTTTATCATTTTAAAGTTTTATAAATTAACAAATATTAAAGTATTCATTTATTAAGTAAATTTAAAGGTACACTTTTACCAATTTCTTTTTAACATTTAAAACTAAATCTTAGATCATTTAAATATTTAATATTATTAAAAGCATATTTATCATAACATTTTACAAAACTTAAATTGACGTGCCCTAGCGATTGACCACGAAAATGCCCAAAAGTAAACTTGAAATTTGTAACATTTTAGTCACTTTGATAATTTTTTTACATGCTTAATTAGATAAATTAAAAGAGTAGAAGAAGATGAAGTGCATAGGAGATTGTTGAAAACGAATAATAATATCATGAAATAAATTTTCACCTTTTATTTACAATCACTTTTCTAGAAGCAAAACTCAAACTTTATAACGTCCTACTTTATTTACGTTCAACCAGCTTTTAATTAGCGTTTATACCTAAAGTTAACTATTAAAATCATCTTCTCGAACATGTAATGTTCTGACAACAATTTATCAAAAACTAAGAATATTGTTTTCAACTATGATCTACGCATGTATTACACAACATTGTTGAATTTTGTAAATATTTTTACTTAACTTACCATTTAAAAAGATAATTATTTAAACTGTGTGAATTTGCATTGTTGAGGAACATTCCTATTTTAGGAAAGCATTGCAAAATAAATGTTTAGTTATTTGTGCAGCAGTGAACGTCATTTCACACAAATGTCTCATTTTCTTCAACTTATAAATAGTATATGGTTCTCATAAGGTTAAGAATATGGTGTTATAAATAATATTATTTAATGGAGTTAGGTAAGCGGATGCGGTGCTATTGTGCTAACATGTATTTATAGAAACTTATGCAAGAAAACATCAAATGAGTTGAACGGGGTGACGATCTTGGCTCCATTGTTAAAATGAAGATTAATAGTGTTCACACCTTGCAACTAAATATTAATGCATTTAATTTTCAACTCATATAGTCATATAAAATTCATATATATTGAATATTATTATACCAGTTTAAGAACTCATGAATTTCATGGGTTGACAAAAGAAAATATCTTCATTATCACCATTGACATATAATTTATGATTTATACACGTTAAAATACAAATGAATATGTTAGATTAAAACGACAAATTGAAATACATGAATATGCAACATACAACTGTCCATGGGTGAAAACCTGCTAATATTAAGTACTTGTTTGTTACACGGGTTAAACAATGTATCATATATAATCAAAATTGAAATACATGAATATGCAACAATCACAATTTGTTGAAAATCTCTTTATAAACCACATTAGTTGTTTTATCTGTAGGTTTCCATTCGTTGTCAAGTATTAGTAGTTTGACCCCATCTCTTGTTTTCACCCTTGATAAAGCAACATACAATTAACCATGAGAAAAGACGAGTTGTTTCAGGTAAAGCCAACTCTTGAAAGGGACTGGCCTTGACTTTTGTTGATTGTCATTGCAAAACGTACGGCCAGTAGAAATTGCCTCCTTTGAAAAACAAAAGGAATCTTTTCTATCAGAAGGGATCAAATTAATTCTAGATATATATGTGCAACTACCAATATTTGCACCAGATATTATCTCCGCTTCTATTACACGGTTGTACAGCTTTTTTTACTTGTAGCCTTGTACCAATGCACAAATCATTCCGTTTGTCAATATTTCATAATAACATTACTGGAACACCAACTTTAAGCACTAACCTATGATTTGGTAAGTCTGATTTTTTAAGACCATTTAGCACATGGGGGGTATATTCTTTGTTGTGTAAAATTTGCGTCTTCAGTCGGACAAAGACTGTCAGAGCTAAGATACTCTCTTTCTTCACCTGCAAACATTGATAGCAACCTGTCATTAATCTCATGCACAACATCATTCTTAGGTGCAAGTATAGCCCGCTCACTAAAATAATTATGATTTGACGTTTTCCAAGATTGATGGATAAACAAAATTAATTAAACTTGCAATTGGGTCATATGCGTCAGTAATCAAAAATCTTGTGGTATTTCAATAGTTGCTTCTCCATCATTTGGACCACCAACATTTCCCTCACCCAAATCCAAAAGCCATTTGGCAAAACTATTTATTTCTTCAATATCTGATGTAGATCTTCCAACGGTTAATCTCATGTTTTTTGTTAATCTTAGCAATTTACATTTACTCCACAAATAAGACGATCATAAGGAGGCATTAACAATCTCTTGTCTTCCATCAGTTGGAACAATCGGTAATATTTGTCTAAAATCGCCACAAAAAACAATAACCTTACCTCCAAACCGGATATCTGAATTGAGAGATATGTCCATGTTGAAAACGTCATTCATTGTTCTATCCAGTGCTTTGAATGCATGTTTATGTACCATAGGTGATTCGTCCCAAATTATCAATTTCGTCTCATGCAATAATTTAGACACATCACTTTCTGGTTTTATATAACATACCGAATCTTCAGTAAGATTCAAAGGTATGTGAAACCTGGAATGTGCAGTCCTACCACCATCTAACAACAATGATGCAATTCCACTTGAAGCGACATTTAACATGATTTGACCTTTTGATCTAATTGCAGCGGACAATATCTTCCATAGAAATGTTTTACCTGTTCCACCATACCCGTAAAGGAAAAAAATCTCACCGTTATCACCGTTAACTGCTGCCATAATTTCTTCAAAAACCGAGCGTTGATCGTCAGTTAACATTGTCAATTGACTATCGTACAGATTTCCAAGGTATGTTGTATCATAGGTTTGCTCTTCATATATCAAACGACTGTCTAAAATACCTGAAGACGAAATATCTGGGTATGGCATTGTTTCAAAATCTTCGCAAAGATGAATTATTTCGGACTAAAAACTTTTCAATCTCGCACAAAGCATAGTTTTGAGTTGGTGCTCTGGAATTGGTAATGCTGTGCAATACGAAAGAAAAAATACATCGTCTTAGAAACATGTATCAAATTCATCATATTAACATAACCGAATTTAAATAATAATGAAAACATTAAATAATGTATTTGAAAATATAAATACTAACAATTAATGTAAACTGAAGGTACCTGTAACTCGATGGTATTTTGTTAATCTATAAAAAAAATCGTATGTCATGTATTTCCATGAACTTTCCCAAACAAACTCAGGTCTAGAAAGACTACTAGATAATAGCATGGTACAAAATAAATATGAAGCGTTTCCTGCTAAATTTGCTTCCTTTATTACCTCCACATACTCCGAGTCGTCATCCAAAAGACCAAGTTCGTAGCAAGCATCTCTAAATGAATCATAAGCGTGACCATTAACTGTTTTAATGTCGTCAAACGATGTTGGTCCTTTAACTTTGTTAAGAAGAATTCTCAAAAAATAAGCTTCACCTAGAGACAGAGGTACATAATGAATCCTGCCAATTGCTTTTTCCCGTCGTCTAGGTTCCCAGACTCGCTTGTCAAGCTTCCAAACATAAAAACTTGGGAACTAAACATATGTAAGTGTACGGGCCAATGTGTCATTTGGGTCTTTATTACGTTCCATCCATGATAGGAACATTGAAGATTTAACAGATGGTTTGTTTAGAACATAGTTAATATCCTCGGCAGGGCCGAAAACATCAGGTTGTTGGCCAGGTAGATGGAATGGAAGCCTCATAACAAAAGGACTTCTATAATTTACTTCATTGGCAAATATCTGTAACACTTCGTAAATTTATGTCCAGTTATATACTGACACATGTCCGTACTTTCAATTATGTCTAATATTGGTTTAGATGGACTATTTTTTTTATCAATAAATGAAAATATGAATGTGGAGGGACTAAAGGTGTCAACATGCTGAAACTATGCCTCTGAGTGACCCTTTACAGTGTTGGTACTCTCAAAATGAGCCACTTGTTGGACGAGAGGGACCATTTGTGAATTTATATATAAGTCAAACTATACAAGGTCTGGTGATACATCCTTTGTTAGACTTCAGCAGAGCTTTGTATTCAACAGAGCTTAGCAGACCTTGGACATTTAGACTCTGCTGAAACATTGATGGTAACCACTGCTAAACATTACAAGGTCTGCTCTATTAGACTTCAACAGAGTTTTGTATTCAACATAACTTAGTAGACCTTGGAACTTTAGACTCTGCTGAAACACTGATGATAACCACTGCTAAGATAACCACCACTAAGCTAACACTGCTAAGCTAACTACTGCTAATAGAAAACACTGATGATAACCACTTTGTTGAACTTCAGCAGAGCTTGCTATAGCAAAGCTTAGGCTCAGCAGAGCTTTGTCTTCAACAGAGCTTGCTATAGCAGAGTTTAGACTTCAGCAGAGCTTTGTCTCAACAGAGCTTGCTATTGTAGAGCTTACACATCAGCAGAGCTTAGACTTTAGTAGAACTTTACTGGGGCAGATGTTGCAGTGTATTTTGGCTTGTTGCCTACACAAACTTGTCAGAAACCATTAACACAAAACCTGGGGCTTCAAGACTGCTATGCCACGTTCTAGGACACTTGTCCTCACCTCTAACATCTGCTAACACCTGGAACGACCTCCTTCAACTCCAACACTATAAATAGAAGTGTTTCCAACACTTTAAACTTGCACCTTGTACTTCTCTCATCACTTCTGGAAATTCCTGGTTCCTTAAGAGCTTTCCATTCAAGTTTTTTTGCATCTGAGGATCACTTGTAAGTGCTCCTTTTACCTACATTTCGTTTATTAGGCTTTTTAAAAGCCAAAAGTCAAGCAATTTAGATAATTGCTTTGACTTTTGGTTTAAACCTGATTAAGATTAGTTTGCTACTAATTTAAGGTTGTATTATGATGTAATTTAATGTATCATAAGCCTCTCAGGTTATAATAGGTAATCATAATCATTTTCTGAGTTTTTGTACAAGTACCGATTTATGCCATACTTTGACCAAAATGCCCTTTTACAAGAAATAAGGTTTTAATCAATAACGAACTTGCAAATGACTATATATAATTAACATATTTTTGTGATTATTAAACTGATCATAAACTGAGTTTTCATATAAGATCATAAATTGTGTTATATAATGACCAAAACCCCCTTTTGGCACATATCTTGATTTTAATACCTTAATGGTCATATAAGTTGATAACCTATTGATGTTACAGCTTATTTGAAGTATATTGGCATATAAAACTTGGTTATAACTCATCCGACTACCCGGTATTGCTTATATGTGTACGACTAAGCTTATGTAACTAATTTACATAAGTTTACCGAAATGGGTCAAGTCTTATCATTTTTACTTCAAATTCCAGAATGTATATTGCTTACCCATTTTATACAAGTATTAGTACTTGTCGGGTTTAAACCACTTTCTATTCCGGTTATCGCTTAATCAAGCGTATCGTACCGTTATCATTAATTTAAGTTAACCGGTCCAAGCCTATGACTTAAAAAGGACCTGTTGACATTCTAATTGGTTATTTTAACCATTCATTCCAGACTAGGGCCTTCCGGTAAATTGAAACCTTGTTAGTTGTTTTGTTTGAACGACTGTGCTTATATTATCTTTGGATTTTAAAGATTTAAGCCAGGTAAATACTCTTAACCTATTTTCCCTATACAGGCTTGGGATACGGTATATTATTACTGCATGGTCGGATATGGGATGAATGGCCTATGTGTCAGGAATCCAAATAATCTGTTTTAATTCGTATTGCTTGATAATTTAAACATTGGGGGTTAATACGACCGTGTCCTGGATATTCTCGGCTCATTTAATTGCAAATGGCCACGACCTAAGCACGGGTGTAGGCATACACCTGACAGATGCTAATGCTATAGTAAAAGAACCCAATACGGGTTTACCCAACAAGGGTATTGAAGTGGTGTGTCGATTAATCATGATCTCGGCATAGTTTCCGGGCCCTAAATGTATTGACAAGCATGTAAAACTGATAACATGAGAAATAGTTTATCCCAAGTTATTTATGAAAATATATGTACCAATGTGTACATAAAATGATTTTGAAATATTTTCAAAATGTGTCGGTTATCTGTATTTACCAGTGAACTCTGACGTATCTTCAAAAGACTAAGCGCAGGTTGCAAAGTACGTAAATAGGCTGGAAGCTACCCGGTAAATACTTAAGTGGAATTTGCAACTCCATTGCATAGAAGCCTATAGTCTATTATTTCATTTTGTAA
This sequence comes from Scalesia atractyloides, assembly GCA_947069175.1. Lineage (NCBI taxonomy): Eukaryota > Viridiplantae > Streptophyta > Magnoliopsida > Asterales > Asteraceae > Scalesia > Scalesia atractyloides. The sequence goes on along the minus strand of CAMTDV010000026.1, from coordinate 90,882,493 downwards.
CTTTTCGATCCCCATGTGGATCTTTTCATATACTATTCGTTTGTATAACATTTTAAACATTCGGACATTTATATTGTAATAATTTAAATCCAAGACTTCCGTTGTGCTATATGCAAATTATTGACTATGACGATACCAATCTTACGTCACGATACTCCCCACCGGGATTTGGTTGGAAATTCGAGGTGTGACAGGTTGGTATCAGAGCCAACGTTTGAGAGAATTAAACACTAGCCTTTTGTGTTTAATCTCAAACAGCACAATAGCACATCCTTAGACTTTCCGAGTCTAGGCATTGACTTAGGATCACTCATATCCTTATTAAATTATCATTATTTTTTTTGCTTTTGATATTTAACAAATATTATGCCGCCAAGATTTAGAGGAAAAGGCCCTATGAGGGGAGGACCATCTAGACAGATACCCTCTCCATCCCATAGCTCGGATCACCCACAATTTTCGAATGAGTCTCACTCGTCACAACTATTTCGCATTATTCTTCTCATCATTCTCACCATTCTTCCCACTCACACCATTCACATCATCATCATCATTCACATTCATATCATGACTCTTTTAACCCTAACCAATACATAAACACACCACCCGTTGGTCAAAATCAGCAGGATGATGACTCTGATCCGGAAATGCCACCATTGGGATCCAACATGCATTCGATTGAGATATCAAGCGGGACGGCATCTTATGTAGGATATCCTTATCAAGGTCCCGATGAATGGGACCAATATTTTAACCAATTACCTTTCTAAACACACCTCCCTATCATTTTTCGACACTGCCTCCGCCGCCTCCACAAGAAGATGTGCAAATGGAACCGGTGGAGCAACCACAACCGCCTCCAGAATCACCAAGGAAGAAACGTGGGCTCGCTACCACCATTGCCCCAAAAATACCCCATTATTCCCGAGGACCCACAAATGGGTGGACCCTCGAATACTATACCGGTAGTTGACCCAACACCACAAACTCTCTGGTTCCGGATATGGGATTCGCTATACATCTGAGAGACGCGATACATGTAGGTAATATATTCGATCGAAGTTTTTGATATTCAATAGGCTTTCATCCAATAGATAAAGGAAAGGGTCACAAAGATTATGAAGCCAACAGATTTCATAGAGGAGAGAGAAGCGGTGAAAGATGAATGTGAATAATGGCGATGGAAAGATGATTCTGAATAAGCGCGTGTGAGAGAATGACATAAAGGAGAATGGAGGAAAAGAGTGTGGCGCCCAGAGAAGAATTCTCTTGATTAAGAGGATGTCCACATCATAAAATGATTGGCTAAGTATATGCCATGTGGCTAAGATGTATTATTTCAGTATAGTAGATAGATTAGACATTTATACAATAACGAAATCAACTTATATGAGTCATTAAGGCGAGAAAATATTTTGATTCTATAATTAATTACTTGTTAAAAATGAAATTACTTGTTAAAAGCAATATGCGCAGATAATGTATACATGTATGGATTCTTAAATGTAAAAATGAAATTGCACTCGTTTTAACGTTATTTCATTATTTTGTGATAATAACGTTCAAAGCTGAGGACGATAAATCATGCATTATGTGGTGATGTTAATAGCCAAAAGACAAAAGGGTACATGCACTAATCGACCTTTGTTCCGATTGCTGAGCGTTATGTGCCTTATGTCCAAGGCTTGATGCAAAACTACTACCGAGCCGGGGGTCTCACTGGAAACAGTCTCTCTATTCCTACAGGGGTAGAGGTAAGGCTTTCTACATCTTACACTCTTCAGACCCTACCTTAGAATTGTTATTTGTGAAATTTATTAAGTATTATGATGACGAGTTAATTACTCGTATTAGTGATACGTTAATAGAAATAATAACGTGAAAATTAACTAGGTTGTGTGACTACATAATATAAATATTTATTATGTATTTAAGCTTAAAAAATGTGTGACATAAAATAATTAGGTAACTTTTTAAGGGCAAGTTAGTGTAAAGATTATACAAATTTTAATCACACTCCACTCAATTGTAGTCAAAACTCAAAAGAATTAATTTGATGATCCAATAAATGATTTTTGTTTAACAATGAACCAATAAATAAATTTGGTGATATTTACGATCCATTAGGATTCAAGAAAGCTTTCAATTTTTCAAAAAAGCTTTACTAAAGCTAAGATTAATGTGTTATTGTTTATAAAAGTAACAACATCGTATCACTTAAACAAATAAATAATAATTATGTTTCAATATGCACTATATATTCAGCTATGTGAATGTTATCGTCATAAAATATTCGTATATGTACCGGTATTTATTTTTATTTCTTTCGATTATTATACCAAGTTTTGATACCATAATGAATTAACAGGATACCAACCAAATTATCACAGCAACACAAAAGGTAAAAATACTTGTTGGAATATAATATGTAAATTAAGGAGCAAACTTTGCATGGAGAGGTTTAATGGAACATTCTAAACCCTTGTAACAATTAATATTGTCGGTGTCGCTTAGAAGGAGCTTAAGGAGTTGTTATTGGTTATCCGAATGAAAACTTTTTAAAAGGTTATTGTCATGGATTACTTACACTCAAACGCACTTAAGTGTCTAGTTCTCTTCTCATCCACAATCAATACATCCTATACGTGCATGTAATACCATAGGAAGGACACTCCTTATGACAGGTATGTCCATGTGGACATGACAAAATAATATGAGATTCGCTTAAGATCTCACACTCAACATAAACAAGCATGCATTACAATTAGTAAGTAGTTGTGTTTCCAAGAAAAATAAAGAAGATGCTTATTTTAAGTCGACTTAACCCGAGTCATCTCATTTACAATTGAGTCGATTTCGAACGAACTTCGAGTTATTTGAACAACTGTGACTGTGACTAAACGTAATCATTACATGTAGGCTTGGTTCCACCAATTGATTATTTGTGACAAAACATTTTACAATATCATAAAAATAACTATAACTTTTAGTAACATTTTAATCTATACAAATAAATACATTTTACAATATCATAAAAATAACTATAACTTTTAGTAACATTTTAATCTATACAAATAAGCATGATCAACATTTCAAGATTAAAACAAATTCCAATGCATAACATAATTATACTAATATCAAAATAAAGTTTTAGCAATATTTTAATTTATACAAATAAGCGTGATCAACATTTCAAGATTAAAACAAATTCCAATGTATAACATAGTTATACTAATATCAAAATGGAGTTCAACACGATAAAGAACATATACATTGTCAATTTTCAACAAAGTTATCCGATAAGTTAAATACTAAGTCACCAAATTAGTGGAATAATGAAAAAAAAAGAAACTAGGGCACTGTATAGGAGTATTGAGTTTGGACACAAGGGTAAGAATGAATCATGACATAAAACATAAAAAACTTGGACTTAACTTAATTTTTAACATGCGGCTTTCAAGCGAGATTAATGGGTGCTATATCAATAATCAATAGTGTGAATAATACAGGGATAATATATTAATATGTGATCATCCCATATGGTGACTCTCATATAGGGAGTAATGGACTGTTTGACAACTTTTAAATAGTTAAGTACTAAATGAATAAAAAGTCTGAACTATTAAGTGTTGAACCAGTAAGAACCAGTATAATGTTTAACCGTTCAGAGGCAAATGTCTGGCCAATTTAGATTAGAGGCCTTAACCATTCAGACTTCATATAATACTTAACCGTTCAGAGTCAAATGTCTTAACCATTCAGACATTTGCTCACGAAACAAACAGTTTGAACCATTAAATGTTGAACCAGTAAAAGGTCTAAACCATTAAGAGTCTCATTAAGAGGTAAACAAAAAACTCCTAAATAGACGACAATATAAATTGGGTTACAATTTGTTGGAAATTTGAATAATGTGAATGGAAATTAATTTAGTAATAATCAATGGGACTTTTCATTGTGACAAACTCTTGAGCAGAGTTTTTTATATCACTTTATTAGCTTTTATTAGAGTTTTTTGAAAACTTTTCACTACCCACAACTCTTGTAAAAATGGTAGGCTATGTGTTTCATTTGATTGATGAGAAAACTACAAGAGAAAGATAATATGTATGAATAATTCTTGAAGAAGTTGTGAAGACTTGAACATCCATATGTTGGAAATTATAGAGAAATAAGTTTTCTCTACTCGATTCCACCACTTTCGTATAATTATTTTTCCACAAGTTCAAATACTATAATTTTATCCGGTATAACCTCGGGCACATGAGCCATCTCCGGCAGTACTTACTGCTTCGGCTGTTGTACCCTGGGAAACAGACGCGTCGTCTTTTGTAGAGACGCGAAATATATTTTAAGGGAAGCGTGTTGAACACGTGCCTCAGCCACAACCGTCAACACTTATTTGTTCATTTTGTAGGAAATTATGGTATAAGAATATGTGGTTTAAGACCTCGTTGAAGCCCACACAAAGGATCATACAAGGAGACGCGATTTAAGAGTTCGTTGAAGACTACACAACGAACCATACAAGAAGACGCGGTTAAGGCTCTTGTTGAAGACTATGGCTTGAATCAATGTAGTTACACATGTTGTATTATATATATTATTTCGTTTAGATTTGTTCATGGTACGTGTACTATAATTTCCCAAATATGTAAAGAGAGTATCTTTACTATTTTTATTTATATATTTTTTTATTAAAATTGTGACCCATATCCTACAAACTTAAAACAGATTTTGTGAGATTGTTGCTACAATCTTAAAACTCTACTTATAAGGATTCTGGGTTCACGAAATGATTATAATAAAAAAATATTTTTAGAGATTAAGATCTTATAAATATTGTTTTGGGAAATATATATGTAGTACAACTTGTAGTGTTTGGATTTATTGAGATTGAGATACAATCTTAAATCATTTACGTGATATAAAATGAATAATTTTGGTTCAACCGTTCGGTTTTTGAAACGATTTTGTAATAGTTAATTTTTCTAACCTTTGTGTTAGATCGGGTTTATTAGTGTTAACCATACTTTTTTTGTAAACGTTAAAATTCTCTAACGTGTGCGTTAGACCGGTTTAGTGTCAGAAATAGTTGATTTTGTATAAACTAATAAGCATTATAATGATTTTTGTAATCATTTATTTCTAAACAAGCGTGTTAGAATCATGTTTTATATATAAACTAATATGTTTTATAACGATTTCTATAATCGTTTATTTCTAACGAGCTTGTTAGAACCTATTGGTATGATAATGGTTTTTATAATCATTTATTTCTAACAAGTATGTTAGAACATATTTTTGATAAGATTTATAATAATTTTTGTAATCGTTTATTTCTAACAAAAGTGTTAGAAACAGTTTATAAAAAAATGCAAATGATTTTGTAATCATTTGTCTTATAACATGCGTGTTAGAAACGGTTCATGAAAAGTTTTAGAAACAATTTATAAAAAATGCAAATGATTTTTGTGATCATTTGTCTTCTAACATGCGTGTTAGAAACGGTTCATGAAAAGTGTTTGTTTGGAAGCAATTTTTAGTTGTTTATTTTTTAACATGTGTATTAGAAGTGATTTTATAAAATGAACCATATATGTGTTTATAACAAGTCGAATTAACATTTAGTGGAAATGTTAATATTTCTAACGTGCGCGTTAGATTTCTTTTTTGCATTTTAACATGATTGTTAAAAATGATTAGAATACAGATGCTTTGAAATGTTTTATGTAAACATTTTATATAACTAATTTGTTGTAGAATTGATTTTAGTGAATATAAACACATTTATGCTTTGCATGGTTTAGAAAAAAAAGTTATACATTGAAGTTAATGGTTGATTGACTTTAATAATTAAATCACCATAAAGTGATCGTGAAATATGAATTTAATGAAATTATAATTATTTACTAGATTTTTCAAGATAAACTCTTAAGTAGAATTTTATGTCAATTTATTAGTTTTATTAGAGTTTATGTCTCTAATTAAATCACTAATTAACTGAAAACTTTTCACTACCCACAACTCTTGTAAAAATGGTAGGTTATGTGCTTCATTGGATTGATGAGAAAACTACAAGAGAAAGATAATATGTACGAAGGATTCTTGAAGAAGTTGTGAATATTTGAATATCCATATGTTGGGAATTATAGAGAGATAAGTTTTCACTACTCGATTCCATCACTTTCGTATCCTTAATTTTCCAAAAGTTCAAATACTATAATTTTATCCGGCGTAACCGGACGCATGAGCCATCTCCGCAGTACTTACTTACTGCTTCTGCTGTTGTACCCTAGGAAACAGACGCGACGTCTTTTGTAAAGACGCGAAATCTGTTTTAAAGGAAGCGTGTTGAACACGTGCCTCAGCCACAACCGTCAACACTTGTTTGTTTATTTTGTAGGAAATTATTGTATAAGAATATGTGATTCAAGACCTCGTTGAAGCCCACACAAAGGATCATACATGGAGACGCCACAACGGACCATACAAGAAGACGCGGTTAAGGCTCTTGTTGAAGACTATGGCTTGAATCAATTTAGTTACATATGTTGTATTGTATATATTATTTCGTTTAGATTTGTTCATGGTACGTGTACTATAATTTCTCAAATATGTAAAGAGGGTATCTTTACTAATTTTATTTATATAATTTTTTATTAAACTTGTGATCCATATCCTACACAAGTTTTTGTGAAAAGATAAAAGCAATTTTGATATTTGTTTAAAAATATTTATTAGAAATCTACAATTAGTTAAAAACAGAATAATTCCAACATTTATTTAACACTAACAATCCATCACAAAACAGCATAGTGTTTAAATTTGTTCAAACATCTGTGTTCCCTAATGAGAATTTAACTCGCATACAGAGTAAAAATGTTTCTAAGAATTTCGCAGGTTATTTGTAGTTTTTCAGAAATATCTAAAAATAACAAATAGATATATAAATTGACTTCAATTTAATAAAGTATAAAGGTTTAGATAAAGTTTTTGAAATTATTTTGTTACAATCATAATATCCTATTTTAATGGAGACAGGATCGCTTTTGAATTATTTTGTTGAAATCAAAACTCAAAAGTACATTTTCTAATGAACCCAAAAGATCTTAAATGTTGGGCTGGTGCAGTAGATTAAGTGAAATTGGGTCACGATAATCAAAAGTATACTTTTTGTTAGGAACCCAAAAGCTTTCGGCTGGTGTAGTTAGATTAAATGAAAGTGGGCCACTATAACCAAATAGGTATAATATGGGCTCCATCCGGGTGTACTGGGGTTTTATTTAGAGGTTTAAAAATAAGAAGGTAAGTAAGAGTTATAAAGTAACAAGTGTTCATGAGGATGTAATTTTGTCAAATCTTGTCAAAGAGAAAAAATATTTATATGTAAGTCACATAACTAGAATTATGCAACAAACGTCCGTAACATTTTTATATGTCGTTTGTTTTTCTAAAAAATATACCATAAATCGAGCAAGTTTTATATTTAATGTGAGTACCATATTGTTATACTTAAAAAAATTTCGAAAACCCAGTTACGTATTACACAATGGACATAACGTAAAACACAATGAGAAAACCTTGTTGCGTATTACACAATGGACATAACGTAAAACACACTGAAAACTAGACCAAAACACAATCGATTACAATAGATACATGACACAATTGACAACAGACTAAATACAATGAGTATCAAACTAAAAATGCAATAGAAAGTAGACTAAAAACATAATTCATGACTGACAGCTGATAAAAGACACAATTGACAACAGACTAAAACACAATGGACAACAAAACAAAACCACAATGGATAACAAATTAAAACACAATGGATAGCAGAATAAACACAATGACCAAACCATATAACACAATATATAGAAAACCAAATATAAGAGCATCTTCATTGTATTTTACATTTGTTATAGGTTCTGAAAAAAATGCAATGGACAAAACCCAAATTGATACTATGTTATAAGTTTTGATAATAATACAATCTACAGAAACCTTAGTAAAAACCGTGAGGACCAAAACCCAGTTGAAAGACACAATGACCTGAACCTTTAACACAATACGAAGAAAACTCCGTAAAAATGAAATTTTTTTATTTTTATATAGCAATATCATACTCATATTAAAGATTAAAAAACGCTCGCTATTATGGTGATTTTTTAAATCGAATGTCGTATGAAAAAGTTATCGACGTTTTAAATTGATATGAGAAATTGGTATAGTCTTGCATGTGAAGAGAGAAAATCAATAAATGTAGGATATTCGCTAAAACTAATTTTATCCATCCAAATCTAAGATTAATGGACTAGAATTCTTCTTACCCTTCTTATTTATGTTGTCCTTTTTATTTGATCCTTATATATAACCTTACGGGTTGGATTTGGCTACAAAGTCTAAATTTCATAAAAAGTGTAAAAAGTCATAAAACACTATAATTTAGCCATAATACACACCTAAACCCACAAATAATAGAGTGAAGACTACTAAAAACCATATTCAACCCATAATAGCCCATAAAAATTTCAATCATACAATCGTAGAACTATTAATATAAAACACAGCATGTTAATCAACATAAAAAACAATAATGTTTGTCATTCGATAATCAGAGTCTTATCATCCAAAACACAAAACACAACCGACATATATGATGTTTTCGTAATCTTCATTTTGTTATATGTGGATTTTGGGTGTGTTTTATAGTTGACATTCTGGTGTTTTATGACTTTTACACTTTTTAGGAAATTTGTACTTTGTAGCCAACTTTACAAACTTAAAAAAAAGTCATATATACTCAATCAAAACTAAAAATATCATATATATATATATATACCCCTACAAAACAGTTAAAATACCAAATATACCCAATTTATTAAAAATAATCTTATAAATAAACATTTTACCCTTATTTTTTAACTTCAAATTATCATATATATGTATATATATATGTATGTATATATATATACCCCTACAAAATAGTTAGAATACCAAATATACCCAATTTATTAAAAATAATCTTATAAATAAACATTTTACCCTTATTTTTAACTTCAAATTTTCATATATGCTCATCTTTTAACTTTATATTTTTACATTAGACATTTTAAGTTTAAATTTATTTTTAGCCATTTTTATTTTTTATTAATTTTTCCAATAAGCAACAATATTCTTCATATATAATATTTGAGCTAAATAAATTAAGCAATAAATAAGTGAATATAGTATTTGAAGTTAAATGTCATACATGAGATTTCAAAGTTTTAGAAAAATAAGGGTAAATTGTCATTTATTAAATTGTTTTTAATTAATTGAGTATATATGGTATTTCAACTATTTTGTAAGGTATATATGATATTTACAATTTTGCAAGGGTATATATGATATTTTACAAACTTGCAGGGGTATAGATGAAATTGCCCATTTATTTATTTATTTTTATTTTTTAAACCGAAGTTATAAACCAAACCGGTTGGTCAATAACAGCAAAAATCGGTTTCTAAAATACTGGTTCGGGTTATAAACCGGCTTTATAGGGAAAATACTTAAACCTATACGAATCGATTTGGGGTGCGTTGAAACCGGTTTGGACTGCTTAAAATGGTTTTTTACATGCTATTCAAATCGGGCTGGGCTTAAACCGGTTTCAGGGGATGGGACTACGAACTGAAGGGTTAGATCGAGTTCTAATCAATTTAGGGCAAAGTGGTTTACGAGGTTTTGTCTATCTATATTAATGATTACGTAACTAAGTTAAAAAGATGAAGTAAAAGCGGTATTTTTAGAATAAACAATACATGCATTGTGATTTATATTGGATTTTAATAATCCCAACTATTCATCGTTAACCACCAACAATTCTAACTTAAAAAATAACCACTAGTAGTCCCAACTATTAACATATTGACCTCCAATGGACTCTGACTAATGGAACCATAACGTCGTTAGTCGCTGATCACCGGAAATAGGTTCCTAAAGTTCCGATCTAAGCTTAAAAAGTGTTTTGGGACGAAATGTTGAACTTTCCGGCCAAAAAGAAGTTTTCCGACGACCTCAATAATTGGGGTGTTTACTAGGAAAAGGTTCCTAAAGGTCTGATCTAAGGTTACAAAGAGGTTTGGGTAAAATGTTGAGTTTTCAGGCTAAGGAGTTTTCCGGCGACCTCAATAATTGGGGCTTTAACTAGAAAAAGTTCCTAAAGGTCCTATCTAAGGTTGCAAAGAGGTTTGGGACGAAAATGTTGAGTTTTCCGGCCAAAAACATTTTCCAACACCGACTTTAGGGTTCGATTAGTCACGGTCCATTGGAGGCCAATACGTTAATAGTTGGGATTGCAGTGGTTATTTTTGAAGTTATACAACGACTATTAGTTGAGATTATTAAAATCCAATACCCCTTTATTATTATTCTACCACTCAAATGATGTTTTTTCCGTTTAAAAAATGTAATTTAATTGCAACGGTTTTAGGGGGGTTTTTGACTTGTACTTAAAGATGAGAATTATTTGTTGGGTCAATATAAACTCATTAACTACAAGACCAACGCATAAGATTATGAATACGAGAAATGGTTAGTAGACATGAAGGTCGAAATGCAATCCATGTATGATAACCAAGTATGTGCTTCCTGTTAACATAAAGCAAGACTTGTGGCCTATGTTTCAGTCGAATCATGGTATTCACCATGTTGCAACATTCAAACATATTGAAGTTGGAACTGTGGATCTGATTGTCGATATCATAAATACGAGAAGTAATATTCATTAAGATGCTTAATAGCTATAAGAGTGTTACTGCGCAAGCAAAAGAACCAAAGTCATACCATATCACCAAACACAAAGCTCTACATATCAAATCTTGTTGACCAATTTATGAAGTTCCATAGGACCTCAATCTGATATTGAGTGAATAAGATATGTATTTCATTATGATACAAAATGTTAATCAAAGCGATTAAGAGCTAAAGACCGAGAAAGATGAAGAAGATTCACAGAGGAGAGAATTATCTCAAAATCATTAGCTACCATTTTCATTCATCGAACAGTTGTTTAAGAACAATTAGACTTGTTCATAATAACAAGAGACCAAAAAAACAGATTCAAGGCATTATCTTTGACCACATGGGATGCATAAAAACTAAAGAAATCCATTTCAACCATCAAAAAAATACAAGACAGACACTACATCAACACAAGATAATTTACCTATGAGAAAATAAAAGGAATTGATGAATTAGTCCAACTTTAATCCACCCGAAATCCCAACAACAGAAACCGTTTGGAAAAAATGAGTTATGCACTAGAGTATACACAAGCTTTTCTTCTGCAATCAGTATTTTTCAAACAGAACAAGACGAGTGCCATCTTGGAGGTGCATCAACGACTTCACAGCTCGAAAGAGAAAGATATATCTGTATTTGTCATGGATTCCACAATACCTACTTATTGTGCTTTTTGTTGAGGTCGTATAGCACACATAAATCTGCCGCTGTCTTCATCTGAAACCATTTATAAATTTGACACAGTTCAGGATACTATTAACATTGTAACAGAATCTTATATACTTACTTACATGTATAAGAGTAAATAAAATCATCATGATACCTGTATAACATTGACTAGCTGTTTGGTGGCCCATCCAAACAGAAGAAACGCAAGTAATGCAGAATATATTATATTTTGTTTTGCAGCGTCCATCAAAACCTAAGTTTTCATACAAAGAAAAATTACATATGTAACTTCAAAATATTATACGACAACATAGAAATTAAAAATATTTTTGGCTTACATCGGTCATCTTTTCCGACTCCTTTGCTAGAAGAAACAAGATTATGTAAAGAAGCTGCAGAATCAGATATTCCGTTGTTAAGAGTAGACTATTGGTAGAAAATCTAGAAATGTAAGAAGATTTAAAAAAAGAGTAAAATGAGATTTTGTTCCCTATGGTTTGGCTAGTTTTGCGACTTTCGACCAAAGGTTTGTTTTTTCATATTTGGATCCAAAAGGTTTGAAATCTTGCCATTTTCATCCGGCTCGTTAACTCCATAAATTTTTCTCCGTTAAGTCAGAGGTATTTTCATACATAAAGTGAAAAGACCGAATTGCCCTTTAAGTGAATACTTGTAAATTATGCTAAATGCTTGTTCATAAAGTGAAAAAGACCGAATTGCCCTTTAAGTTTAACAAAAAAGATGTAACTACCCCTGACATAACGTAGAAAAATGGATGGAGTTAACAAGCCGGATGAAAATGCAAGATTTCAAACCTTTTGGATCCAGATGCGGAAAAAACAAACCTTTGGACGAAAGTCGCAAAACTGGCCAAACCTCAGGGACGAAAATGGCATTTTACTCTTTAAATATAACAATAATGATAAAAGAAGAGTAAAAAGTAACTTTTTTACCTCGCAAGCTACACAGCAGTATCCCATAAACATCCTGTTTCCATAGTATAACTTAAATAACCAACTGGTGCTGTCTTTCACGTCTTTATGATTCGATTTGCCAACCAAGAAAGTACTGCATTCAAAATATATTGTCACCTTTACATACGACTAACAAATATTTGAGCTCCAGCTCACAATCGGATAAAAGAAATGAGAAGCGCGTGTAATATGTAAATACCTGTACATCTGAAACCAATGGCTTGCAATATCCAAAGCAAGTAGCGACAGGAATACAAAGCTCGGTCTGTAGACTTGAGAGAGAATAACTAGCAGACAAGCTGTGCTTATCCTGAGAGATCCCAAATTTCGGTTACAAATATGTAATGTAAGTGATTAATATAGAATAAATTAAACAGATATAAGAAACATAACACAAATTTGAAGGAGTAAGATATCATTTTCGTCTCTGAGGTTTGGCTAGTTTTGCGACTTTCGTCCAAAGGTTTGTTTTTTCTGGATCCAAAAGGCTTGAAATCTTGGCATATTCATCTGGCTCGTTAACTTCATCCATTTTTCGTTGTTAAGTCAGGGTATTTCCGTCTTTTTTGCAAACTTAAAGGGCAATTTGGTCTTTTTCACTTTACGTAAAAAGACCGAATTGCCCTTTAAGTTAATAAAAGCCGAAAATACCCTTGACTTAACGGAGAAAAATTGATGGAGTTAACGAGCCGAACGAAAATGGCAAGATTTCAAACCTTTTGGATCCAGATGCAAAAAAACAAACCTTTGGACGAAAGTCGCAAAACTGGCCAAACCTCATGGGCGAAAATGGCATTTTACTCAATTTGAAGAGTTCAACAAGTAACTATCATCACCTATCTGTGACCATGTCCAGAACCGCCCCGAATGTTGAAACTGCAAATGAAAATAATAAAAGATTAAATCAGATACATAACACAGAAATCATAGAAACATGTAAATGGTTAAAAATCCTAGGACAATAATATTGATAATAATTATGTAATACTCCTTACCTTGATTAAATTTGCGAGCAAACCAACCATCCAAGGCATCGCAAACAAAGCTGAAACAGCAAGATCAACCGTTTAACATACTAATTACGGCCTTTCATATAAATATCATCTTACTTACACTTGGAATCAGGATAATACTAACTTTCATATATTTACCATTTACCTGATGAAATAAAGGACCGAAAAAAGCTCCTTATTGGTAAAGCATATCGCAAAGGCATAACAGTTCAACAGAATTCTTATGTACCCTGTACATAAGAAGTAATGTTCAACACCAAATGAACGTACCAATTTTAACTTTACTCAATGATATATTATCAATATAGGAACTCACCAATGATGTTTGGGATGTAAAGATACACGTTTATTGTTCTTGGTCGTGATTTGGATGCCATCTCTACTTCTCAACCACAAATCAAGGTAACTGAAATTTGCTAAGGATTGAAGTATAAGCAATCTAAAGCATAAACCTGCACAAAAAAGATTCAGACAACAGAAATTAATATTTTTAACTAAATATTTTATGGTTAACACATGAGCTCTTTGGAAATGACAAATATGTAGCATCTCAAGTGCGTGAATGGAATACACAAGAGTCGGGTTTCGTATCAACTCAAGTAAAACGTGTTCTATATTTATAAGGTCTTGTAAAGAAGTGTTCTTCAGAATATCATATTTCATCTAAAACCTCCAAACAAAACCACATAACGAAACTATTATTGTAGCAATAAATTCACCATCCAATTCTTAAGCTTTTAATTTCCTTATCTTCAAGACAACTTTGTTCGTATAGATAATGTTCTAACGGATTATACTTTACCAGCATATATCAAATTCCACAAAAACTGGTATTCCATGATGACTTTATATGGATACCAAGAAAATGAGAAAAAAAAAACCATCAAGACACCTTTTTCCCTAAAATGATATTACCATACGAAACATCTGACACTCGACCAAATCAAAGAAAGATATATTATCATACAATCATATACAATCCAAAACACTGACTAGATTATAAGAATGACATCCAACCAGCAACCCATTTCACGAGTACGTAAACAGAAAGTTGTAACAAAATCTATGATCATAAAACAGTTGATCAATTAAGCATAACTTCCACAGCATCAACACCATTAAATGTTTATTAATCACAATAACAGTCCGGTTAAGATTCTCATTGCTTATACTAGGTTTCTGTCTGAAATCTGAATCCCACCCCTAACTTAAGTTTCAAAACTGAATTGTAAAGCAATCTGAACTAACTTTCAAGATTATCACAAACTAGCCCTAATCTAAGACACATAAAACCTTTAAAAAAAACATAAATCACTATAACCTAAAGTTCAATAGTAACATTACTTATAAAAAAATCAGATTCATACCTGAGTTTAAATGACCAGCAGAGATGGAGAAAAAATGTGAATCAACAAGCAAATTGTTGCAAGTCGCCCAACCTAAAACCCATCAAATCGCTCCCTGTATTCAAAATTATTATTATTCTCGATCAGTTTTAGGTCAAACAAACATATGCGCAACCGGAAAACATTTGTTAATCGAAGAAATTTTGGTCAATTTCACAGCTTTGGTGAGCGATCTCGATTTAACAAAGGTCATCAGGATTTACAAACCTAACTTGTGAATTTGCAATCTACGCACTAAATTAACAACAATAGTATGATGATGAGAATTCAATCAATGAGCTATATATGAAAGATATGAGAATTACCGGATTTGGCTTGAAATTGGAACCCTAAACCCTTGAATTGAAGAAGAAGAAGAAGAATTAGTTCCACTAATTTGTTAAACAAGGTATGGTCTTCGTGTAGAGTAAGTCGATGATAAAGAGAGATATATATAGAGGGAACATGGCGAATCATAGATGGCCTCCACTTGAAGCAAACTATACATGCATATAGAAGATGCATAGAAGATGACAAGAGCACTATAGTTGTAAGAAGGAATATATGACTTTTTATTTCCTACAAATATATTTACGATATAAAAATATGAGATTGCAATATGATTTATGAAGAATGTAACTAAAGAAGGTGATGGTTTATAATGGTTTGGGTGGATGTTAAGGAAGTCATCTTCGGTATCTCTAATATGATCTTGCGGTATCTCCAATATGGTAGAGATGATCGTTGTAATTTTATATTGATGTCTAATAGGTTAGTTCTTTTTTTTATATTGTTAATAGTATTTAAAACCAGGTAACTCCTTACAATGGACCGTATGTTCGCCAAATGCATCTAAACAAGCCTTGCGACAAACTGGGCAGGGCTCATCAACCGGAAACAGAGGGATCATTAGCCGGTACTTAAGAATTGCCCGGTATTCCACTGCTGACATGTGTTGGCCTAGTCCTTTAATGGGGATAACTGTCAGAAAATCTTGAGAATGAGGTGCCCGGAGACAATCAAACACAACTTTCTGACGAGGGGATAGACTAAACTTTCTGACGGATCCGCTCGATGGGAGGTCTACTCTTCGGCCAGCTGATATTCTTGTGTTTGGGTGGGCTAGGGGAAAACACGCTTGTGTGAACCTTACAGGAGTGTCCCCTCTTGTTGGACTCAGGATAATGGGTTTGTTGCTGGCCAGGCTGCGTTAAAGGCGGAATCAGGCAAGGTCGCTAAACACGAGAAGGCTTGTTTAGAGAATCAACACGTGTTTATCACATTCGTTTTTGATATATTTGGGTCCCTAGCCGCAGAGGCTATGGAATTTCTAAACAGGGTCCAACAGGTTGTGAATAGTAATCTTTCAACCTTTAAGGGCCGTTTCGTCTTTAGTAGGATTGGTTTTGCAATTCAAAAGGGGGTTGCGGCACAGTTTGTTGCCCGTTTACCTGCCACTTGTTTGTAATTTGTTACTTTGGTATTTTAATGAACAAATAACAATAAAAAATTTTTGTTAATAGTTATAATGACTGTTACTTTTCTTTTCTTTTCTTTTTCTTTATCAAGTAAGATACAATACACGGTTATAAATTTACCTAGCATAAGTGCTATGGATGTTACGATAGTGACATTACAAATATGGGAACCGTTTAAAGAGTTGGAAATAACTTAAAGTTGAGTTCAACGACAGAGTTTAAGTTTGCAAAAGGGTGTGTCAAATTTGGAATAATGTTTGCTTAAATGGAGTGAGAAAACATCTCTGAAGATATCAAACCATTCAGGGTTGGTTCAACATTTAGGCCGCAAATCTTACTGTAGCACTTGACTTTTAGAATTTGCCTTTATTCTTAGTTTTTTAAGCAATCTACTTAATCATTTACTAATGATTAATATATTAGAAACACAAAAGTCGTTTTTAGAAAGTATTATCAAACATTTTGAGTATCGTTTAAAATGAAAACATGAGATACTTATAGAATTATAAAGTCTTGTATTAAAACGGGTATACCAGTTTAAGACTTTAATATATGTTGAAATACTTGTTCTTAAAGCAGGCTCATGATGCGTTGATAAATTTCCAAAGCTTAACAGGTCTAATTTTGCCAATTTATGTGAAATTGACTTTTATAATACACTAATTTGAGATGGTTTGTATTTTGCAGGCCTCGGTAGGTTTAAGGTGTATTTTGTAAGTTTGTCGAGGCTTTGGGGATGAAGTTTAGAAGTCTCGGGGACACACATGTCGGTAATGGATCAATTTGGAAACAAACATTGTGGAACAACAAGACGAGCTGGCAAGATACACTCAATGATCCAAAAGGCATATTTCGAGCTAGCAAATGAGTTACCAGGTCCGTAATATATAAATCTTGAGTGTCTCGGCAAGGGGAATCCAAATATTGGTATTGAAAAGGTGAAAAATGGTCTTGGTGTCAGTGACGCCACTAGTGAGGTCGGCGACGCCAATGGCGTTTCCGTTGGCATATCTTGGTGTCAGCGATTTCAGGTTGACGAAATTTGTGGAAATTGCAGATTTTGTCCCATAAATTAGGGGGTTTCACCTAAATTTGAAAATAACCTATCTTGGGGCTCCTAAGGTGATTTGAGCGTGGTTCTTGGCCCTCTAATCCATCTTATTTCACATTCCATCACATGTTTAAAGATTCAATCAATGTTTTTGAAGATTAATGAATCATCATGAATGGCTAATTCCATCAAGATCATTCTTGGGTATAGGATTGTAAGTACTAGGGTTTGTGTTTACATAATTAGGTTTGAAACATTGTTTTTGTTCACTTTTTGATTAAGAATGTTTGTTTGAATGTGAGTATTATCGTAAGCTTGTGATTGTTAAGGTTTCCTTACGCCATTAACATTATGAGATAACGATTGCTTTTAAGTTTCAATCCAAACTATGGTTTGTTCATTATTCTTGGTTTACAAAACGTAAAATAGTACGTTATTCAAGTAGTGAAGGTTATTCTTGCACCATATACATAAGATAGATGATTGTTGATGGCTATAACTAGGTTTTCATTAACAAATCCAAGATATCATTGTGTTTCCAAGTAAAACTCCAAATCCATTATGTAAGATTAACCATAATAGTTTGCAAATCCGAAACCGATGTTTGATCCATTTTTTCATTATTGTTACTAAACCTTATAGTCATTGTTTACAAGTTACTAACTATATCAAAGCTTATGTTCGTGGTTATAACAACTTAAAATGGGATCATATCTTGATTCCAAACCAATTCAACCTTCAAGATAACCAGTAAACTTCATAAACTTTCTGTACATTTGTTTCGTAAATAGATAAGATAATCAAATAACTCATGTAATACTAACACATACTCGACTTAGCCTAGCTACCTAGGTTAATTGGGTTTTTGCATAACCGGGACGACACAACTATCAGTTCGTCAAACAATTTTTTTTTATTTTATACTTGTATGTTAAAAAAAATATGTCTATCTTCTATAAATTCTTATTTATATAAAAAGTCTCTTACAAAGTGTGAAAGCACTTTAGCTTTAGGAATCGATAATATACAACATCCATTGCACTTGAACAAGACATAAAACAACAAAGAAAGAAGAAAATACAGAAGATGAAACTCTTTCATTGATTCATTCATCACAGATTACATACCGAATGAGTATATATTTTCTTCTACAAGCTGGTTGATCACAAAGATCTAAACCATAGCTTTCTCTCTCAAACTTTCTCTCTCTAGAATATGCACTCAGAACTTTATAAAAACCTTTCTTTAGGATTGCCCTAATCTAACCTATTCAACACACACACACACACACACACACACACACACACACACACACACACATATAGGTTAGACTAGAGCCCAAACCCAGACAAAACATATTGTCTAGGATACAACAAATAACCCTGAACAAACATAAGCTTCAGACTACTATCTAATGAACATATCATCTCGAGTTTAACTAAGACAAACTCAGAACATTCCAAGAATGACAAACTCGGAATGTTACAAACCTCACCAACTCGAAATGCTCACCATATACACAAACTCGGAAAACTATAATGATCAATATGTTCTGAGTTTAACATCATAAACTCGGAACTTACATAATATAAGTAATCTGGGATAGCTTCAGAATTCTTGACTTGGCTTTGACTTCGTTGACCAGAACTGATAAAGCCACAGTTATCCGGCAGGAATTACACTTACACACTTCCCCTTAACTGTTGATATCAGTTCTGTGTGGCATTGATAATCTTCAGTCGCCGGATACTGCACTTACAGACTTCCCCTTAACTGTTGCTATCTGTTCTATGTGTAGCACTGATAATCTTCTGTCATCGGATACTGCACTTACACAAAGTTGATTCAAATATAAAAATTATATATTTACAAACTCTTTTAATTTTGTAAAGCTTGTTTTCGAGTAGTTTTTAACTTTGAGGTTTTAAGTTATTTCCTTATTAAGCCAACTCTTTATAAAGTCTAAATTATTTAAAAAAATATATGTTTAGTATTTATAAGTTTAAAAAATGTCATATTCAAAGCCTGACATGATGGCTCTTAATTCTCTGTTGGATATTTAGTCATGGAATTTCAAAGGTATTGATTTCTATTCTATTAAGCCTAACCGATTATTGATTGACGTTTTTTTATCTCTCCATTGTTTTCTAGTCTTTGGTTTAAACAATTTCCTTGAAAAGTAAATATTAATGCATAGAGGCTAATGCCGAATAAATTACCTGCTAGATGTAATTTGAATAAAAAAAGGAATCAATATTCTTTCATTACTTTGTCCCTTGTGTCATGATCAATTTGAATCAATTGCGCACATCTTTGGTACGTGCATGTTGTCGGATAGATTATGGGATCTCATCTCTGTTGGACCTCGATTCAATTCCGTTCGGATTGTAATCCTTTGGCGGATATCGGTTGGCTAGAGAATTCATCTTTGATCAAACAAATGAAAGAAGTTTGGGCTCCGTTATCTTTGTTACATGGTGGTGATGTGGAAAAAAGGAATGCAATAGCTTTTGAGAGTTAAAAGATCTCTCAAAGCACTTTGTTAGAAGATATGAAGACGTTTTTTTTGATAGATTAAAACTAGAGCGAAGAAGAAACAGTGAAAGACTTGAATTGAGTGGCTTTTAACCTTATAACGTAAATGTCTTTTTAGCTGTTTTGTTTAGCTCCTTGTTAGGCTTGGCTTTTCTTTTAATTAAGGAAATTTTCATCATTAAAAAAAATCGTCATATTCAAGTGATGATAAACTTAATTTAAAGTAACACACATCATTTATTGTTAATGTCAAGAATTATAATTTACTTGAGAGACCAAAATACAATTTATTCATCATGCATACCATGGTCTAGGGCAGACCTAAAGCCAAGGGTGAGGGTATGACCGCTCCCGTTGAAAAAAATACTTAATGTTATACAGACATTAAAATCTCGAACGCTCCCATAAAGTTTTGATATCGCATCCCATAAAATCTTAAAACCTAGCAAAGTGTTAAAGAAAAGGGAAAAAAAACTAGAAATACAGTTCACAAGAAAATTCGTCAGAGGAAATGATGAAACTTGCATACCATAAGAATTGATGACCTCCTACTATCCTATCTAATGCATCAACACAATTTAGTTATTCCCAATGAAGAAGATAAATAACTATTAATTTGTGTGTTAAAAGCATATCTATTTTTTTTTTCTCCTACTTTTCAATGACTTTTCTTATACTAGTCAAACAAATAATTAAATTTGAGCTAGAGGTTAGCTTATACTACAGAAATAATATATATATATATATATATATATATATATATATATATAAGGATCTTGTAAAAAGGGGCAAGAGTGTGAGAAGTGTAAGAAATAATCTAGTGTTAACATGTGTCCTTCAATTATATTAATGAAAAAGGGCAATAATGTAATTCAAAGTTCAATTAAATGATAAAATAATCTTGTAACTGCCAGTGAGTTAATTTAGGATACTGATATAATATTATTTTTTTACAAAGATTGTTTACGAATTAACTGTTATATATGAATGGACAAATTTTATAATTCGGATTCATCTGATTCTTTTGATAGCGAAGATTATTAGATTAGTTTTTTTAATCGGTGTTTTTTTGCATAGCGAAAATTATTACATTAGCTACAGAGTGTTTTATACTGTAGTACAACATGATGTTTTTAAGTAACATATAACTGTTCTGCTGTAGGGCCGTTTGTAATATTATGTGACATACAATCCGGTGAGTAGGGTGTTTTAAATCACACTAAGTATACTACATTAGTTGCAGGAATGATTTTGATTATTTTGAAAATATAAAACACCATTTGAATTCCAAAAACATCACGACTTAAATCGTAATACAGTCATTGTGTTTTAATATATGGAATGATTGCATTGCACATCATGTGTGGTGTTTTACACCTGCAATTTCAGTGTATCTTCTTTATATGGTGTTTTAAACCTGCATTCATGGTGTTTTACACTTGCAGTCTAGTATGTGGTATTCTTGTGTTCTTCATATGATGTTTTACATCTGCATTTCCACCTAGATTTATGGTGTTTTACACCTGCATTCTGGTATATATTCTTCGTATAGTGTTTTAAACCTGCATTATAGTAGGCTTCATATCATGCTATACATAATTTTTTTATCTATATAAAAATAGCAATAAGGTACTTACATTAAAGATAATAAAGCTCGTTATTATGGTGTAATTTTTTTAAAAAACATACGTATAAAAAGTTATTGACGTTAAAAAAGATGGGTGAAACTTGCATGTGCATTAAAGTTGATAGCAATTTCTTTATTTAAACAATACAATATAAAAAGACACTAGTCAAAAATAAAAAATAAATAATAAAACATAATTTACATTTTAAATATTTTTTATCTCAACCACCAACTATAAGATCTAAAGGCTTAAAACACTCCTTACACTTATTACAAAACATCTATTTTTGCACCAACCTCACGATATATTAATTAATAATGCACCGAGGAACAGTGATACACCTTACTTTTTTTTAATTGGTCACAAAAAAATTCACACTTTTTTCATTTTGACCCTTGATTTGTGTTCTCGTATTTTTTCTACAACTAATATTTTGTATATACTAATTCATAACGAATAGTAACTCTTGGTCTTTTGTGAGTTGTTTGTTTTTTTTACATAGTAAAGTTTAGGTCATAATCTGCCAGCTGTTTGTTTTTTTACATGGTAACGTTTAGGTCATAATTTGTCATGACAGCTAAATGAGTTTAGTTTTCTTATTAGTTTTTGTTTGTGTGTTCTTTAAATTTAGTCGTCGTTTAGTTTCTATTTAGTATGGTATTTGATGGTCGCATTTGATCCCTCAGTTTTTTTACCCTCTCAACTTTCTAATATATGCCGGTATAAATTCCATTCTGTCTAGCAAAGCTTAATATTACAAATTCAGCTCATTTACAACTTTAAATGTAATACAAAATTTAATCTTAGGATTTGATGTAAGTAGTTTCAATTATTCCAACCAAAGCTTAATAATTAAAAGAAAAAAAAAGGAAAGGTTTGTTTAAGAATAGTAGAACCAAAATAATTTTTTTACCTATTGCATACGTGTGTGTTTCAACGTTTTTAAATCAGCTTAGTTATTATTTTCAATATTTTACAGTTTGTTTATTTTTTTTGCAAGTTAACAAGCCAGAACGCCCATGCATTGTTCAATGCCTTTACTTATAATTTTTGTTTGGTTTAATGAACCTGCCGCAAAGTGCTAATCCTAACTTCTAGCTATAATTATTCTACAAAATTGTAGCGTAATTATAATTACCCTACAATTATTACTCTACTAATATAAAATCATGTTTTTTTACATTTTGCACTCTATAAAATTATAGATTAATTATAATTACCCTATAATAATTACTCTACTATTGTAAAATTATGATTTTTATACATTTTGCAATTAAACATCATTTTTAAGTATTATAAAAAAATTCAAAATTTTTTTCCTATCTCTTTCACTTAGTACGTAAAAGTATTTTATATATTAAGATTTATTTGTATTTAATTTTTACACTTCAAATATAACTTTATTTTTAAAATGCAATACTGAAAGGGACGATGTCCCCCTCAAACTTACAAACGTAATTTTATTAAGATGTAATAATAATATAATATTGAATGTCATAGTCAAAATAATTAAATGTTTTTAAATCGCCGTTTATTTTAGAATTATCGAAGGTAATATTATTTGAAATTCCCACGTTAGCTACTTTACATTTAAAGTATCCGAACCTAATCGATATTTGTCCTCTTGTAATATATTTGAATTCTTTTGCTGTCATGTTTTTTTTTTCTCATTTTATATCAATTATATTAAAATAATTCTCTTACTTATTAAAATACTTCTTTCCTCAGATTTAAATTTATAACCTCTCATCTAAAAATGTTAGGCTAAAAAGAGTAACTACCATTGATAACGTTTTTGTGATTTAGTTTGAAAAAATATTTCAATTTTAGTCACAGTAATCTATATTGGATACTAATATAATAAGGATGTAAGGGGCGTGTGCAGGGATGGCTTGATGTTAGCCTGTTATCGCGTGATAACATCGCCTTCATCCTCATTTTGTGTGCGGTAAACGAAGGGGAGCGGGGGAGGGGGGGAGTCACCACATAGATTGAAGGTTGTTTTCGAATGTTGGGGATGGTTCAACGGCTAAAACGTCGTTAGTTTGTTTTTACTTACATTTTATTTATATTTAAACCAAACCATTCACAATCCATTTTACACATACCAAAACTATTCTCAATCAAACAATACAAACCAAACTATTTCTCTTCTCTTTTGTACCACAATTTTTCAAAATGGGGGATGAAATACCATTGTTTATTCCGTCTGACATTACTAACGATGATATCTCCTCAAGCAATAGTATTTTAATTTTTTTCAAAGATATTTCGAACAAGCTGAACTAGAAGATACCGGCACATCTAGTAAAAAATATATGCCCATCATGATCGGGAAAAGGCCACGAAACCCTTATGGCTAATTATTTTGTCGAGGAGGCAAAATACAATGATGATTTTTTTTCGTCATAGGTTTTATATGTCAAAAGGGTTGTTTTTAAAAATTGTAAGTGACATGGAAGCGAATAATCTGTGGTTTGAAGAGGGCATTGATGGGAGAATGAAGAAGAGTTTTACAACGTTGCAAAAAGTTACATCGGCGATTAAACAACTTGCACCGGTAACCCTCTAGACAAGAACAAAGTATTTGAATATGTCTGATAGGACTTCCCATGAATGTCTACAATTTTTCTATGAAACTATATGTAGTATGTACGCTCCCGAGTTCTTAAGTAGACCAACAAGCCAAGACGTTGTGCTTTTGTACCAAGCTCATGATGAGAAACACCACCTTCTGGAATATTGGGGGTAGCCTTGATTGTACGCATTTCATATGAAGAATGTGTCCCACAAAGTTGCGAGGCTAATATATGAGAGGAAATCACATGTACCCGACAGTTATGCTCGAAACGTTGGCTTCTCAAGATTTGTGGGTTCGGAATTTTTTTTGTGGTCCATCAATTTCAAAAAAACAACACTAATGTGCTCTGATGTAATGCAAATTACATCTCTCATCAGTGTACAATTTGTATATTTATCGAGTCCGGTTGTGTCAGTTTTAGTGTGTTTTTGTATATTATCGAGTCGTTTGTCTTTTGAAGGGATGTGGAGATAAAAGGAAGCCAAAACGAGAAGATATAAAGGAAATCGAGCCTCAGGACGAGTTGTATGAGAACGAGAAGCGAAACGGAACATAAATTGAGGAAAACACCCATGTCGCGTCGCACGACAGGGAAGAGAAGACCCTCGCGTCACACGGGGGAGGAAAGTCAATGAACTAGTCACACGAGAGGGAAGGCAACACCCGTCGCATCGCGCAACGGGGCTTCAGTTTGCGAAAACAAGATTAGGGTTTGAGCTTGTGATGGAAGATCATATAAATATGAAGTTTATACATAACATTCATATTCTACATTCCTTGGACGAAAATTAACACATTTAGGACGAATTTGGGAGTTGTTAAAAGGTTTTTTTGAAGATCAAGGATCATAAATGTCAAATCTTTGGAGCACATGATTGTGAATTCTTCGAGTTTTCATACTCCAGGTCACACATTTATTTATTTTTTTGTTTTGAACCATGTTTTATGAATCCTTTAAGATGATTGTTTATGTTTTAAAAACTACGCTAGGCTAAAAACATAAACACTGCCAAGGTTGATGATTACCATGTTTTGATACTTTGTTTTATATCCGGTTTATGTATTAGATTGTGGTTTAATAATAAAGTAATCAACTTTGGTTTTAATGATTTGATGTGTTTGCGTATCTAAACCTATTCTTTGATCAATTATAACTCTTCATGTTTACTTGGTGAATGTCTTTCATATAATATAGTTGCATGCTAGGTTGAGTGTTGTGTGCTTTTGACTATTAGATGGATTGCTAGCGTACATAGTAACCATAGGAGTATAGTTGTGATTCAGATAGGTTCAAGTGTTCTATTGTGAGTTTTATTAAGATCAACGGTGCCCTCTTCACATTCTACCGAATTTGAGACATGTGTAGTGGCCTGACTTCCTTCACTTTCTCCTTCTTCTTCATTTACTTCAGCATGTGTTGGATTGACTGTTGATAGTTGATAAGATTGAGCAGTTGATTCTTCAACTATAGATGCCTTCTTTGGATGTGAGCTTCCAATTTTGGTAGCACGTCTCTTTTGGTTTCTTATGAAATCTCCTAAAATCATCTATATTCTTACAACAACTGATAGTAAGCAGAGTCTTCTGGTATATAGCTTCTGAACTCAACAGTGAGTTCTCCTAATCCAACATTGATAAGCGATATTCTCAAAGTTGCTCATGCTAAGTGTGACTGATCCACTAATGATGTTATGGATCATAACACTCTAGACTAGAATGAATGGAATCATAGACTTGTTTTTCTAATATAAGCTCTTTTTAAGTTCACCACATATTATTGCACCAATCAATATTTAGGTTTTTGATCATATCAATAAATATGTTAATTATTCCTCTTACCTTGATCCCAGCTTCCAACTCTGCATGTTAGACTTTTAATATGAAAGATCATATTACTGCTTGTTCTTTTGGAGCTACTGATAGTTCCCAGGCTTTCAGGATAGCCAATTTCTTTTAAGATTATCCCGACTTCATCATTTGTCGGCACGTTAGAATATTCAACTTTGTTGGGAATCCTGAACATTCTTTTGAAAACACTTAGAACCAAACGGAAAGGTTCTTCTTTTGTGATGTAACTCATAAAAACTTCCTCTTTTGTTCCATCATCATTTTCAACCATCTTTAGCTTCACAGTGGCCCATGCCTTTTGTAGACAAATTTTTGGAGCATTATAACCGAGTGTTAAAGCTCCGAAGAGTGATGAGTTCCTTAGGGCTACAATTGTGGACATGAGGTCTTCGCTATATGTTTTAGGATTAAGATTTATGTTGACATGATTTACTTTATATGGAATGACTTGATTTGATGAAACAGATTTGTTGGATTCAGATGAGGAGGCCATTGATTTTGTTGCTTTAGAAAAGGTTCGTAAAACAGAGTGTTGATGGTAAAGTTTTGAGCTTGTTGTGACAAAAATAAGTGTAGGATTGTTATTTATAGGGATCGCTAATATTAACGTTGGGGAGGTTACAAAGAGACCTACTATTGATTAGACGTTGAGTGTAAATAGGTTTACCAACGTTAATATCAGTAAATGCCAATGGTTATTTTTGTGATTCTCCCCTTTTTCGAATAGTTTTTTTTTAAAAACACAACACTGTCAGGGAATGGCCACCAGATAACTTTAGCTTTACGGAATTTTGAGAGTTTGGTGCATAAAGATAAGATGAAGGAAAGGGGAAACAATGTGGTAATTGGCGTAGTAGTGGCAACGATAACTTTTGATTGACTTGTCGCTGGTTCGAGTATTGTCTTTGAATCAGACGATGAGAGATAGACCCGATTTTTTAAGATGAGAATTATACCTGCTGTTGGAAGTTGAATCCTTTGGTAGATTGTCCTCCGATTTGAGACGATTGCATTTTGTTTAAAAAAAACAAAAAATTGTCAAGAAAATTTAAAATTTCCTCAATTTTGATGTAATAGATATGATATTGTATTTTATTTTAAAGGACCATATATGTTAATGAAAAAAATGTTATTTGTGTTATGAATGTATCCATTATGTAGTGACTTTCCACATGTATAACCCCTATCTATGAATGCATCCATTATGTAGTGACCTTCCACATGTATAACCCATATCTCTTATTTACTATTGTACAAATGTGAGTGCCTATATACAATGGCATTTGTATATGATGTTAGATAAATGAATAAGAATTCTCCATATTCTATTCTCTATATGATTTCATAGTCTAGCTCTCATGTTTATATACATATATGTTAGTTGCTAATAGACCGTTGTTTCACAACAATTTGCAAGAAAATTTGGTTAATCCCGCAATAACAATTTTCAATGTGATATTTTTTGCGGAAGATTTTTGTCTTTTAAGGGACCATATCTTTTATAAAAAAAGAATTTTTAAAGTTATTATCTTTAAAACTTTTTTTCGGAGATTATGTTTGTTTAGAACTTGTTCATATGTGTCGAAACATAGTTTATATGTTTGACTCTTGTTAAAAGGTTTTGTTCCATTTAGTCAATGTGTCTTATTTTTTAAACTTTTGTTTATTTTCGTTTTTGATAAAAAAAATTAAGTTAAGTATTTATTGTTTTAAATAAATAACTTAAAACTCTTGTGTTTCAAAAATCGTTTTAATCTCCGTCGAAAATTTTAAACTAATCTACTTTTTTTTGACATTTTGTGATGTGCGAGATATATAACTTGTTAATGGCTTTTGTGAATGAAATTTCGACTCCCCCTTGTATTGTGACTATTTCCTTTTCAGTCACATAATCCCAATAGGCAAATGTAACCGAACATACGTTATACTTTCATAAATTGAAATAAAAAAGTCAATGATAAAACTAAAGCGTAAAGCCTGAGGAACTGGTTCATTGACAAAGATCATAGGATTTGGTGGTGCACAAATTGAATCAAAGGGAAAGAGGTTCAGAAGAGGGGGTAATGGAGGACACCATGGGGCTCTTGGTGGTTTGCTTCAAGATGAGCAATAATGTGTTGAAACAATGGTTCAAGATGAGCAATAATGTGGTGCTGACCCAACGATTCGCTAACTCTTGCCCTTATTTGTTCATACAAATGTGTGTGTACACTGTCGTTCATAGGTGGCCAATTGCTTATTCCACTATGTTGCCATCTAATCTTTTTTGAGAAGATGTTGTGTCATTTGCTATGAACATAGTCCTAAATCCTGGTTGCCTAAACCAGTTGGTTGCTAAAATCCTCATTATGAATCTCCCACAAATGATACGCCTCATGTTTTCCATTCTGATGTTCTAACAAAAATTCATCCAATAGATATCTTGAGAAGTTGAATGGAATGTCGTTGCTCAGAACATGCATGAGCTCCTAAAGCTTATGATCATAAAGTTCCAGTGGTCTGTTTGTTCAGAGAAACAAAACAAACGACCAGTTGAGACATGAAGTATTGCTAGACAGGTGTAAAGTGAAGCTTTATGGCCTAGATTAGGGTCACCGTTGTAACCCATTTGGCCAAGTGTGGCAACCACATCAGTTCTAGGATAGCTGTAGGCCTTTGATATGTCCTCAAACTTCGTATCCCTGAAAAACGATGACATGGTGCTTGTGAAACCGACCACGACAACAAAGATGGTGTAGTGCGGCTTTTTATGGGAGACAAAAAGAGCTTCTTATAATTAGAGAGAGAAAGAGAAACTAATTTTGATAAGATAAGGAATTGGTATTAAATACAAAGAAAACCACCCAAATAAAATAATGGATTAAGCTAATGGTTTCCACTAAAAGAGCCGTACAAATTTTAATACAAAGATTACAATCAACATTGCACATCAATATTGATACCAATAAAAACAAAGCATGTTCAACAACATAAACCTAAACTACGACTAACCTAATCAAGAAATATAGATAAAGTATAGTTTACAACACCTCATTGCCTATAGGTGTTGCAAATTTATTTGGTAACAAAAATTGACACATTGTGAACCTTAGTGTGGATGGTGGCTTGCCCATATATGAGCATTTTCCTAGAACTCTGTTATACACGAAGAGTATAAGAGAATGTAGTGGGTGATAACGTTTGAGATTCTACAACTACGTATAAAATCCATCATGTCACACCCCAGCCAATGACGGAAACATCGAGGCGAGACGTAATAGATTGCTCAAAGACAACGTAACACTAAATTTACGACAATATATGAAAATTCAAAATTCATTTCATTTCATTAAATCAAGCATTACATTGTTCCTGGAAATGGAAAGTGCGACAATTGGATTTCAAAACTAACAATATTAAAATGCATAAATTAAAACTAGGTGAATATCTAAATCCACCCTAAGACTTTTCTTGCGAAATCATCATCAAATATTTACCGCAACATGTATAAAATATCCGTCAACTTAAATTATGTCGGTGAGCATACTATTTTATCTACATAGTATAAGTATGAATAAAATCTCAAATCCACATGTTAATTGTATACTAAGTCATAAAATCATACTAGCATGCAAGACTAAATATCAACCTAAAGTTTCCGCTAGCATAACCTTATCAGCAAAGTGAATAAGACCGTCAAGCTTGAAATGCATAAATTAAAACTAGGTGAGTATCTAAATCCACCCTAAGTATTTTCTTGCGAAATCATCATCAAATATTTCCTGCAACATGTATAAAATATTCGTCAACACAAATTATGACGGTGAGTATGCTAGTTTGTCTACATAGTATAAGTATGAATAATATCTCAAATCCACATGTTATTGTATACTAATTCATATAATCATACTAGCATGCAAGACTAAATATCAACCCAAAGTTTCCACTAGCGTAATCTTATCAACGAAGTGAATAAGACCATAAAGATTGAATACTTAACAATGACCCAACAAACAGGGTAGTGTGCTAACCCTATAGTGCTTTACATGTTAAGGGAGGCTTTTTAAAGTTAATAATAGATAGCATGCATAAGATTGTCCTAGTATGTATAAACAAGTAGCTTAACAAGCAAGCATGTTTAAGGATTGAGTGTTTGCATAAGATTGTTTGTATGTGTGATTGTGACTTTGATACGGATACATGTTATAACCCAAATAGTGTTTAAAGCGTATAAAAAAGGTCAAGTATGAACTTACGGTTTGCGAAAATTTTTCACAAAAGCGAGTTATCGATCTTGAAGGATGGAGTCACCAAAGTTTACCCTAAAATGGTAAACAAAGGTGTATGAGTATGAGGATTTTATGATTGGAATATAAATGGAAAACTTATAAGTAAGAAAATATATAAAACATATCTTGCCTAGATACTTATTCGGGCACTATTTTTAGTTTGTGTTTTTCATGAGTATTACACCCATTAAAAGTCCAAAATAAGGAGTCTAAAACTAAGATAATTTTCACCTTAACACATAACATTCAACCATGGTTTTGGTTTATATTACGGTTTGGTTTTTGGATGTATTATATATGTATATTATAGTCATGTATTAGAGGTAGGGTAATCCACTAACCTCACGATTTTAACCATTGCACAAAATCACCATATGGATGATCTAGATGGTCATGTATACAAGTATGGAGAACATAAAATAAACTATCTAATTCACTAGGTAACCAAGTGAATATAACTAGACGAGTGCTTCCAACACTGTTATGGTTGGAGACTTGGTGTAGTTTGTTCACTTTAGTGCTTGGAAGTTACTTAGAGATTTACAAGATGAAGAAAATGGAGGTGTGTGACCTCACAGTTTCTGGAATCATACCTTAAAAAAGTCCCACAATAGAACTTGTTGGTAACTTTGTTTGGTGTGCAAAAGTTCCAACAAACAAAGTAAAGTAAAGATAAGTTTAAAAGACTAACAAAAATCCACACTTGAACCTTAAAAATTGTGACATACCATCTTGTTGACCTTGGTAAACAAGTGGTGATGCTTCTAGAAGTTATCCAAGGATGGAGAAAAAGAAAAACAAGAAGAAAAGTGCAAGAACAACTCAAAACTCACTTGTTTTAAACTTAAAACAATCTGCCTAAGTTGAAAATTATGATGATTATAGGGTATTAGAGAGAGTGTTTGGAGTGTGGAAAGTGTTTAGGAGGTAGTAAGGGGTTGTATTTATAGTTGGGATTTGGGTTTGGGTGTTAAATGAGGTAGTTGGGGGTTGAAAGAAGGGAAATGAAGCCAAAATTCATGAATTGAAAACAACCTGTAAGACAAGGTTCCATACGGACCGCAAAGGGTATTGCATACGGTCCGCATGGACTGTCAGAAATCCAAAAATTTTATTTTTGGTCCTTGTGGCTATTGGGTTTGTTATTTGGTGCATTTTAAGGTGTATATAAGTTGTGTAATGTATGAACATGTACGACTATAATTCTGGGAAAAATATAATCTCGATGTATGAGTTGGTTTTAAATATAAACGCGTATTTCGTGATTGTTTACGTATTATGCAAGTATGATTAAACAAAGATGATACAAAATATAGTTTCCATTATGATCAAGTCTCAGAATTGCAAGGATTGAAATTGAAATACGAATTACAAATAACTGAAAAAGAATCGGAAATTACGAAACGTTACACATCATCCCCTTAAAGTAGTTGAACTTGGGTTTATTAAAAGTGTGCAACTGAAGATTGTGGTGAATAGGGATTCTACGAGCCATTTTTTTTTTGTTTGTGATTGAGGATTGAGGAGCTGGAAGTGCAAAGGTCAGAAAATAGGTGCAGGGATAGTGGTAAGGATGTGCATGATTATGTATATGTAGAAGAAAAAGTAGGGGTAATTTCATCATTTTCCTGATTTTGCTTCTCCCAATTTTACTCGGATGGGTACCATTTTTCCTTTGCATTTAATGGAAGTCGTCGTTAAGAAGATATTCAATGATGAGATGGATGGTTCTAGGATTTTGTGGGACCCTTAGAGGCATATCTAGAGCTTAATAAATAATAAAATAATCTTAATAGTTATCTCTTTGAACTCTAAGATTATTTTATTAAATAGTAAATCTTATTTCTGTCCAAAAAGAAATACACAACATAATAATATGTGACATTTTATTAAATAATAAAATAATCTTAATAGTTATCTCTTTGAATATTTTATTAAATAGTAAATCTTATTTCTGCCCAAAAAGAAATGTACAACATAATAATGTGTGACATCAGATTATTATAAAAAAAATGAAAACATAGAGGAATTTATGTAAAATTATGAAGTGTATTGGATTGAAGGAATATAAACTCATTAAATTTGACCATATTTAATGACCAAAATACTTACATAAATCATTGGGTTTAGTTGGATATTTCTAATTTACCAAAAAACAAATATAATGCGACTTGCTTCAACCAGGAATCAAACCCGAATCTGCTAGTTTAAAACCAGTAATATTTTCCACCACACTACTTCCATTACTTGTGATACAATTGTTTCTGCATGTATATGTACTAATATTGCGTCGATAAAAAAAAAAAGTCCTTTAATGGGTTCCATGTGGCACCAACCGGTTGGACAGTCGTCCTTGTCAGCCAATTATCATCATCTACTACTATTCCCTCGCATCATGAATGTATGTACTAATAATATTGCGTCGATAAAAACAAAAAAAATCCTTTAATGGGTTCCATGTGGCACCCACTGGTTGGACAGTCGCCCTTGTCAACCAATTATCATCATCTACCATTCCCACGCATCATGATTGTAGATGTAGGTAACAGTCGCCCTTGTCAACCAATTATCATCACCTACTATTCCCTCGCATCATGAATGTATATGATTAAATAAATAAATAAATTAAATAAATAAATAAATATGTCTATGTGTAATGCATTATGAGGTCATTAATTGGATTTAACATTCCTAGTTGGCTTACTAGAAATGTGAAACTGCTTTCATCTAAAGCTTTTGTGAAGATGTCAATAAGTTGATATTTTGTGGGAACAAAATATATTTTAACGTTTCCCTTCTCTATATGATCTTTGACAAAATGATATTTATATGATCTTTGACAAAATGATATCTAGCATTTATATATTTAGTCTTAGAATGAAATATTGGATTCACGGTTATTGCTATAGCACTTTCGGAGTAACATAAGATTAGATTGGTACCTATGTTAATATCATAATCTTGTAGTTGAGTTCTGATCCACAGTACTTGTGAACAATATACACCAATTGCTACATATTCTGCCTTAGATGTTGATGTTGAGACACATGTTTGCTTCTTAGATACCTAACTTATGAGTTTTCCTCTAGTGAGTTGACAATTACCAAATGTGCTCTTTCTATATATTTTGCATCCTACATGGCCTGGAAAGAAAACATGTTGTAAAGACAATGTCTGGCCTGCTGCTTGTTTGGTACAAGAATGAGCTAATCTTGCCTCTTTACAATCTTTCATCTACTGAAGTGCCATCCGGATCAGAATCCAATTTGGTGCCTACTACCATTGGTGTTTTTGATGTTGAACAATTGTTTAATAAGTATTTTTCTAGAAGGTTCTTTGTATATTTTGACAAGCTTAGAAATATACCTTTTGAAGATTGTTTGACTTATAGTCCAAGGAAGAATGTGAGTTCTCGTATCATACTCATTTCAAACTTGTTTTTCATCAACTCACCAAATGTTTTGAGAATTGAAAGTTTGTAGAACCAAACATGATATCATCACCATATATCTAGACAATGAGAGTATGACCTTTGTGCTTTCTAAAGAATAGAGTAGTATCTATTATATCTTTGGTGAGAGATGATGATACTAAGAATTTAGATAAAATCCCATACTAAGTTCTAGGAGCTTGTTTTAGACCATAAAGAGCTTTATCTAACCTATACACATGATTTGGAAATATGGAATTCTTACATCTTGATTAAGTTAGCCATTTAGGAATGTTGATTTCACATCCATTTGATAAATTGTGAAACCTTTGTAACCAGCAAATTGCAAGAAAGATTAGTAAGACCTCTAATCTTGCAATTGGTGCAAAGGTTTCATCATAGTGTATACACTCTTGTTGGTAATATCCCTTTGCAACTAATCTAGCTTTGTTTTTTTTATCAGTGTACCATTCTCATCAAACTTATTTCTAAATACCCATTTTGTTCCTATAACAGTTTTGTTACTAGGTTTAGGAACCAAGGCCCACATTTATGCTTTATGAATTGTGCAAGCTCTTCTTACATAACATTTATCCAATAAGGATCTTTAAGTTCGTATGTCACCTTTTTGGGTTCAGCAAGGCTAAAAAATCCATAGTGTAAGCACTCGGTAGGTGATGCTTTTCTTTTTCTAGTTTGGACACCTACGATTGGATCACCAATTATAAGATCAGGTGTGTGGTCACAAGACCCTTGTGTGGCTTTTGGAAAGAAAGGAGAGAAATTTGAAGAAGAAGGATGAGAAATGTTAGGAATAGTAGTTATATGTAAGTTTCGTGGATTAGACGTCTGAGTTCTTTCTTCTGTTGTTGTCTGAGCATGGGTTAGGTGAGTGTCTGACTCCATGTCTGAACCCTGGCTATCTTCAGTTGTTTTATGATGACTAATTTCTTCATCAGCTGCAGTATGAAATTTGCATCTGCATTGGATTCGTTCTACTAAACATGGCTTGTGCAATCTAATGAATGCTATTGAGTTGTAGCACCTTCTGTGGTTTGCTAAGTCGGTTTCACATCTATGTTGGTCTGCTGATATGTTCTTGCACCTCTTGAGGTCTGCTGAACTGGATCTTCAGCATTCTTAGTTTGCTGAACTAATCCAGTACCAGCCATGGTCTGCTGAACTCTTATTGCATCATCTGTCGTTTGATTTCTTGCATCGTCTGAACTGTTCTTCACATCATTTGAGTTCGTATATGTCTGTTGATTTATAGTGATATTTTAATTTTTACTTTCGGTAGTTTTCACTTCATTTGTATTATTTAGCTGACCTTCTGATATGTTCAGATGATTGGTTGTAGAAGACTGTTGAGTGTTAGTTGTTGATCCTGTTGAACTTACATATGAGGAATTTGTTTCCTCATTTCCTAACAGTTCATTGACTAATTCTTCTATATCTATATTGTTAGTTTTCTTTCTGTTTTGGTTGGGGGTAGCTTCAGGAATTTTCTTGTAATTTGTGATTCTAATTCTGAACTGTTGTGTTTAGAAGTGAAGTTGTCACAGAAGGTAACATCAATGCTTTCTCTAACTACTAAGAACATAATCTCTAAGATCTTTTGAGGTTAGAGAATAACCAAGAAATATGCCTTTGTCTAATTTTACATCAAACTTGGACATATCATCTTGATCATTGAGAATGTAGCATCTTAAGCCAAAAACATGCATATACTATACATATGGTTTAAGCTTGTTTATGATCTCAAAGAGTGTTTTCTAAAATCGTTTATTGACCATAGATATTGGAGGGGTATGGTCCCAAAAACTCTGTGCTTGCACAAGGAACCATACCCTCAATGACAACATACTACAAGAATAACCTTGCGCGCAATGTGCAACGGTGCGCCATTCTTGAAACCACCAGGTTGCCTAACAACCTTGCGTGCAATGTGCAATGGTATTGCAACATTGATACTAGCAGGTCGCACAACGAACCTTGCACACACTGCACAACGGCAAGTTAGACCTAGAAATGCAGGTCACACAACAAACCTTGTGCACGCACAACGACAAGTTAGACCTAGAAGCACAGGACCCTTGACCCTGCGCGGATCAAACAACCCTCAAGTCGCGAAGTCCTAAAACCTTGCACAAGGCCAAGACCAACATGAGAGCAACTCATAGTCTTGAGAAAAGGACTCACGCTAGCGACTGTCACACAATCTCCACTTTCGGCTGATTACAGGTCTGACACCAGGGACAACTGCCATGACACATGGCTCCATTCAACATCTGACAAAGCGCACCTCCTGCTAGAGATCATTATGATCGATGCAGAGGAGACAGAATGGATATCCCTGGTCATCTGGGCCGGGCCCAAGGCCCATCAGCCCGTCTCCTACATACCTATCTTCGGCTATAAAATAAGGATCATACCACAAAGTAAGACACATGCTTTCTATCTCACTCACTAAATGCTACTTACTTGCTAATTACCCTGCAATCCCAAGTACTTATTCTCACGCCCGAGTGTGGTCATGGAGAAAACCCTCCCTCTTTCTCTCGTGACGAGGCTAACGTAGTTGCTAGTTTTGCAAATAACTCGAAGTGCGATCACCCAGAAGAGCGAACTAGAGACAACCTTTCATGCAGAAGTATTGAGCTTAAGCCAAATATCCCTGGATATTCCTTGTAGTTAACCGGTATTTCTTCATTGCGCCATCCGCTTTTTACTCACCCTTACACCCGTTTCCTCGTTTCATTTTTTTTCTCAAACCTCACTTTCAAATGGCTAACTTTCCATCAAACACACCACGGGGTCCTCGAGCTGAGGGCAAGAACCTAGTTCGTGCCCCTCGACTCGATGGACAAGTGGAAGAAGTTTCCTCCAAAGATGCTGGTGGTCACCACGACTCAGGTCGTGTGAACATCCCAGTAACTCCTGGACTTCAAATGGAGACTCCCTGTGTACCAATCACATCTATCTTACCTCCGGGTGAAACTCTGATGTCTTGGTACATCAAGTCTCAAACGACCCTGAATGCCGTTTACGCGCAACTCTGTGCACAAACAAATGCTTCCGCTGCGCCGGTGCAACCACCTACTACTCACGTGCATGCTTCGACTGCACCACGAGTACTCAGTTATGACTCGCCGGCTGGAGCGAGCATTCCATCACACCTCCGTACCAGGGAAACGGAGTATTCTCAATCGCTGCCCAAACATGAGTCTCACACTCATAGGTGAGCGTCCATCCACTCACGGCTGGGCCCGCATCCTCTAGAGGGGCGGGACACCCAGCGTAAGGAGGATTGAACATATGGCATGGGTGATAGCACCAGTGTGTTTCACCAGCTACCCAAAGATCATGCCGCTTACAAATCTGCGCCACGGGCTATTTACAACCCGAAGGCGGAATACAACTACAACCTGATCTACAGGCCGGCTGAAGCAGCCGAACACTCAAAGTTCATCAAGGAGATCGCGCTAGCACCACTGGAGTGCGCGAAACTACCCTCCAACATGGGTAAGTTTAATGGGTTGACAGGCCCACATGACCATATGCGCCTGTTCACAGGCGCATGTCTGATCAGAGGCTGGACGCTGCCCATGTGCTGTCACTTGTTTGTTCAAACTCTTACAGGCGCTACGCGCCTGTGGTTTGATAATTTACCCACGGGTAAGCTCGCGCCATGGAACGACCTCAAAGACAAGTTCCTAACGCATTTCAGCCAACAAAGGCGGTACGTCAGAGATTCCTCTGACGTCATGAACATCTGGCGGTGTGATGATGAAAGTCTCGAAGACTTCATCACCCGCTACAATAAAGAGGTGCTGGTGATCAGGGACGTGCACGAATGCCTGATTCGTGCATAGTTTAAATACACTGTCCACTGCGACGAGATGATCAAAGTCTTATCGGGAACTACTGGCCTCCCAAAAGCTGGGAGAAACTAATGGCTGCAGCAAAGGTCTATGGACAGATGAAGCGCAACCTAAACTCCAACATACCTCCCCTACCCCAATAGCATCCCCAAGACATGAGCAAAAGTTTTGGGAAGAAGAATAAAAGAGTTGGAGGGAGCCCAGCCAAAACCCTCCCTACTTACCGGTCGACGCATGCGCGACCATAAAAAAGATTGCTACCCAAAGAGCAATCAAGCAGGATAATCGCGATCGTCAGTGGACGCCACTGACGAAGACACCAGCGAAGGTGCTCAGCACTGAAGATCACCAATTTAAACAACCATCGCCGCCGATGAGCAACAAAACGAGTCAAGACCCCAACCTTTTTTATGATTATCACAAGGATACAAGGCATACAACCAAAAACTGCATCTCCTTGTGCATGGAGATCAAGAAGGCGCTGAAAAGTGAAGCTCACCCACTTACTTCAAAACGTGCGCAAGGAGGTGCGCCAAATTACTCGAGGCGAAGAAGGCCTGAGTAACAAGAAGATGAAGGCATCTGTTCATATGATCCAAGGTGGCCCATCGCACAAGCGTGACCATTAGAGAAGTTGTACGACTCACTGGCGCGAGCAACAGGTCATCTTCCCCGTAGTTCCCCGGGGCCCGCAAGAGGACCGTCCGATCGTGATAACTGGCATCTTTGACCATTATCGCACCAATTACATGTTCATAGACCCGGGAAGCTCTATGGACATCATATATGAACAATGCTTCCAACAATTGGACCCAGAAGACAAGGCACGCTTGGAGTCGGTTGACTTCCCACTGACTCTGGTTTATACAATGAAGTATAACGGCGGTTGGCGCATGTGCGTTGATTTGAAAGATCTAAACAAAGCATGTCCCAAAGACCGCTACTCTTTACCTAAAATCGACAAAAAGGTGGATTCCCTCGCTTCATTCAAGGGGAAATGCTTTCTTGACTGCTACAAAGGCTACCACCAGATACAAATGAAGAAAGAGGACAAAGACAAAACCGCATTCCGCACTGACAAAGGAATCTTTTGCTACACAAAGATGCCCTTCGGTTTGCGCAATGCAGGAGCCACCTACCACGTTTAATGGACCATTTCTTCGGAGACGATATTGGCGAAACTGTGGAAGTGTACATTGATGACCTTGTCATTGACGTGTGCGTATATAACCATATTTTTACAATGAAAATTACACACGGACTCGGTTTTAATATTTATAAAAATGATTTATACCTTATCATTAAAACAAACACAAAAGGACAAGTGTACCCTATCATATATGTAGTAAAGTATGGGTAAGAACCAGATGTCGATCCATGGACGCGGGCATACGCTTATGTACTAAATCGTTGTCATTAGTCTACCGGAAAATGAAAGTGAATGAGTTTTTAACTAAAATTATCTAAAAATGTATTCTAAAACATAAAAGACTCCAAATACAAAAATATAATTTTTTCTTTTGTCTTGTTTTATAAACAGCCTAAGCATGTTAACTAAGTCAGAAATGTCACAAAGGCACTTGATCAATCTTCCAATTATAAAGACAATTAACCCATAACTTTGAGGTAAAAAAACCCGTTTGTTTCACTGTTATAAATCGAATCATATACTTATTTTATTTGATAAATTAATTTTATTCCTATCAAATTTATATTATATAAACGAGTATTCGAACCAAATCCATATCATGTTGAACCGACCCGAACTGTATGAACCGAAGCATGTCTCACTTGTCGATCCAATTCATTCGCGTAGCTCGAAACTTAGGAGACCCGAACTGTAACGTGATTAATATGATTACATTAATCAAGTTTATGCTTAATTATATCATTATAATAATTAGTTTATCATAAAAACAAATAATATATATATCACTAATCAAATTAGAAAAGCTGCAAGCCTAATCTATACTCCTCTACGTTTATGATCGACCCAACCCCAAGCCCGAATCCCACTTTTAATTTCAGCCCAAGATGTCTTGTTTATGTGCAGCCCTTGTGCACTCCTTGAAGCACCACAACCTTTTAAGGCTTTATAGTTTCGTAAATTGCATGTAATCTCCCAATCCCCAAAACCTCAAACTTCACTAACCCTAAATCGTGACACCCCTACTACTCTCTTTCCCTTGCTGCTGGTGATGCAAAAACAGGACCCCAAGGGCATCCATATCCCGGTTTCAAGGCTGGTTTATACCCCTTTCTTCACTAGGTATTCATCTCTTGTGTTGTGATTAAAGTTCTTGTAGTTCATACACGTGTTCAGTTGTTAAATCGCGTTAAGATGCCTGCGTTTGTGTGTACTCCTGATGATTATAATGTTCTATCCATGTAGTATGTGTTGCTAGGAATGATGTTTGTGAGGTGACTAAATCGCTTATGTGATCGGTTATAGGGTATTGTTTACGGGTTTAAATCTTGATAGTTCTTAATGTTTTGGTGATTAGTAATCTGAGTTTTTTATGATGACTTGCTGTATGTGATGTTTAAGTGTCGTTGTTGTTCGCTAAACATGTAAACGGAATCATTAGAACTCGCGTAGGAACATTAATAACGATAAACGGTAGGCTGTCCAACAGTTCTAGCCGACTTTAATCGGCTGTAATAACTTATCGGAATCTGGAGTTTCTTGAGTCTATTACGTGCTATTTCGAAATACACTTCTAATGGCGCTGGAATCATGATTTTTGGACGGTGTTTACTATTTTAAATAAATTATTTCGTTTTAGCAATTAAAGCTGCGTTTTTCTGCAGATTTTATGTGTTATGTTTTTAGTTGTAACTAGGAAAATATTTACTGTT
Source organism: Scalesia atractyloides (assembly GCA_947069175.1). Classification (NCBI taxonomy): domain Eukaryota; kingdom Viridiplantae; phylum Streptophyta; class Magnoliopsida; order Asterales; family Asteraceae; genus Scalesia; species Scalesia atractyloides. The sequence continues at coordinate 90,842,099 of CAMTDV010000026.1, read as the reverse complement.
AGACCATGAAATTTATACTGTAGATGGCCGTAGATGTCTGTGCAAACCTCCAACTAGAATTATGTCTATCGGATATCCGAGGATTTTTGAATGAATTTTTCCGAGAGCTGCCGTCAGAAAGTGACGAATCTGAACACTGTTTGGCGCAAGATTTTTCACGGAAAATCCGTCAGGAGTTTGGTCACCAAAATATTACACAATAGTTGATGCTCTGATTCACACGTCTTGTAATATTTTTAGAATCTTTCTCTACACGAACTATTCCGGATGACACTCCGAAAACTGTCCGAAAATGCACTATATTGCTGAATATTTATTGAAGAGTATTTTAAATCTTTCATGACACTTGTATGGTCGCTAAGTGATGTTGTGATAGATACATGCATGTTAAATAGTATTTTATGATAAAATTTGCAAAATGCTAGATTTCGTGTAGGAATATAAGTGTTGCATGAATTCACTCTAATGGAATACATGATAACTATTTTAGGACGCGGTTGATTGTCTTCGCTACTATTTGCACTTTATTTCTTACCGAGCAAACAAATGTGAGTTCACACCTTTACTAAAAGCATGTATTCCTGGTGCTTGGGAACCTTACTTTCCCGGGTATGGGATTGCCTAGTATTCATGGGGATGGAGTACTGTTAAATGCTAATTATACCGATTAATCGCCAGGGCCAGGCGAACAGGATATTAGTTGATAGCGCTATTAGGTTCGACAAACCTCACACCGTACCTGGGAGGACGGGTGTTAACTTTTATGCCTTGGCAACTGGTCAGTGACGATAGACATTGACTTGGGGCACAAACAACTTTCATGGTCAAAGTTTCGGTATCACACAGTTTAGTAGATTAAAGATGGGGTAGCTCCCCATGACGTGTTTTATAAATTAAGTAATTTAACAACCTATGGTTTTGAAAAAAATAATACTGAAAACCCTAAACTCGCCAACTTTATGTTGACTTGCTATTACATGCTTTGCAGGTCGTTAGGTACAGTGCAGGAGTTTGCATTGGAGGAGTGTCGTGGCTGCGTTAACTATTTGAATTGGTTTTATTTAAACACTTATGGTTTTTAAACATCGTTTGGATTTTATTTTTAATTGTTTGCTTCCGCTGTTGGTTAAACTATATTTTTGAACATTTAAACTTTAGATCACTAATCGTGTTGATGGTGATACATTTGATATCTTTAATAGATGTTCAACATTGATTAGTGGCTTGATCCTGGTCGGTCACACCTCTCGCGGTAAAACTCCGCACGTGGAAATTTGAGGGTGTGACAGATTGGTATCAGAACCATTGGTTATAGTGAACTCGGTTTTAAAAGCTATTTAAGAAAAACCAAAGTATAACCGTTTATGTACTGAGCAAGCCGCAACGACACTACATTCCAAAGTGCAAGTCTCTACAAATTAGATTTCATAGCTTACGTATGTGCCTACTTGCTACTTACTTGATGCATTATATATTAGTATGTTCCGTTCATAAGACTCTAGCAATAATAGACCAATTAACCCTAACACATCTCCTCCTAAATCTAAACCTTTCCTTGGCCCGCGAAAAAACAACACGTGAACAATGTTCCTACAAGAGCCCGAACACGAAGGGTCAGTGGAGGTGCCTACCAAGAAGCTTTGAGGGCAAACACTCGGAGAGGCAGTGGACGAGCTCCAACTACTCGAAAGGATCCTAGGAAGATCGAGAAGTAACACTAGAAGGTAGTGACAACGAAGGACTAGTTATCTCCCTCTCCGGTGGTGGCAATTGACATCACCATCCACCGTCTTGCTTATCTATTCTTTTTGTATAACTTAGATGAGGAGGGTCATTCTCATTCAACAATAGATGTTGAATTTAATATTTAATTTGGAACTTATTTGTAGAATTTGCAAATGATTATGATGAAAATGTTTAATTGGATATTATGCGTTGTGGTCAAATCTTCTTTGCTTCCTCATGCCATTATGATGAATTGTATATGTTATATCATTCTCATTTTGTGTTATGTGAATGTAAAGACAATGAGCGGACGTGGCGGTGGACGTGGTAGAGCCAACATGACATCGGCTCAGATTCAGGCTTTAATCAATGCACGAGTTGCTGAAACTCTAGCAGCACACCCGGGAGGTAAAACAAATCGCTTTGTATCACTCTAGAGTATTAAAAATCCTATCTCTGTGCTATCGTAACTCTCCTACTCTGATCCGCTTTGTTTTTGTACTATAGGTCAAGCTGCTCAACCCCGAGCTTGCACCTTCAAGGCATTCATGGATTGTAAACCCCACCCTTTCAATGGTACTGAAGGAGCAGTGGGACTCTTGCATTGGATCGAGAAGGTCGAGTCTGTTTTCGAGATGTGTGAATGCCCCGCCAACAATCAGGTGAAGTATGCAACCGGCACTTTAGAAGGCAACGCGCTTTCCTGGTGGAACGCACAAGTTCAGATGCTTGGATTGGCGGCTGCCAATGCCACTCCCTGGAATGAGTTTAAGGATCTAATCAAGGAAGAATACTGTCATAGAGATGATATTCAGAAGCTCGAGGTGGAGTATTATAATCTGAAGATGGTTGGATCTGAAATTGAAGCGTACACTAAAAGGTTTAACGATTTAGCTGCTCTTTGTCTGAATTGCCCGAGCCTGCTTACAAGATAATTGAGCTCTATCTTAAGGGTTTAGCTCCTGAAATTCAGAGTTTGGTAACTTCAGCTAATCTCTCTATGATCCAGCAAGTAATCCGTCTGGTACACCGTCTCACCGATCAAGTAGTGGAACAGGGCAAGCTGCCCGAGCGAAACAATGCTACTACTGATACTACAAGTGACAACAAACGCAAGTGGGATAGCAACCAGAGTAAGGGTTCTCAGCTTCAGTCACAACAAAGAAAGTTCGAAGACAACATGAGCCACAATCAGCAAACTCTGGCAAATTAAAATCAGGGTGGTTACCAAGGAAACTGACCGAAGTGCAACAAATGCAACCTGCACCACAACGGACCATGTGAAAGGAACCGCTGTCAGCGGTGTAATAGGCAGGGGTATGCGGCGAAGGATTGTAGAAGCCCGTACCCAGTAAGACAAAATCAGCTACAACAGCAGCAGTTCCGACTGAATCAGAGGCCACAGCAGCAGCAACAACAGGGTAACAACCGAGGATGTTTTCAGTGCGTAGCGGAAGGGCATCTTAGGAAAATTGCCCCCAATTGAACCAAAACAACAACAACAACAACAACAACAACAACGATACTGGAAACAACAACAAGAACAACAACCCCAATGGCGAGATGCAAAAGGGCAATCGTTTGTGATTGGCTCGGGTGAAGCAAGAAACGACCCTAACGTGGTGACGGGTATGTTCCTTCTGAATGACTCCTTTGTTTTGGTACTTTTTGATTCTGGCGCGGACCATAGTGTGAGTCCCAAAACAGATTCGGATCACAGTGGTTGATTGTTATCACCCAAACAACTATAGATTAGTTGTTTGAATGTGTAAAAGTTAAGAAAAACCAAACTAAGAAGATGAAGAATCTTGAATGGATCAAACAACTAGTGTTGTATATGAAATCCCAATAACATGTAATCAATAACAGCACCTGGATATTCGGATGTAAGCACAACAGCAAAAATCAGAACACAAGAGAATCACCGAAATCTGTCCAAGAAACTTGGACAATACATTCATTGAAGCGTATATTTATACAAACTGATTACCTAGCGTATTTATTAAATACGCTTGGTTATTAATTACGCCGCCAGAAGATAACTTTCACATGATTGCACTTTTGACCCTTTTAGATTGTCTAACTATTACAAACCAGCTCAAACTATGGATAATCAAGTACCAACGGTCTCAAAATGTTCTAACAATATCCCCCCTAGACCGTTGCGTGCTTCAGTTTCTTCAATCTTATCTCGGAGCTTCAGGGTCTGCGGATGATGCTTGATCGTTTTGTTGCACAGATTGATCGGTAGGTTGGTTGGTTGTTGCTTCAGAACTTGGGTTAACAAAAGCTTCACTTGAGGTTTTTTGGCCCTCCTTAGTGACTCCATATGTGGATGAAGTCGGAGGTGTGGAACGATTTGAAGGTCTGAGTCAGATGATGGATCTTTGCTTGGAGGAGAGGATGGTTTAATCTCAGCTGATTTCTTCTTTCTTGATTCTTCCTTTTCTTTTTTTGCGTCCATCCTGAGTAGTATTTCCATCACTTCAATCTTTCGAGCCCGCACGCGCTCAACTGCCCTTTGAAAAAGCATCCCTTCCTCCAGATACTCGTTTCCTGCTCCAACATTGATCTTGCGTCCGTATAGAACATTCAGATCGGATAGACAAAACATAAATAAATCCATTGGATCTAGGATACGAATGTCTTCATTTGAGTTTGACCTGATGACTGCTTCACCCGTCTTTCCATCGTAAAAACCACTTCTTGAAGTTCGTGAGAGTCACAGGCTGTTAAGGAGGTAGCTTCACCCTAGTTACAACTTTCACACGGTTGATGACCCATGTAATATTTCCCTTTCCGGTGAACGGGTCTTTGTGGTCTTAGAAACACGTCCTAGGGCGTTGAGGCTTGAATACTGAAAATCCTCGCATGCATTCTCTTTGAAATAATCTTTCTAGATCTCTTCCAATCCTTCTATTTGTCGGATTTATCAGTTCGTGCTTGCTGAGCTCTCGTATATCCCAAGTTGGTAAGCTTTGCATGTCTTGGGCATTTCAAAAGTATTGAATGACTCCTCCACGTCGTTTTATCACAAACCAACCGGTTAGATTGCAATACTTCAAACTGATGATTTTATCCGTGATCTCAGTCTTTTCAACTGTGATCACTTGATAAAAGTCTGGCATCTTCGCTCTTTCCTTTTAAACCACTCTGGATGCTGTGGTTCAAATTCATCTCCTCCGTCCGTTTCATACAACACAGCATCTTCCAACCCCCATTCTAGAAATTTAGCAGGCATTTCGTCTTTGTCGACTTCCTCTTCATCACTGTCGTTATCAAGACTAACGTCAACTGCCGATTCAGGACGTTTCTTCTTCTTTTTGGCTTTCTCAGCTTTCTTTTTCTGTTCTCTTTCCCTAAATAAGTCAAAGTTGAAGATGTCTTCGTTCGAGTACCTTGGCTTTCTGTTTGCTGACACGTACAACTCTTGTACCATATCGTGAAGCTTCTCCATCCCCTCTTGTTGAAATCTAATAAATTCTGTTTGCTTAGCAACGTATGCGTGCAGTTCTTTGTTCTTCGATATTTGTTCTTTCAACTTTCTCTTGAGAACATCAGTGTCATTGACTTTGTTCTTCAACAAACAGAACTCCTTAGCGGAAAATGAACCGATTTCTTTAGATAGACGGTTTTAAAGCTCTTGAATAGGTCTGGGTCAAGAGGGAACTTGCTGATGAGGAGGTTGAGCCGGTACTGGAGGTTTGGGTGGAACGCTTGCTGATGATCCTTCCCCTGTTTTTCTCTTCTTTGGCACTGCAGCCTCGCTTGGAGAGGGTTCCAGTGGATCAGCGAAAAGTCCTTCCACAAATCTATCAAACTGTTCTTGCTCTGACGTAACAACCGCAGGGGTTTCAGATTCAGTCATTTCCCTTCTCTTCATTCTCCTCTCCTGTTTATCAGCCTCCGAAACTGCATGGATGGCTTGCATTCTTTCAATTTCTTCCCTAGTAGATCCAGCTCGAATTCTATCAGCCATGATTCGTTCTGGATTTGGTGCATCTTTCTTACTTTTCTTCCTTGACGGTTCCTCTTCGACCACTTTCTTTCCTTTTTCTTTACGCTTACGTACCAATGGAATTTCTTCTTCTACTTCAGCCTCTTCATCAACATCAACGGGATGACTTCCACCTTCTCTACCTTTTCTTACCTTTTCTCGATACTTGTTGTATGCAGCTAGAACCACTGGAAGTCTTTCTTCACTATACATCCAATTTTCTAACATCACCCACTCTTTGGTTTTCAACTCGGTAATCTGCCTTCCTTTGGGTAGTTGAAACTGATACGTGTTTCCATCATGTGGCAGGTTTCGATACTGATCGTCAATGAGCAATTGCACAAATCTAGGATACATTGCCCATGCACCTTTATTAACGTTGTCGATCATGCAATAGAAAATTAATCCAGAAATGTTGAATGGCTGATTCATGCACAGATTCAGCATAGCCGCGGACCACTCTAAATTCAACCCATCATAACCGCCTTTTCGATGACAGATACTTATACAGAACGTGTGCAAAATGAACCTCCAGTCTTTCGTAAGCCCTGACTTCTTGATCTCGTTTTTGTGATGAAAGTCTCCAATATAGTTCATACCACGAAATCCTTCTAGAATTTCCTCTTTCTTTAACTTCAAAGGATCACTGGCATTGTCTCAGAGGCTCAGAACCTTTCGAATTCATTCCTCAGTCACTTTAATTTCGTTGTTCCGTACTGTCGCTGTGATGTGCTTGACGTTGTTCAGCGTTCTTACCCTTGCCGTTTTCCAGAATTCTTCTATGTGGATTGAGTAGATTGTGGGATTTGCCTGGACTGCGTAGCTAATTTTACTCCGCGACAGCCAGTCCATCACGTCTTCAAATTCGGGCTCTGGAGGAACTAAAGTGATGTGCTGATTGTGTTTTCTAGTACCGTCCCAAACTAACAGTTGAGCCATTTCTGAAATGTGGAAACGAGCCAAGTCAGATATATATATAAATGTTAGAGAGAATTAAAATATATATATATATATATATATATACACACATAATATTTATACATAAAACAAAATTTAAAACAAATTTTAGAAACTGCTGTTATCTATGCTGAACGTCAAAGATATATACGCAGACTGTTTGAATGGCGAATTTAAGTAAAACCGGCGTAAATGATTAATTACGCTATCTTGACCGGCGTATTTCTCTAATACCCCGTTTGCTTGAACTCTCGTTCAAGACTTAAATCCACCATTCTGATGTCTAGAACAAATACGCTGTCGACAAGAAGCAAATACGCCTGATAAAACTTATTTTCAATGAACATAAATTAGCTTATTTAAGTATAACCAGTGTAGATAGACTATCTTCGCTGGCTTAACCGGCGTATTTGTCTACTACGCCGGCTACTTGAACTCGCGTTCAAGACTTAAATCTGTTAACCAATGTTCTAATTTATTACGCTATCTTCAAAGACAAATACGCCGTATTCAAAGTTAAATACACCACATTCATAAATTTCTTGATAAACCCTTTAAAACCGGAAGTAAACCAAATTCAAATGTATATATACAAGGTAACAGTATATGAAATTGACGCATTATATCAACAAACAATCGACATATGAAAACCAAGAACATACCGATATCGATCTTATAATGTCTGATTTTATTACTTAGTGATGATAGAAAGTGAATGTGGGTTTTGGGGTTGAAGAAGAAGATGACGAGGTATATTTGAAAATGTTTGCAGACAAATGAAGCTGAAATATATATTGAAATATATATATATATATATATATATATACACATATATATATACATATATATATACATCAATGTACATATGTATATATACATGTATATATATATATATATGTATATATATATATACATATATGTACATACGTATATACATGTATATATGTATATATATATATATATATATTTGCTTTCCAGCGTATTTATTAAATATGCTGGGACAATAATTACGCCGCGATGAAGGTTTTGAGAGATATCTTCAAACTTAAGAAATCTAAGAATCAAATACGCTCGGAAATTTTAACTTTTCTCGAAAAACGTGCCCCCTTTTGGTTAAAAGTAGTGCAAGAATTTAAAGAATAAGCTTAAGAAAAATGAAAAATTGCAATTTGGATCCTGAAAGTTCTTTTTGGGGCCAGGAAGTCTCCTTTTTCACACAAGATTTTTTGCTTACTGACTTGAATCCTATGAATTTCCTGCAAAAGATCATACTGGTAACACTTCGTTCGTTTGAGATAAAATATTAGATATTTTAAATAATTAAGGCACAAGAAAAACTGTCAGTATGTTTGTCCTTTTAAATCCATGCACCTATCTTTCAACATGTGATTGGAGAGCCTTTTATCATGTTGCGGTAATATTGACAAGAAATTCGATGTTCCTCCACTCATGCTGAAACAGTCAGAATGTTGTGCCCGTGAGTCCCACATCAGGACATACCCCCGCGATCAAGGTATGCGCAAATATTCCTCATAGCAGGTGAGTATATTGACTTCATTTGTATTTGAAATTTCAATGTTAGACATTTGGTGTTCAGGTCAGTACTTCCGTAGAGCAAAGAGACCAGGTCTAACGAGGGCTATGACACATACCAAATATAGTACGATTTAAGCACTTGAATGATTCTCAATGAGAGCTTCATTTGTGTAGGGTTTTGGCCGCATTGGCTCTTTTTGAAAAGATATCATAATTGTGTCCAGGTCAGCATATATCTGGATGCAGCAGAAGAGCAACTATGATATCCCCGAATGATTAGTCAATATAAAGACCCGAAATCTCGGACTTTGGCAATCTATCAACACAAGATTTAAGACCATTAAGCCATACGGCGCAACGTGTTACCCGCAAGTTGCACAACATTGTGGGTATCCAAAATTCTTGTGTGTTCGTTAGAATTTGTCTCCTTTTCGTAGTTTACTTCAAGGTATTGCTGAATCTACTGATATGTTGTTGCTTGAGGCCTTAATCTTTTTATGTTTTAAGATCAAAACAAAGTGTTAGCAGTTTTTCTATCATTTCTCGTGCAGGTGCCAAATAAAGGATTTTGTCTCAACAATATTTTCTGGAAACTTCCCCACCTTAAAATTTTATTTTCGAGAATCCATTGCTTGAAAAGAAATTTTAACTTTGCAGAAAATCTTTTTGTTGGGCACATTTTATGAGATTATTATTTATTATGAAAACCATTTTTTTTCACTCAAGGAAGTTGACCATCTCCAACCAGGTTACCAGCTGGTTGAAGCGAGTTTTATCGAAGGCTTTCGTGAATATATCAGCTTTCTGTTGCATCGTATCCACCGGCACCACTTGAATATATCCTTTCTCATATGCATCTCTGATCGCATGAATTCGAATTTCGATGTGTTTGGTTCTGGAGTGGTGGATAGGGTTCTTCACAATTCCAAGACATGCTTCGTTGTCGATGAATATAGGAGTTTCATAACGTTGATTCCATAATCCAACAACTAATTTTGTATCCAGAGAACATGAGAACAACAACTGTAAGATGCCGTGTATTCAGCTTTAGCAGTTGATGTGGAGACTGTTTTCTGCTTTTTGCTTTGCCACCAAATGAGATGATTTCCTAAAAATTGACATCTTCCGGAGACGGACTTTTTGTCAACTTTATAACCTGCATGATCACTGTCAGAGTAGGCAATTAAATCAAAATTACTATCTTTAGGATACCACAAACCAAGCTTGGGAGTTCCTTTCAGATAGCGTAAGATTCTTTTAACAGTAGCTTCATGAGATTCTTTCGGATCCATCTGAAATCGCGCACAGAGACAGACAGCCCACATAATGTCAGGCCTACTTGCGGTCAGATACATTAACGAGCCTATCATAGAACGATAGAAGGATTTATTCACGGGTTTTCCTTGAAGGTGAGAGGAAAGTTCCGTCTGAGCAGCAAAGGGAGTACTGGCATTCATGTTGTACTTGGAGAGAATATCTCTAATATACTTAGCCTGATGAATGAGTATGCCGTCTTCTCTCTGCTTCACTTCTAATCCCAAGAAAAATGTAAGTTCTCCCATCATGCTCATTTCGAATTTTTCCTTCATCACTTGCTTGAACTCCCTGCAAAGAGCTTCATCAGTCGACCCAAAGATGATATCGTCTACGTAGATCTGCACTAGCATCATGTCATCTCCGATCCGCTTTATGAAAAGAGTCATATCAATCTTCCCTCTTGAGTACCCACATTCCAGACGATATGTTGACAAAGTCTCGTACCATGCTCGAGGAAGTTCATAGAGAGCTTTGTCAAGCTTATAGTATTTCGTGGGGAAGTGAGGATCTTCAAAACCTTGAGGTTTATAGACACAGACTTCTTCTTTCACTTTCCCATACAAAAAAGCACTCTTTAGATCCATCTGAAACACCTTAAAGTTTTTGAACGAAGCATAGGCTAAGAAGATTCTGATAGCTTCTAAGTGTGCAACTGGTGCAAAAACTTCCTCATAGTTAATCCCCTCCTCCTGCCGAAAACCTTGAACCACTAATCTTGCCTTATTTTTGATAACTACACCACGGTCGTCCATCTTGTTTCGAAACACCCACTTGGTACCAATTGGATACTTTCCATCTGGTAAATCAATGAGTTCCCAGACTTTGAGTTTCTGAAATTGGGCTAATTCTTCTTGCATTGCTTGTACCCAGCTGGAGTCTTGAATTGCTTCTTCGATACCTCTTGGGATAGACTGCGAGAGAAAAGCTGCATACAGTCCTGTGTTGATGGTATGTGTTTGTCCGCGTGTTCGAACTCCATCTTCAACAGAACCGATGACATTTTCAATTAGATGGTTTCAATTGGTCTTGTATCCTGCGTTGGTGTGAGTTTCCACTTGTTGAGGCAGATTGGTGAAGTGTTCATCGACGTAGATAATTGGAGTTTTGTCTTCTTTAGGAGGTTCATCCATAGCTTGCTGTGAAGAAGAATCATCATGTGCGGATGCATTCTCAGCAGATGTGTCACCATTTACTTCGATAACAGGAGGAGTAGGAGAGGCAGAGGCAGGGGTGAAACGGGTTGTAAAAGGAGTGAAATCAATGTCTGAAGGATCAAACAATGGCTCCAATGGAGTGGATTCTGCAGGGTCAGATTCAGTGATGGGTTCAGCAATGTCGAAAGTGTTGAATACAATGTCTACGTCATAAAACCAATTTGGCGCGCTTCCAGTGTTAGTGGAGTTTCCTTCTTGAAATCAACGTAATATGATTCAATCACCATCTTCATCCGTTTGTTGTAGACTCGATATGCCTTTTAAGAAGATGAATAGCCCATGAAGTAGCATACATCACCTACTGCTTCAAACTTGATGAGATTATCTTCAGTGTTGAGAAGTGTGCATGAGCATCCGAACGGTCTGAAGAAATCTATCAGAGGCTTCCTTTTGAAAAGCAGTTCATAAGTTGTCTTTCCGTGAGGTTTGACAATCAGAACACGATTCAAAACGTAGCAAGATGTGTTGACCGCTTCAGCCCAGAAGATTATGGGAAGCTTGGAGTTGACAAGCATAGTTCTAGCAGCTTCGATGAGAGTTCTGTTTTTGCGTTCCGCTACACCATTTTGCTGAGGAGTTATGGCAGCACTATATTGAAGACGAATTCCTTTTTCTTCGCAGAAGGAGACAAACGTATGATTCTTGAATTTCGTACCGTTGTTGCTTCTTACGGATTTCACCTTCAGCTTGATTACGTTTTCAATCATAGGGATGAAGCTTTCAGAACGAAAGCTGTCTCACTCTTAGCTTCGAGGAAATACACCCATGAGTACATTGAAAAATCATCTGTAATTTCCAAACAATAAGATCTTTTAGCTAAACTTTTAACGCTTATGGGCCCGAAAAGATCCATGTGAATTAATTGCAGTGGGGCGGAAATCGTATTCACTGCTTTGGACTTATGAGGCTTTTTATGTTGCTTTCCTTGGGCACATGCGATGCATTTTTCAGAAAAAGGTAAATCTTTCATAGGTAAACCTCTTACTAGATTTAATTTAGAAAGCTTATTTATGTTTTTAAAGTTCACATGCCCCAAACGCCTTTGCCACAGCAGTGATTCCGATTCAGATGCTTTTGAAATAAGACATGTCAATTGCTCATTTGATTTGGCATTTTTCATATTCAGCACGTAGGCATTATTTTGGCGGGGAGCTCTAAGCATGATCATTTTTGGAGGGACGAAGTATTCGGGTTTGAGGAATAAGCACTCCGTGCCATTGAACAGCACCGCAATTCCTTTGTCACAGACTTGTGAAACACTCATGAGATTGTAACACAATTCTGGAACATAGTTCACACTCTCCAAAGTAAGTGCTTCCGACACGACGCCACCCATTCCGACGATCTTCCCTCCCTTTTCGTCTCCAGTAAAGGACACAAAATCACCACCGATAACTCGAAAGTTTGTAAGCAGATCCTTTAATCCGGTCATATGCCTGGAGCAGCCGCTGTTAACATGCCATATATATTCCATGAGCATCCGAAGCCATTTCTGAATCTTATTCTGTTATACAACAACAACAAAAGGTATTTACAGGTTAGCTAGCTTTTGGAACCCAGACTTGCTTTACATTAGATCTATCATGATTTTGAACAAGAGAATTTTCTTTTCTTTTCCAAAAACAAGTTGAGTCAACAAAGCATTTTACTGATTTCTTTAGATTGTCAAATTGATCAGTAAAACTCTTAACGAGATCTTGATTAGGTTTAGAAAATTTCTTGCTTTTGAAATGTTTCACAGTATGTCCTAAATGACCACAGCGAAAGCATTGTTTGCAGTTCGATCTTTTCTTCCTGGGTGCTGAGTGCGAAGACGATGTATGTGACGAGAATCTGGAGTTGCTTGAGGAATCTGATGATGTAACATGGTTTGAATCTTTGACTTTCTTCTTGTCAAGATGATGTTTGTCTTCATTTTCATCCTCACTGTGCTCACTGTCTGATGAAGAGGTTGTTGATTCTTGACTTTCATTTGACATTTCTCCATCACTTTCTGAAGTTGATGTGCTTGAATCATCTCTACTGCTTTCTTCAGTAAAATCTTTATCGGTCTCTGAAGTACCTGCAACTGATGGAACAAACTCAGGAATTTCCTATGTGAAGAACTTTCTAAATCTGTTTTTCTTCAATTCTGGCACAAAGACAGGAGATTCAAGCATAACATTTTCATCATTAAAAACAGAGTTTAAGTCATGACTCTCAATCTTAGCAAGCAATTGGTTGTGAGTCTTAAGTGTAGGCGCAAGGCCATTACAGTCATCCTGAATGTTCAATTTTGGCTCAAGGCCGTTACAATCATCCATCCTAGATAAACTATTACAGTTATCCTGAATAGAAATTCTGTTTGTCTCATTACAATTCCAGGCAAATCAATTAACTGTTGAGTAACTGTCGCCTGAGTAACCGATTCCTATTTTTGAACCTCCACATTCATCTTCCTCATCGCACACATATTCTTGACCCTCACACAGATCTGCATTGCTTTCAGACATGTTAGTATTGTTTTGTTGTTTGTAAAAGTATTTTGATCCAAAATATCATTTTTATTGATTGAATCATTTTTAGGATGAGGAGATGGCATAGGGACATAATTTTTGCTGTGCCGAGGAGGAAATAATTTTCTTTCATTTCCGAATTTATCCTTATATCCAATTCCATCCTTGATGAATATCGGTCGTTTGCAGTTTACCATATCAACCAGTGCTTTTTGACTAATTTTCCATTTATCAATAATGATTTGCAATTTGTTATTTTCGTTTTGAAATTTTCTAGTTTTTGGTCAAATCATTTATGATAAAATCTTTTCTGAAAACAAATTCTTTTAAAGTTTTCATCTCAGCTATAGTTGAATTTAACTTTCGCTGATATGTAGCTTCATTTTCTTTTAGTCCTTGATTAATTTTCAAAACCTTTTCTTTTTCTTTAATGATGTCACGGTTGAGAGATTTGTAGTGTGCCATGACGTTCAAGCATGGTTTGGAGCACAGCTTCGCTTTGAATTCATATGGTATGCTATTTACCAAATCCTTATCCTCAGTTTCTGACTTCATGCCGGTGGTAGAAGATCCAAGCGCCTCATTCTTGCCGCAACTGATGGTTTCCTGAATTGCAGGCTTTGACTCATTCATTTCAGCTTTCTGTTTTCCCTTCTCAGCGGTTTGTTCAGCAGGATTGATGATGCTTTTCAGACTAGTGTCATCTTTTGGAATATTGGCGGTTTGCATTTCACCACGGTTTGAAGTAGACGTGACAGAGATAGTGGTGATGTTTGCCATGAGGGCCTTGTTAACTTCTCCTTTAGCTTCAACTATTTCGTCTGACCAGTCATAATCTTCCACAACTAAAGCCTTTTGATTGTTTTCAGCAATGCTGTCACTTCCTTCAATGGCCACCGGTCTTCTTGTCTGGTTGAGCTCGGCATTCTCGTTCTTCAGCAATGGACACTCCCTTTTGAAATGGCCCAAGTTTTTGCAATTGTAACATCTCAGCTTGGACTAGACAAATCCAGCCTTTCCAAGGGCCATCCTTTTTCCTGTTTTATCTTGGAATTTCTTCAATCTAAGAGTTATCATTGCCATCTGTCACTTCAGATCCATCTCCTCCATGTCGTCAGGATCCACTTGATACATGTCTTCAGCTGTGAGGAAATCTCTCTTCAACTCTCCTGACATACGAGTCTCGTAGCTGCTTAAGAAGGTATTAAACAAAGCGACATGTTCCGTGGATATCTTAGAGGCTTGAGCGTCGCTGGCCACAGTAGTCTTCTCGGAGGATGGCGAGGCCTTCACAGAGCTTGCGGAAGCATTCGGATAAGATTCGACAACACTTTCAGAATTTAATCCACATGAGGTGATAGGAGCAAGAAATGCCATATTCTTGGGGGTCGAGGTTGCAGCAGCTTGCTGAGTAATCTTCTGAGAATGACCAGTTTGGTTCATCTCTCTTTTGACAATGTCCATTTCGAAGGCTTTTAGAGTGTTGATCAGTTATGAGAGTGTAACATGAGTTGTGCTAGTTAAGAAAGTTCTCTTAATCATCATGCATTGAAGACTCCATTCTTTGGGGAGAGAGTCTAGCAGCTTTTTGATCGATGCATAATTTGCGACAGGGTTTCCCACTTTCTTCATCTTAGCTAGCACTCCCAGAAATCGACTTATGTGCTTGGATAAGCTTTCGCCACGAACACTTCCAAACATGTCATACTCTTTCTGGACCATGTCTCGTTTGTTGTCCACGAGTTCCTCATTTCCTTCATAGTGGTCTATTAGTGCTAACCACAGTTCATGTGCTGAGGTGTATTCTTCAAACAAGTTGTTATCGTCCTTGGACAGAGCCATAGTAAGAGCAGCATGAGCCTCCTGTCACGTTGAATCAGAGTTCAATCTGTCACACCCCGACCCACAGCGGAATAAAAGTCGGGCATAATTGGGTTATCACCAAAGCTCATGATATTTACTAAGAAGTTTCATATTTATTAAATTCAAATTACAAACTTAAATATCCAAAAACAAAACTCATACAATTACAAAGGAAAACGAAACTATATATTTATTCCAAAGCATTAACTTGTTTATTCTTCTAGGCCATCCTAAGTGTTTCCTGTCTCGACTGGATCAACTGTATCATGTGTAAAACAGGGGAGATTTTGGGTCAACAAAAGTTGGCGAGTGAACCTTGATAAAACATTTTAACTAATTTCTTGTTTTATTTATTAAAAAAATTCGTGCATTAATCACATGTGAGCAAATATATATATGTAAACAATCACAAACCACTTTGGATGAGTATATGACATGAATGATGATGTATCTGAGATCAAGGCTCAATCAAACGGAGCCGATCTAATGAGGCTCCTGATGCTCAACCCGTATCCCACGGGGAACTGATGGGCCTAATGAAATGCGTGCACTGAAATGATAAATTTAATCCACATATAATTCACACAACAATCAATACACATTTGATCACGGATATGATGTATGCATAAGTGTTTAAATAAAATAAAAGAATAGTACGACATATGATACACCCAAAAACAAGATTAAAACGGGGAATTGGTAGAGATTCACTAACAGTGGATGCGTTTCTTGATGACGATGAATGCGCACGAATTTATGATTCAACCGACGAGGGAAAACTAACCTAAATAATAACGAAATGATTCGATAAATAAATAAATTTTATTGAGATTAATATTTTTAATTATTGCTCTTAATGAGATTTTTAGATTTATTTTTGTGAGTTTAATGCAAATTTTTAACCTTAATAATCTTTATTTTTAAGTATTTTTAAATAATTTTTCAATTTAATAAAAAAATAAGAAAAAAAAATTAAAAAAAAAATGGGTTGACTTTATCAGGTTTGACCGGGTCTGACGGTCGGATAGCAGGTAATTCAGGCAGCGTGTGAGGTTCGAACTTGTGACCTCTCGTATGCGTGCACGCAGCTCTACCAACTGAGCTACGTGTCTAACCCGAAATAAACTTTATTTTAATTATATATATATACTAACTAACTTTAATTATATATTGTATTTATTCAAAAAGGTTTTTATACTGATCAAACCGGTGGTGGGATGGGTTTCGAACCGGCGTCCATGCGATGCCTTGCACCCGGCCCAACCAACTGGGCTGGGTGTCTAACCCATTTATATTATGATTTTTATTAAACTTAAATATTAACTGGAAGGTGTTCTGGTTGACTAAAAAAAATTGAGTTTTATTACTGGAAACCGGTTGTACGCACGAGTCGATCCTGTGACCTGCGCTATGTATTTGCACACAGTCCACCACTGGACTGTGTGTCTAACCTGATTAAAAACCTGAATTTTATTTCACTTATTCATTTTAATAAGGTCGTCTTCTTCATTAAAACTAGAACTCAGAACACAATTCCGACTGCGGTATGTTTAATCAGTTTAAAGTTGAAACATACTAAGTAATTGATTCAAAAGGATTATACCAGACACGCGTGACCTTGACTTCTCCGATGGAATTCCGACGGCGAACCGACTCCGGCGAAGCGATATACAGAGAACAGAGAGGATGTGGTGTGTTTGTAAGTTTAGAAGATTGTATAAACGAGTTTAATCGAAATGTAGGATCGGTATTTATAGAGTATTCAGTTAGTTAGGAATTTTTTCGGTTTCAAAAGTGATTTG
Source organism: Scalesia atractyloides (assembly GCA_947069175.1). NCBI lineage: Eukaryota > Viridiplantae > Streptophyta > Magnoliopsida > Asterales > Asteraceae > Scalesia > Scalesia atractyloides. The sequence goes on along the minus strand of CAMTDV010000026.1, from coordinate 90,825,193 downwards.
AATCTCAATGATTCCGTTTCAATTACGTTGGTGCTGCTTTCGGTTATGACTGATAATTGGAAACGGATGAAGAAGATTGCCCACAGAACCCGCTGGCGGTTACAGACCAGATGTTTGAATTTGCAGGTTTAAGCGGTCCACATTATAATACTTAAATGTTTCCTTTCATAACACAAATGTGTGTGTAGTGTAGCGGTGAAGTCTGTGTGTGTATAAGTGGGAGACCGGGTTCGAGACCCGGCTACCCTGTTTATTTTTATTTTTTGTTTCTTTTTCTTTTGATTTATTATTAGAGATTAATTTAACTTACTTTTTGTTTTATTTATTAATTATGGTTTTTAAATTCTAAAATATTTATTAACTAAGAGATATTTAAAATAACCGGAAAAATAAATACGCAATGAACTTTTAACCGAATATTTGATTATTAAACGAAGCGGGTTTTGAACCCGTTTTTCATAAATGTTACACTATCTTCATCTGTGAACATTGATGGATCTTCATTGATTGTACGAATGTCATCACGAATTATCATTGGGACATGCGGACCCACAGTGACTGACATCCATTGAGTATAGTCGGTATACTCAAAGAAGGCTTTGATCCTGTTTTTCCAGCTGCTGAAATCTTCTTATCCTTTCAACTTTGGTGGCCATGTAGCAGTTCCAGTTTCTAACTCGGCTTGGACAATCGGATTGAGTTGATTGAGAGACATGATTGACAATCGGTGATCAAATACGCTGGAAAGTGATAAATCAGGAAACAATTTCGCTGCAAAGTAGACAAATACGCTACAAATGAAATCAATTACGCTGCACTTGAAAATTAATTACGCTGCACTTGAACTCAAAAGCTAAATCCGTTGGATATTAAAAAATAAACAAAGATTTGGTTAATTTCGCTGAACACCTTGATAAAATCGCTGAGGATTTGTATCACTGACTTTGAAGTCGCCTTCGATTAAATTCCCTGGCACTATTACGCTCAAACTTAAGAAATTCACTGGTTTAAACCCAGCGTATTTGTTAAATACGCGATATTCAAACTTAAATACGCTGTCTTCAAAAGTATCTACGCTGGCTTCAAAAATAAATACGCCCAGAAGGGTTTTAATGCAAACAAAAACCCTCTAATCACCCAAAAACGACTCGAAATTCATGTTTCTTTGTAGCTAAATGACCAAAAAGTTTACCAAACCACTGATTAATAACAACCTAAAGATTAAACACACCAGATCAAGCCATTTTAAGCCCAAAAATTTGAAAACCATAAAACTTTGAAAACTTTTGTAAAACCTTCAAAACTTGAAAAATTTTAACAAAAACTCAAACAATCAAGAGCACAAGGCTCTGATACCAAATTGTGAGTCCCAAAACAGATTCGGATCACAGTGGTTGATTGTTATCACCCAAACAACTATAGATTAGTTGTTTGAATGTGTAAAAGTTAAGAAAAACCAAACTAAGAAGATGAAGAATATTGAATGGATCAAACAACTACTGTTGTATATGACATCCCAATAACATGTAATCAATAACAGCACCTGGATATTCGGATGTAAGCACAATAGCAAAAATCACAACACAAGAGAATCACCGAAATCTAAACAAGAAACTTGGACAATACATTCATTGAAGCATATATTTATACAAGCTGACTACCTAGCGTATTTATTAAATGTAACATCCGTCAAAAACCGGGTTATCCAAACCCGCTTCGTTTATTAAACCAAATAATCAGTTATAAATTTTGTCGCGTATTTAATGCTCAAATTAATTTTATACGATACATAATTAATAAACAAATTAGAATTTTAAAACATAATTATTAACTAACAAAAAAATAACAAATTAAAAAAAATGTGGAGACGCCGGGTTTCGAACCCGGGTCACCCACTAACTTATACACACATAGTTTTCACCACTCCGCCACACGCTCATGTTGTGAAGAAACTAAGCAAATAAAACTTAAAGTCTCACCCGCGAACAATCCGATTTCAACCAAAACTGAAACCGCCAATCAATCTTCAATCAATCATTGAATTTTCGCGATCATCTTGGGCATAACAGACAACTGGGCATCGGTTATAACCAATCCATTAACTCAATTCGAATCAAAACTGATCAAACCGTATGATTTTGGAATTTGAAACCGAAATGTAATTAAATTCGAGTTATACTTTACATCGATGTATTCACCATTTGAGTTCGCGAGTCTATCAAACTTACTCTCTCAAACTCGCTCTGAAAACCTCGCCGTAAGTCGCCGGAATCCTCTGCAAGTTAACCGGAAGTTATCGCCGGAAAACCGAAGAATCTATCCCACTGTTGCTTTACTTTATAAACAGGACATCTAGAGCTCATACCGAAATCACCCACACTTACCTTAAACTCCCTGTAGAGTCTCTGTCGCAAGAAATACATCGCCGGAATTCTCTGCAAGTCACCGGAAAACCGAATCCATTTCATCCCTTCTGCTTTACTCTAAAATAAGACCTCTAGAGCTCAGACAGAAAGCACCACACTCACCTCAAACTCTCTGTAGATCCTCTGTCACAAGTTACACTTCGCCGGAATAATCTGCTATCGTCGAAAGTCAACCGGAATTTACTGTCGGAGTTAAACCGAAAGGTCTAAACACCTCGCCCAATCGATACAAACATTTAACTTTCTTCAATACTGTTTATATGCATTTGTTTAAACTGGGAATCGAAATTATGTGGGCTAACAGTCGGGATTGGGAGTTCTGGGTTGTTTTAACGAAGAAGATGAAGTTTAGATTGTGTATATATTTAATATAAATCGGGTTATATCTCGGGTTAGACACACAGTCCAGCGGTGGACTGTGTGCATTTGAAACATAGAGATACCGAGTTCGAGTCTGTCCTTGTTCCGATTCGTCACAATATTCAAACCTTTTTATAAAACCCAAATACGAAACCTTTCAGTTAGTATATAAGATTAATAAAAACAAGTATTTTAACCAGGTTAGACACACAGTCCAGCGGTGGACTGTGTGCAAAGTTAAACCACAGGTCACGGGTTCGAAACTCATCATGCGCACCGGTTCGACTAGTTTAAAAACCTTTTAATTAATTAAATGAAATTCTGAATAATCTAAGTAGTATATAAATATAAGTAAAAACAGAAATATTTCGGGTTAGACACGTAGCTCAGTTGGTAGAGTTGCGTGCACGCGTACGAGAGGTCTCGGGTTCGAACCTCACTCAGCGCATATAATAAACACGGTCCGACCGGTCAACGGTCCGGTCAACGGTCAACGCTCGGTCAACGGTCAAAGTCAAAAAGTCAACATTTTCATATTTTTTTTATTATTTTTATTTATTTATTTAATTTAAAAATCAATTAAAAATACTTAAAAATAATATTTTCAAAGTGAGAAAGTGTCCTTAAACTCACAAAAATAAATCTAGAAATCCTATTAAGGTTATGAATTAAAATTATTAATCTCAAATAAAATCCTTTTATTTACCGAACCACTATGTTATTGTTTAGGTTAGTTCCTCTCGTGGTTAAATCCAAATTCGTGCGCATTCATCATCAATCCAAGAAACGCAACCACTGTGAGTGAATTCTTACAAAATTCCCCTTTTTATTCATGTTTTGGGGTGTATCATGTGTCGCTTAATTTAATTCGCTTATTCAAACTCGTGCTATACCATTATATGATCTAAACATAGAATGCAAATATTGTTTGTTTGCGATGTATTACATATTGTCAAGTTGTATGCAAATTATTTGTTAGGCCCATCAGTTCCTCGTGGGAGACGAGTTGAACAACGCGTGCCTCAAAACTCATTCATTAGGCCCATCAGTTCGTTGAACAACGCGTGCCTCAAAACTCATTCATTAGGCCCATCAGTTCCTCGTGGGAGACGAGTTGAACAGCGCGTGCCTCAAAACAATCATTTGTTGTATGTGTGTGCAATATTTAATATTATATGTTTTGTGAATAAATTTACATCTACATTTACTCATATGTGGTTATGCACTTTATTTTATAATCAATACAATAAACACGTTTAAATGTTTTCATAGGATTCACTCGCCAACTTTTTGTTGACCCAAAAACCATTTTTACACATGATACAGGTAGACAGGTGGAAGCAAGGAACACATAGGAAATTGCCTTAGAAGAAAAATAATGAAGTCTTGAAAAATGTATAGAACATGTTGTACTAGTATGATTGATTGTAATGATTCTCCTTTAAATTGTAATAATAAATATGAAAAATTATAATAAATGTCATGAGATTTGATGAAAACCCAATCATGCCCCGATCACCTTTTTCCGCTGCGGGTCGGGGTGTGACATTAAATACGCTGGGTTATTAATTACGACGCCAGAAGATAACTTTCACATAATTGCACTTTTGACCCTTTTAGATTGTCTAACTATCACAAACCAGCTCAAACTATGGATAATCAAGTACCAACGGTCTCAGAATGTTCTAACACGTAGTTATGTTTCCACGAACTTTAGTACATTACTTAGGCCTGCCCCAACTTCTCTTGACCGTAAGCATAGTTGAGCTAGCTAATGGAAAATCTCTTGAGGCAACACGTATTCATCGCGACTGTAATTTGGAGTTATCTGGCCACAAATTTGCGATTGACCTCATCCCTATCACTCTCGGAAGTTTTGAGGTCGTAGTCGGGATGGATTGGCTATCCCTAAATCGCGCGTAGATACTTTGCCATGAAAAGGTCGTCCACATTCGTTTTTCTAATGGTGAAACCCTGGATATTCGAGGTGAAAAGGGTGGCAGTGTGGCAAATATTATCTCATTCATGAAGGCCCAGAATTGTCTACGAAAGGGCCATACCGTTGTACTAGCTATTGTCATTGATGCACAAGCCGAACAGAAAAAGGTCGAAGATATTCCCATTGTTCGCGACTTTCCTGAAGTTTTTCCTGAAGAATTACCTGGTCTCCCACCTCATCGTCAAGTCGACTTCCGAATCGAGCTAACTCCAGGAGCGACACCTATAGCTCGACCACCCTACAGACTAGCACTGACCGAACTAGAAGAACTATCTACACAATTGCAGGAGCTTCTGGATAAAGGTTTTATCTGGCCCAGCGCGTCACCTTGGGGAGCCCATGTACTTTTTGTCAAGAAGAATGACGGTACTTTTCGTATGTGCATAGACTACCAGGAACTCAACAAAGTGACTGTCAAGAACCGTTATTCACTCCCGCGCATTGATGATCTATTCGACCAACTGCAAGGGTCAAGTTTCTATTCCAAAATTGATATGAGATCGAGTTATCATCAGTTGAGAGTTCGAGACGAAGACATTTCCAAAACTGCATTCAGGACATGTTACGGCCATTACGAGTTCCTTGTTATGCCATTTGGGTTACAAATGCACCCGCGGTTTTTATGGATCTCATGAACCGTGTATGCAAGCCCTACCTTGACAAGTTCGTCATTGTTTTTATTGTCGACATCCTAATCTACTCTAAAAGCCAGGAGTAACATGAGCAACACCTACGCCTTATTTTGGAACTCTTGCAAAATGAGAAGCTGTATGCTAAATTCTCGAAATGCGACTTTTGGCTTCGTGAAGTTCATTTCCTCGGTCATATGGTCAATGAAGATGGGATTCATGTTGATCCAGCCAAGATCGACTCCATAAAAAATTGGCCTGTGCCTAAAACTCCAATTGAAATCCGCCAATTCCTTGGTCTGGCGGGTTACTATCGTAGATTCATTGAAGGATTCTCAAAGATCGCACAACTTCTTACTGCCCTAACCCAAAAGGGTATTACCTATAGGTGGGGTGATGCTCAGGAATCTGCGTTTCAGCTTTTGAAGGATAAGCTCTGTAGTGCACCTATTCTATCTCTACCTGAAGGCACTGATGATTTTGTTGTCTATTGCGACGCATCCATTCAAGGGCTCGGTTGCGTGTTGATGCAACGCGAAAAGGTCATTGCTTACGCATCACGAAAACTCAAGGTTCATGAAAAGAACTACACTACCCACGATTTGGAGTTGGGAGCTGTAGTTTTCGCACTCAAGATATGGAGACACTACTTGTACGGTACCAAGTGCACGATTTACACCGATCACAAGAGTCTCCAGCACATACTCAATTAGAAGGAGTTGAATATGCGACAACGCCGATGGGTTGAACTTCTAAATGATTATGAGTGCGCTATCAAATATCATCCGGGCAAAGCAAATGTTGTAGCCGATGCCTTTAACCGAAAGGAAACTAGACCTAAACGTGTTCGTGCATTACAACTTACTACTCATTCGAACCTCCCTGAGCAAATCCGAAACGCTCAAGTTGAAACTTTGAAGAAAGAAAATCTATTGGCTGAATCCATGCGGGGCATGGAGAAGCTGCTCGAACTCAAAGATGACAACATCCATTGCTTCATGGGACGTATCTAGGTTCCATTATGTGGGAGCCTATGAGAACTTGTGATGGACAAAGCACACAAGTCTCGCTACTCGGTACATCCTGGTTCCGACAAGATGTATCACGACCTCAAGGCCTTGTACTGGTGGCCTAACATGAAAGTGATCATTGCAAAGTACGTTAGCAAGTGCTTAACTTGTGCCAGAGTCAAGAACGAATATCAAAAGCCATCAGGGTTACTGCAACAACCGGAGATTCCAACGTGGAAATGGGAACAAATTTCCATGGATTTCATCACTGGATTACCTAAATCTTAGAGCGGAAATGACACCATATGGGTGATTATAGATCCTTTAACCAAATCTGCACACTTCCTCGCGATTAAAGAAACCGACAAGTTTTCGAAACTTGCTAGCATTTACCTGAAGGAAGTAGTTGCTAGGCACGGGGTGCCAACTTCCATTATCTCTGATCGTGTCCCACGTTTCGCGTCCGAATTATGGCAAGCGATGAACAAATCCTTTCGCTCACTTGTAGACATGAGCACAACTTATCACCCGCAAACGGATGGTCAAACGGAACGTACCATCTAGACCCTAGAAGACATGCTATGGGCATGTGTCATCTACTTTGGCAGCGGCTGGGAAAGACACTTACCCTTGGTAGAATTTTCTTACAACAACAGTTACCATACCAGCATTCAGGCTGCTCCATTTGAAGCATTATACGGACGGAAATGCTGATCACCTTTGTGTTGGGCAGAGGTTGGCGATAGCCAAATCACTGGTCCTGAACTCGTAGTCGACACAACGGAAAAGATTGCTCAGATCAGACAACGAATGGCGGCAGCTCGCGACCGTCAGAAAAGCTACGCTAATAAGCGTAGGAAACCGTCAGAATTCCAAGTTGGTGATAGAGTCTTGCTAAAAGTCTCAACTTGGAAAGGCGTGGTTCATTTTGGCAAACGGGGCAAGCTTAATCAGCGTTATATCGGACCTTTCGAAATCACTAAGAGAACCGGTAGAGTGGCATATAGACTGAACTTGCCTGAAGAGCTTAGTGATGTGCACAACATTTTCCACGTGTTAAATATAAAGAAGTGCGTATCTGACGAGAAACTCGTAGTACCATTCAAAGAGCTGAAGATCAATGACCAGCTTCGTTTCATAGAGGAACCTGTTGAAATCATGGATCATGAGATCAAATCACTCAAGCGCAGCAAGATTCCGACTATTAGAGTTCGTTGGAGCTCAAAGCGTGGCCCATAGTTTACTTGGGAATGGGAAGATCTGATGATGCGAAAATATCCTCAGTTGTTCAAAAACAACGTATCTAGTGCTGAAACTACTACCGGATTTCGGGACGAAACTTCAAATCAACGTGGGGATGATGTGACACCTTGTGAAAACACTCAACCGCACTAACTTCTTCAGCGTCTGTTCGCAAATTTCGGGACAAAATTTTTCTTTCAACTTCGGGATGATGTGACAACCCATAACTTTGAGGTAAAAAAAACCCGTTTGTTTCACTGTTATAAATCAAATCATATACTTATTTTATTTGATAAATTAATTTTATTCCTAGCAAATTTATATTATATAAACGAGTATTCGAACCAAATCCATATCATGTTGAACCGACCCGAACCGTATGAACCGAAGCATGTCTCGCTTGTTGATCCAATCATTCGCGTAGCTCGAAACTTAGGAGACCCGAACCGTAACGTGAGTAATATGATTACTTTAATCAAGTTGATGCTTAATTATATTATTATTATAATTAGTTGATCATAGAATATATATATATATATATATATTAATCAAATTAGAAAAGTTGCAAGCCTAATCTTCACTCCTCTACGTTTATGATCGACCCAACCCCAAGCTCAAATCCCACTTTTAATTTCAGCCTAAGATGTCTTGTTTATGTGCAGCCTTGTGCACTGCTTGAACCACCACAACCTTTTAAGGCTTTATAGTTACGTAAATTGCATGTTATCTCCCAATCCCCAAAACCTCAAACTCCACTAACCCTAAATCGTGACACCCCTCCTACTCTCTTTCCCTTGCTGCTGGTGACGCAAAAATAGGACCCCAAGGGCATCCATATCCCGGTTTCAAGGCTGGTTCATACCCCTTTCTTCACTAGGTATTCATATCTTGTGTTGTGATTAAAGTTCTTGTAGTTCATACACGTGTTCGGTTGTTAAATCGGGTTAAGATGCCTGCGTTTGTGTCTACTCCTGATGATTATAATGTTCTATACATGCAGTATGTGTTGCTAGGAATGATGTTTGAGAGGTGATTAAATCGCTTATGTGATCGGTTATAGGGTATTGTTTACGGGTTTAAACCTGGATAGTTCTTATTGTTTTGGTGAATAGTAATCTGAGTTTTTTATGATGACCTGCTGTATGTGATGTTTAGTGTCGTTGTTCTCTAAACATGTAAGCGGATCCATTAGAACTCGTGTGGGAACATTAATAACGAAAAACGGTAGGCTGTCCAACAGTTACAGCTGACTTTAATCGGCTGTAACCAGGTTATAACTTATCGGAATCTGGATTTTCTTTAGCCTATTACATGCTATTTTGAAATACGCTTTTAATGGCACTAGAATCATGATTTTTGGATGTCGTTTGCTATTTTAAATAAATTATTTCGTCTCAGTAATTAAAGCTGCGCTTTTCTGCAGATTTTACGTGTTATATTTTCAGTCGTAACTGGGTAAATATTTACTGTTAGACCATGAAATTTATACTGTAGATGGCCGTATATATCGGTGCGAACCTCCAACTAGAATTATTTTCCGTGCGCTGCCGTCAGAAAGTGACGAATCTGACACTTTTTGGCGCAAGATTTTTCACGGAAAATTTGTAAGGAGTTTGGTCACCAAATTTTTACACAATAGTCGATGCTTCAATTCACACGTCCTGTAATTTTTTGATATGTACACGAACTATTCCAGATAACACTCTAAAAACTGTCCGAAAATGCACTATATTGATGAATTTTTATTGAAGAGTATTTTAAGTCTTTCGTGACACTTGTGTGGTCGCTAAGTGATGTTGTGATAGATACATGCATGTTAAATAGTATTTTATGATAAAATTTGCAAAATGCTAGATTTCGTGTAGGAATATAAGTGTTGCATGAATTCACTCTAATGGAATACATGATAACTATTTTAGGACGCGGTTGATCGTCTTCGCTACTATTTGCACTTTATTTCTTACCGAGCAAACGAATGTGAGTTCACACCTTTACTAAAAGCATGTATTCCCGGTGGTTGGAAACCTCACTTTCCCGGGTATGGGATTGCCTAGTATTCATTGGGAAGGCGTACTGTTAAATGCTAATTATATTTCATGTCTTTAGCGGACTAAACGAACTCTATCTGTAAGTCCCCACACATTATACCGATTAATCACTGGGGCTGGCGAACATGATATTAGTTGATAGCGCTATTAGGTTCGACAAACCTCACACCGTGCCTGGGAGTACGGGCGTGAACTTTTATGCCTTGGCAACTGGTCAGTGACAATAGACATTGACTTGGGGCACAAACAACTTTCACGTTCAAAGTTTCGGTATCACACAGTTTAGTAGATTAAAGATGGGGTAGCTCCTCATGACATGTTTTATAAATTAAGTAATTTAACAACCTACGTTTTTGAAAAAAATAATACTGAAAAACCGTGAACTTGCCAACTTTATGTTGACTTGCTATTACATGCTTTGCAGGTCGTTAGGTATAGTGCAGGAGCTTGCATTGGAGGACTGTCGTGGCTGCGTTAACTGACGTGTGGTCGTTGTCACACACAAATTTAATCCCAAAACTACTATTAGCTAGCGGTAAGTGGGTATCGAACACAAGGAATTATGGAACTAGTGTTATCAAAAGGTTGTACTATTATAACTAATTACCTAATTTGCAAGAATTTAATTTCAGATTTCGAATGATGGATATTAGACTTAACTACTAGCGATTCAAAAATTGGTTTTTAACAGATTAATAAGGGAATGATCATCTTGGGTTTCTGGTTCAAAACGCATGTGTTCAATTCTACTAGAAAGAGTCACATAGACATGAGTCGTGTATTATTAACTATTTGTGATAAAAGGGAACATAGTACTCGGATTATAATGCGAGGTCGTTACCCGATGACCAATTGATTAATACCCAACCCGTAAACCTTCCCGTGATATCTTGATTGTCAACGACACCAAGAATGTACGAAATAGGCAATAGCAAAGATATCATTTACAAACAATCAATCAACACCATAATAACCATAACATAGTAATTATTCTAGAAATCAAGAATTCAAACACAATTGTTCAACAAACCTTCACCCAAGATGATCACACAAATGTCTAGCCGCTCATGTTCTCACAATCAAACATACTTCAAGTATCTTGTTCATACGAATCGATAACACCAAGATAATGTTTTGAACTTGTTAGAATCAATCAAAACTACTAGAAATCGCCCCTTTTTGCTCTACAGTTCGTCTCCAATGATTGATAATGTGAAAAGACTCCATAACTCAACTTAAATGGAGCAGTTACAACTTTCCCGTAGCTCACCACCGTAAGCTACGGTGCCCACCGTAGCTTACGGTGGGCAATATTCTCTTACGGTGGCAAGCCACTGTCTTACGGTGACTTTTGAGGGTAGACTCCACCGTAAGCTACGGTGGGCACCGTAGCTTACGGTGGCAAGCAGAATTTTCCATTTTGCCATTCTTCAATCTCTCAAGTCCCAAAGCCTCAATTAGCCACTTGCAATTTCCCAAAAAGCACGTTAGAGTTCCCTCGTTATGCTCTTCAGTACCTGCAAAGGCATATGTACCGTAGACATCAAATCGTAACCAATAAACGTTTAAAGCATGGGATATTTGTCATTGTATCGCAATTTCAGGTTGTCCAAAGGGCCACCCGTCACATCCCCACACTTAAACGTTGCTTGCCCCAAGCAACCATTTCACAAAAGTTTTAAACTAACAAGTGATCATCATGTAAACCAAACACAAACAAGTTGCCCCGTTATCAACTTTACCTTCATAATACATAACACACCCCTCACTAAACTTTTCCCTTGGCGACAATGTAGTACTAGCAAGATTGTGCTAGATCACTTAATACAAGTATGCACATGTGCGACAATAAGCTTGGATGACAATCAAGTCTTTACCTATAAATTTGTCTAACATGCTCGTGAATCAGAAGGACTTTCGGGTTGTAACAAGGCTATGTGTACAAGTGGGAATTGGTGGGAAATATTCATGTAGCTTGCTTAATCGACCCGATTCATTATTAGATCAACATAAATAACGAACTCTATTTGTACAACTAACTTCCTTCTCTTTTTTTCTTTTTCTCTTTTTTTGCAATATTGCATCAAGATAACAACCATTGCATTACAATTATTGAAAAAGAAAATACAAACATAACAAGAACAAGCTATCTAAACCGGGTCGATTAAAAGGTAGAATTTTGTAAGACATAGGTTCGGGTAACAATTGAAAGGCTACAAGCTCAAATTTGGCTACTAATGTCCAAACCCTCGTCCCGCTCACTACCAAGCTCATATTCATAACTTATGAGGTCCAACCCCCCAAACCCACACTCAACACACATCCAGACGAGGCTACCTAAATGCCCTCATCATTTTCACAAACATGTAAACTCAGGTTTTGACAAGCATGCATTATCCAAGTTCTATTAAGACAATATACACACCACCACTCAATCAAATGAAAAACCTTAAATACCCCAATTACATCTGTGGCTCAATCCTCACCAAGAAAGAAAGGAATAGAATTGGATACCGATGTGTCATGCATAATCTGGTAATACCTTTAAACTTTGGCAACTGTTTAGTTCGGTTCACAATTTTTTTTTTTTCAAAATCCCAAAAATTTCCCCCATCCCCACACTTGGGATACATTGTCCCCAATGTATGGCTTTAGAGGAATGAATTCTCCAGTTATCTCCAAAATCACCTTTCGGTCAAACACTCAAATCCCAATATTTGTTTTTTTATTTAAAACTCAATCATAAACCACAAACCCAACACCACGATCAATATGCTACACCCCGACCTTCCCAACCATAAACAAAATGTAACAAAAATAAGCTACACTACTGTACAAAGGAAGGACAGAACCTGATCAATAGTAACGCGGCTGCGGAGGTCCAAAGATGGAGGTCATCATCTCTGAAAATTTGTTGAATGCAAACGCGCCGCTTCCTCCTTCTTCTTGTTGTTGCCCAGAGCTCTGTTGCTGCTGCTGCCCATGCCGAGGGTCCACCCACTAAGAATGATGTATCGGTGGTGTTGGGTAAGAAACACTACCGTCATAAGGTGGCAAGGTCAAGTAATTAACTGGCCGTGGGTCTACAACCACCGGGCGCCCTGCATGCCAATCATCATTCATCCTACGGTTCTGATCATCCAAATATCGATTATTGATTTCTTGCTCGAAGGCATAAGCATGAGTACGGTTCCACGATTCTTGTCTATCAAAATTGTGCCTTAATGCACGTTCCATGCTTGCGCCCATGAATGTCTGATATTCAAAAACGTCCGCTCGGCTCCACTCCAGCTGTCAAACACAGAAGGCCTTTGCCTTTCAATTACTTCTTGCATGGTTCCTTCGTGAGCCCAATTCGACTCATATGGATATCTCGAGAAGTCAAAGAACCCTCTGGATGGAATACTACTTGACCCCCCTTGCTCAACATTCATTGGGGCCACCTGTGGATCATCCATGTAGTCCTCATCCCCACTTGGACCTTCCTCCTCAGTTTCCTCATCTTCTTCACACGGTCTAAGTGGCCGCGCGTCAGCCTTTAGAACTCTCCATCGTTAACCTTCACTTTTCAGCTTATGATATCTCTCAGACTCAGTATATTTCCATCCCGTTCCTAACTGTCGGATGTCAAACGACTTGAACTTTTTATAAGATCCCTTATCATCTGCATCGATCACCCAATACATCTTCAATAAAGCAGTGATGAGGCGGCAATGCGGAATGATTTTCCATTGATTGCTGTTCCGACTGGTCCATACATTATTCATAACAAGAAAACGGAACAGAAACATGGGACCCCCAGTCAACAAAGCATAGAGCACCGGCACTTCCGACCGTCGAACTTCCGTTTTGTCACCCCGCATCGGGATAACATTCTGCATGCAAATGGCTAACATTAACTTCCCCTCAATCCTTAGATCATGCGTAGTACTCGGTAAGAACAAGTAATCCAACATGGTTTTCCAATGCGGATGCTTTTCGGGTTCGAAATATAAGTCTTCCACTCTTGGAAGCATATACTGATTAACCGGCTTACTATCAAATTTCGCAACCCGCCTTAAAGAATCAAAAGACATCTCTACCTCGATGCCATTCACAGTGCCAATTAATCTCATCTTCAACGCACCACCCCTGTATGAAGGGCACCTAAGAGTGGCCATCCACTATTGAATTTTAGTATCATATAGATTGGTGCCTTCATAATCATAACACTTCAGGGCTACGTCCCATCCTAAAGCCTGGAATTTGTCCGTAATTCCAAACTGACCAAAATCAGCCTCCCTAACCTCCTTCTCACAAATGAACGCTTCCTTTCTTTGCGCCAATCAGTTAATCTGATCATTAAATAGTTCCGCTTGCCACTCTTCCAGTTGATCATGTATTGGACCGGATGTCCATCGTGGCTTTGGTCCTCGATCGGGCACATCTTCTTCTATGTCCTCTTCACTATCACCTTGCATTACTAACCGTCTTTTCCTTGGAGCCGAGTTACTAGAAGAACCCACCTTTTCCTTACCCTTGCGCCCCATTATAGTCCTGCAGGACATTAACATGAAGAACACATATTATTCATCTTCTCAAACACCCACATCATCCCCCCACTTGCTTATTACTATGGTCATGAAAACTAGACAAAACTTGAAGTTCATCATATGCATGAATTTGAACAAGTTCTCCTAACTCTAAAATCATATCTTTGTCACCTAGCCAACTTCCATGACCATAATCATTCAAAACTCAATCAAGTTCATCTCAAAATCATCAACTATAAGCAACTATGGGGTCATGATAATCTAGTTCATCTCAAAATCATCAAATCCTACAATGCAATAATAATAATAATTTAAGAAATTGCATACCTTGGCCTTGTAGAAAAGGAAAATCCCTAAAAACTTCAAGATTATCAAAAACCCACAAAACCCTAGAAATTTCGGATCAAAAAGTTCCCAACTTGATCCCCCAAACAATGGATTTGACCAAATGCAAGCACATAATCAAAATCCTTGTGAAATTTTAGCCAACATAGACCCAAAAATCACTTGATTTGTTTAGGAATTGAAAGATTTAGGTGGATGAAGGTGGGTGTTCTTGAGGGTTAATGAATAAGAAGAAGAAAACAAGTGGTGGCTGAAAATTGTGCAGAAAATGGGTGGATGAGAAGAATTCCCGTGTTAAGACCCCTTTTTGCGGACCCCTTTACGCCCAGAGGCCACCGTAAGCTACGGTGGCCACCGTAGCTTACGGTGGTCAGGGTTATAAAAGGGGCCGTAAGACAGTTCATAAGCACCGTATGACATTTTTGACCCGCCGTTGATTACGGTAGGGACCGTAAGCTATGGTGGGTACTGGGGATTTTCAATTTTTTTTAAACTAACAAAACCCAATTTATCTATTCTAATCTACCACCCCCTTGAAAAATCCGTGTTGTCCTCAACACTGTGTAGGAGAAGTTTTGAAAGGAACTTCCCCACACTTGTTTCAAACACAAATCCACAAGTATGGATAAAGACGCGAACAAACTAAACAAACTGAACAACAACAAAGTATCTACAATACCAAACCTGGGCCTTTTGTATTAATTCTCATCCAAGGGCCGTAAGATGTAGCCCACTTTATCAAGTTCAAGACGCTTAATATCATTCCCCTCCAAGTACGGTTTGAGCCAATGCCCATTCACCGTTTGCTTTTTGTTGGTCCGCTCATCCAAGATATCAACATCTCCAAACCTTCCCACACGTGTAATAACATAGGGCCCATCCACTTGCTTTTTCATTTGCCCGCGAACATCTTCAACCTTGAATTGAATAACCAAACCTTTTGACCCGTTTCAAAAATTCGCTTCTGAATCTTTGCATCGTGAACCTTCTTGAGTTTATCCTTGTATGCAGCCGCACACTCATATGCTTCTTCTCGAATCTCTTCGATCTCACTCAATTGAAGTTTCCAGATCTTCCCCGCTTCATCATAATCGGCGTTCACCGTCTTAATGGCCCAATGCGCCCTACGCGCCAACTCCATTGGTAAATGGCACCCCTTCCCAAACACCATCCGATACGGGGTTGTACCAATACGAGTCTTGTAGGCTGTGCGGTATGCCGACAATGCATCATCCAATATACCTGACCAATCCTTTCTGTCTGTTCTAACCTTTTTCATTAGAATTTCTTTAATCTGACGGTTAGACACTTCGACCTGTCCGCTGGTTTGTGGATGATATGGTGTGGCAACTCGGTGGTTCACATTGTATCTCTTCAATAATTTGCTAAAATTAAAATTCTTGAAATACGAACCACCATCACTGATTATAACACGTGGAATTCCAAAACGAGCAAAAATAGTCGATTGCACAAACTTACATACAACCGAATGATCGTTAGTCTGCGTCGGTATGGCTACAATCCACTTCAAAACATAGTCCACGGGCACCAATATATATATAAAAACCCATTTGAACTTGGAAACGGCCCCATGAAGTCTATTCCCCACACATCAACGATTTCTACTACGATGATAGGCTGCATAGGCATTTCGCCCGTCTTTGAAATACTCCCCAACTTCTGGCAATTCAGACAATTCCGGGCAAACTCACATGCGTCTTTAAAAATTGTGGGCCAATAGAACCCGCACGTGAGCACCCGGTACCCCGTCTTATGACCACTAAAGTGTCCCCCACAAGCGGAGGAGTGAGCATGGGTTAAGATTTCAGCCACTTCCGATTCCGGAACACACCTTCTAATTACCTGATCAGGCCCAATTTTGAACAAGTCCGGTTCATCCCAAATATACTGTTTAACTTGTACCATGAACTGTTGCCGTCTTCTCTTTGACCAATGTCCGGGAATAGCACCCGTAGCCAAATAGTTTACGTAATGTGCGTACTACGGAGCCGTAGAAGTAGACACAGCGAGCAACTGTTCATCCGGAAATCGTTCATTAATCTCACTTAGATCATTAGCCCCTTTGACTAGAATCCGAGACAAGTGGTCCGCCGCCACATTTTCACTTCCCTTTTTGTCTCGAATTTCCAAGTCGAATTCTTGCAACAGAAGTACCCATCGAATCAACTTAGGTTTAGCATCCTTCTTTTCCATTAAATACCGCATCGCGCTATGATCATAATAAACCACCACTTTGCTCCCCCAAATATATGACCGGAACTTGTCCAAGGAATACACCACCGCTAATACTTCTTTCTCGGTTGTGGTGTAATTCAGTTGCGCCTCAGACATGGTTTTACTTGCATAATAGATCGCCACCGGTTTCTTATCAGCCTTTTGCCCCAAAACCGCACCAATAGTTATATCGCTGGCGTCGCACATGATTTCAAATGGTTTTAACCAATCCGGTGGCTACAAGATAGGGGCCTTCACCAACTGTTTCTTCAAAACATTAAAGGCTTGCAAACATTCATCAGTAAAATCAAATGGAACATCTTTCAATAATAAATTACATAAGGGTTTGGTAATTACACTAAATCCCTTAATGAATCTTCTATAAAAACTAGCATGTCCCAAGAATGACCTAACCCCTTTAACATTTTTAGGAGAAGGTAACGATGAAATTACACGAATTTTTGCTTTGTCTACCTCCATCCCTTTTTCGGACCCAACATGGCCCAACACAATACCTTCCTGAACCATGAAATGACTCTTCTCCCAACTCAACACTAAATTTTTCTCGACACATCTTTTTAAAACTTTTTCTAATTCGCCGAGACATGACTCAAAACTTGTGTTGAAAATGGAGAAGTCATCCATGAACACTTCAAGCGACTCTCCAACCATGTCCGAGAAAATACTCATCACACATCGTTGAAAAGTTGCCGGAGCACTGCACAAGCCAAATGGCATTCACCTAAAGGCAAAAGTACCATAAGGACAAGTAAAGGGTGTTTTGTGTTGGTCATCAGGGTGAATTGCAATTTGGTTGTATCCTGAATACCCATCCAAAAAACAGTAGTATTTTTGACCCGAAAGTTTTTCAATTATTTGGTCAATAAAAGG
Source organism: Scalesia atractyloides (assembly GCA_947069175.1). Taxonomy (NCBI): domain Eukaryota; kingdom Viridiplantae; phylum Streptophyta; class Magnoliopsida; order Asterales; family Asteraceae; genus Scalesia; species Scalesia atractyloides. Next base: position 90,807,476 of record CAMTDV010000026.1, on the reverse strand, counting down.
TAATGGAAAATGGTCCCTTAGAGGTTGCGGTATTCAATTTTCTATAATCAATACAAACACGCCACCCGGTGACCGGTCGAGTGGCGATTTGTTCACCATTTTCATCTTTAACAACTTGAATACCGGCCTTTTTAGGCACCACTTGGGTAGGATTTATCCAAGCACTATCGGATATAGGATAGATAATACCTACATCCAACCATTTGATTACCTCCTTTTTCACTACCTCGCGCATATTTGGATTCAACCATCTTTGTGCTTCCCTCGTCGGCTTGGCCTCAGCATTTGTAATTATTTTGTGCATAACAATAGATGGGCCGATTCCCTTCAAATCAGCAATTGTCCATCCTATGGCTGCCCGATTCGCCTTAAGCACTCTTAACAATTCCTTCTCTTGAGCCGTCTCTAAATTAGAGGCAATAATGACCGGTAATGTGTCATTATCCCCTAGAAATGAGTATTTCAAGTGGCTCGGCAATTCCTTCAACTCCAACATTGGGGCCTCTTCCAAAGATGGTTTTGTTCCCGAATTGATTTCCGCTGGTAGACTCTCGAATTGATGAGTCCATGGCAGTCACCCTTCTTTCATTGCCATCACATCCTGCTTCTCCTCCTCCACCCGCAAATCATTAGCATGTACCTGTTCAAACACATCACAAACACAAACACAAACACAAGTATCCTCCTCCGCATATTCATGTGGGTCACACCCATCTACCACATCTGCCATGAAAAACTCGTCAACACCAACAGAATTAGATGTGTTAGTAAAAACATTTAAATGCATTTTTCTGTTGCCGAATGTCATATCAACCGTATCAAGTCGACAATCAATTATAGCATGAGCGGTGCTTAAGAATGGCTGGCCCAAAATAACATTCTGTTGTTGTTTTGGGTCCGCGGACGAGTTGTCAAGTACCAAAAGTCTACCGGGTAGTAGAACTCATCGACTTTTACAATTACATCTTGGACCATCCCTCGGAGTAGTTTGTGAGACAAATCGGCTAAAACCACTGTCGTCTCAACCCGAGCCAATGGACCAAAATCATATTGGTCATATAACCCATCCGGTAGTATACTTACCCCAGCTCCAAGATCTAGCAACGCTTTTGACATTGGAAAGTTCCCAACTTGAATATTGATTAAAGGCATTCCCGAATCTTGGAGCTTTGGAAGAAGAATTCCTTTAAGCACCGCACTAACCTGTCCGGTCAGATCTACCCGCTTAGGCAACTTCTTTTTTTGTTGTATCTTTTGAGTGCATAATTCTTTTAAGAATTTTGTGTAAGCGGGTACTTGCTTTATAGCATCAAGCAATGGAAGGTTCACTTTCACTTGTTTAAACCCATCCAAGAGTTCTTCCTTTGTTGGTGCATAATGTCTATTGCCTACGTCTAGGATATATCCGTAATGTTTATAAAGTTTACATGTTAATGTTTAAATGAGAAAATGTAAATTTTATGTATTAATACACTGTGATTCGCACGAAACATAAGTGTGTTTCGTACGAAACACAAATGTTTGTTTTATGCACGCACTTCAGTACGAGTCATGTCGACCTATAAATAGGGAAGTGTTGTGTTAGAGCTAAGAAACGGATTTGTCATTTCATACGGCGAAGCTCTTTCAGTTTGTTGACTTGCGTCTGCAACTTGAATGTCTTTAATAGATCAGAAGCAGTTAAACAGTAAGTTCTGTCTTGTTTGTCATATCTACCTCTCTAGCAATGAATTCCGCCTCTGCTAGTTGAGCAAGATCAGATTGATTGCTCATTTCGGGAGCTCGATCCCTGTCCAGAAGTGGTATCAGAGCCATGAGATCTGATCTACAGATAGACAACAAGTAGTTACTCTGCAGACTTGGACATATCTTCATCTTCATCATTTTTCTGACCTTTGCTGGATTTTGGACGAATTTCAGACGAATTCATGGACAAAATGGACTAGGATTTTAGTAATCCAAGATTAATCTTCAATCTAATCAATCCATACCATAATTCGGACATAAAATTGAACTAAATCATGTTGAAATCAATAAAATTTAGTCAGTTTGAAGTTTGAATCGTTTGAATCAGTTTTCGTACGAGTTTCGCACGAAATTAAGTTGTTCTTGATTTTGGTACGAATCAGATTAAATTTCATACGGATCAGTTAAATTTCATAAATCTTACAATTTTTCAGAATTTCAACTTGTTTCGTATAAAATGACTTGAATCGCACAAAATCTTAATCGTACAAAAACTCATTCAATTAAAAAACACTAGTTTCGTACAAAAACTCATTGATTCGTACAAAATCACAGTTTTTGTGAAAAAAATTTGAATCGCACAAAAAAATTTTGTTTCATGCAAAATTCTGGTTTCGTACGAAATATTTTGTCTGCACAAAAAGTTTTCTAATCTGATTTTTTTTGTTTTCGAGAAGTGTGTTCTAACTTTTTGCAGGAAAAATGTTTGAGGAATTTTACAATGCGTTCGCCACATCGGTTGTCACCACTGCAGCAGCTCAAAACACCAATTTAGAGAATGAAATGGGAACAATGACTAAACCTCCAAAGCTTATGAATTTGGAAGACTTTGATAGTTGGAGCGAGAGGTTTATGAACTGGGTGCAAGCTAATCATTTTACTTGCTGGTTGCAATCGAGGCAAAATACATCGCACCAGTTGGTGAAAGTGGACTTGAAAAGACCCTTGCCCAATTCTCTGATGTTGAACGAGAAAGATTTATCAACGAAAAGAAGATGATGAATATTCTTCAGCAATCGATCAAAGAAGACATCTTGGCTTTATTGCAGCATGATGATGATGCGCAATATTTATGGAATGCTCTTCGACTTAAATTTCAAGGTAGTGCTCAACTCCGCAAAAGCAAAGGGCATTATTAAGCAAAGAGTTTGATGTATTCACATTGATAAAAAACGGTTAAGCAGCTAATTGAGCGATACTGTCATCTGGTGGTTCATATGAAGAGAATGGGAATTGTGAAGACAAATGAAGAGCTTGTTGATAAACTAGCTGATTCTCTGCCACAAGGTGAATGGTCGACTTACTTAACCATTTTGAAGAATGGGGTTGAATATTGTAATTTCTCATTGCCTCGCTTTATCGAGAGATTGGAAGGTCATGAATTAGAGATGCAAAAGATGGCCAAAAACAAAACTGTTCAAATGCAACAAGATGTTAATCTTTATTTTAAAAATAGTTCTGTTGCTCAAATCCAAGCGCCAAAGATTCAAACTGCATTCAGTGCATACAGCTCACCAAGCACACCTCAAACTTAGTCAAGTGTTTTTCAATCATACCCAACAGTTGATCCAAATACACCTTCTAGTCAACAGTCGTCTTTCGGATCAAATCAATCTCAGAACAATCAAGCCACTCCATCATCAAATGCAAGTCAAAGAATTCTGCAATGCAACATTGTTGACTTTCAGAACGCACAAAATTTTGATGAAAAGACGGCATAACAACATATGTCTCTACTTGCTTCAGTTCTTGAGTCATATGATAGTCTTGTTGCTAGAAAGATTAGTAATTCTGAAATGACACAAGAAGACTACGATCAAATTGATCCAGTTTAAATGGAGTTGATAGATATAAAATGGTGCATGGCTTCGATCATTCGACAAGCACATTGATTATGGAAATCACTGGTAAGGAAAATTTGGGAGGTTTGGATGGGAAACTTGGATTTGATAAATCTAAAGTTACTTGTTTCACGTGTCGGGAGAAAGGTCACTTTAAAAGAGAATGTCAAAACCAAGAGGTTCAAGGGAATCACTTTCCAAGATGACTATTACAAAAGAGCGATCTATCACCGACCACAACCGAGAACAAGAATCGTGCCGATTGAAGACAAGCAACCTGAAACTAAAGAACAGGCTTTGATTGTTACACAAGAAGACGAAGGGTTTAATTGGAACAAGTTTATTTCGAAAGGAGAAAGTTTGGCATTGGTGGCTGAAATTATCGATGAACCGGAAGAAGAATCGGAGGCATCATTTGATGAAGGACCTGAGGATGATGATTATTACTATCGTATTTCATCAGAGGAAGAGGAGCTGTTGAATGGTCCATTCAAACATCTTTTGCCTAACGATGTTTTAAAAACTTTTGTAGGATATTTTGCACCTACTCAACCTTCAACAGATGAAGTGCAAAAAAAAAACCGGTTGAAGATGCAAAGTAGATGAGAAAAAGGAATTGCTGAAAGAAGACATCATTAAAGCATGCATGGCAAATGGAAATGAGGTTAACAAGTCATCTGAGAATGAAAAATCTTGTTCCAAGTGTGATGAACCATGTGGTGAGTGTCTTGTGAAAGATAAAAGATTTGCTGAATTGCAAAGTTTAACAGACAATTTGTCAAGCGATTACAAAACCACAAAGGAAGCGTATGACAAATTGAGTGCGTCTGTTAAACAATATAATAAAGCACTCAGAGAAAATGACGCAACACTTATGATGCTTAAAGCAACAGTGATGGATAAACAAATGACAATTAATATTCATCTAAACACTATTGCTGAGCTCAAAAGTGAGCTTGAGAAAATGAGAATTGAAACCGATCGAGTTAACAAACTGTTAGTTAGTTATTCCACAAGCTCATACGTCATAGATCACATTTTACCAAAAATTGAAAATACTGAGGAATCTAAAAATGGTAAAACAAAGAGTGGAAGTTATGATCGAGTTCCTCCACCCATGTGGAACAGTTAGGCTTGCAAAAATCCATCTGGGGTGGAAAAGGCGCTAAATATTAAATTGAAAACCGAACAGTTGCCTGAGGATATCGATATAACTTACACTAAAAATGATGGTGAATGTGATTCTGAAGTGGTAGAAAATGTGATTGAAAAAGTGTTAACAAATGAATCTGAAGTGGCTGAGTCTGAAAAGTCTGAGAAGTCAAAATATGATGACAAATCAGAAAATAGTTTAAATGATGATCCTAATGTCATAGTTTATAAAATGAAAGGATCTGATAAACTATTTTCGGATGAGGATTTTCCCATCAAGAATGTGAAAAGAGGTTGTGCTGATAAAATGTTCTAGCTGATGGAGGAAAGTCATGATGATCTAGATAAACATGATTCATCTTTCTATTCTAAATAAAAAACTGACAACCGACCTTACTATCGAAAAAATGGAGAATATCCGGAAAACAAGCATGCAGGGTTGGGTTTTCAGAAGCAACATAAAACCAACAGGTCCCAAAAATTGGATTTTACAAAGAAAATTAATTTTGTATTTGGGACAACAACTGAGAAGGAAAAGGAAATCATTGGTACTCAATCAAATGATGATTTTCTTAAAGAAAAAGAGAAACAAAAACATAAACAGGTTTTGAATACCTCTGTTCATAAGGACAGTAGGACATGCTTTAAATGCAAGAAAGTTGGACATATCGCACGATATTGTTCACAAGAAAGTTCAAAATCAGTTTCTTCTCTGAAAAAGTTCACCAAGGATGAAAAGCAAAAAGCACCCATGGTTATGCCGAAACAAATTCTTAAAAGAAAAACTGAATCTCATCAAAATGTTAAATCAATTATTAAACCTCAATCTAAATTTAAAATTGGTGAAACATCACACAAAGTTCAACAAAAAGATTCAAAATTTTATGTTAAACAGGCTAAATCACAAACACAGAAATGGGTTGCTAAAATTGTTAACATCAAATCATCCAAGGTTGAACTCAAACCTTCTGTTCCAAACAACATTGAGCTTAAAAAGATTGAAAAGAACAAAGTGGGTCCAAAGTTTGACATTCCAAACCCACCCAAGACCAAATAGGCTTGGGTCTCTTTGTTTAAATAAATTTGGTTAATCATGTGTGAAGGGGCTCCAACGTTCGATATTGTCAAAATGAATCATGGATAGTCGAGCGTCTCGCCACATGACAGGAATGCTTGCGCTGCTCAATGATGTTAGAGCTATTCGAGGAGGATATGTTAACGGCCGGCTGCCAGTTCTTCGGAACCCATTTGGTAACGTGGCAATGCAAGAAACAAATCGCTCTCTCTACCTGTGAGGCTGAATAAGTTTCCGCATCCAGTTGTTGTGCTCAGATTCTCTGGATACAGCAACAGATGAAAGACTTTGGTGTGTAATTTCTTGATACGCCTATATATGTAGATAATCAGGCCACAATCGATATCACCAAAAACTCATGTCAACACTCATGTACTAAACATATCGAGATTCGACACCACTTTATCTGTGATTGTTACGAGAAAAAGTTGGTACGAATTGAGAAAATCCACACTGATGACTTGGTCAGATTTTTATACCAAAGCTTTTGATAAAACAAAGTTTAAAAATTTGTTAAAGCTAAATGGTTTAAAAATATGATCTCAGGGGTTGTGTTTGAGGTTGAGTTTGAGGATGATGACGACTTGATGTGAATTTGTCATCGGTTAAATGTTTTCTGTACATTCTTTCTTCTAATTTCTTAAAAATCCGAAAATATGTTTTTGATTTTAGGGGGAGAATATTTGAGGAAAATACAAAAACATTTAAAAAATCAAAAAGAGTTTGTGTAAAAAGAGTGATCATAGTACATCAAAAATGATAGTCACAGTATGCGAAAGAATTGTATTGTTTAAAAGTGTTTAAGCAAGTCTTACTATGGATATGCCAATAGACTTCACTCGTTCAGTAGATTGTTATCGAGATATAAACCTAAAACACAAAAACTGATTAACTTGTGGGTTAACATCTCTCGGATATATGGACTTAGTACTCCAAAATTTCGTTTGAGAGAATGCCAGATTATTCAATACTAGGTCTTTATATTTGATTGATATCTGGGGTATTATTCGAGTTCTTCTGATTTTGCGGAAGCAATGGCATAGAACTCATATAATACTTTCGTATTATTTCCCTGAAAACTATATAAAATGATTATGTCTTATGCAATTATGACATTTGCAGTACAAAAGATTCCTTAATGGAACACCACCTTAAGACGAGCCTTCATCTCTTTGTCTGTACGGTAGTACTAACCTGAGCTCTCAAGGTCTCGCATTCACCCTATATACAGATATCAATTTGATATATTCACCTGTAAAATGACATTCTGGGAATCTCGATACAGGAGTATATTCTGAGATGGGAAACACAGTTATTTCATGTTTCTAATAATACCTTAAAATATCTTGAAACAGTTGAGAAACGAGAAGAGGTTTAAATGGATAAATATATTGGCAATCTAGGTAAATTTGTTTAAAAGCTTAAAGGGTGTTTCTAGACTAATGGTACTGATGACTTATATGAATGCTTGAAATGATCCTCTGAAAACGCAAAATTCACGAAAAATGTTGTTATTCTTTTTAAAAAAATTTCTTAAAAAAAACGCACAAAGATTTATAGTTTTCTTAGCTTAATAGTTTTATTTTTGTTTACCGATGATAAAAATACTGATGGTTGGATTCATAGCAACATCTTGCTGAAGAAAGCTTGGAATCATGGGTTGGGAGCTATTTTTTAACAAAGTTTAATAAAATGTCAAGAAAGTTCATTAAGTTGAAACTTTACATGTTAAAATAAATCTGTTTGGTCAAACATGGTCAATCAAGGTCATTAACTTGGACTTGGAAGGCAAATTGGATAACCAAGGTCATTAACTTGGACTTGGTTAGTCAAGTGGATTTTTGAAACAGATAAATTTTTTGATAAAATGAATGAAAAATACAAAAACAAAAATTGAAATTGAAAAAGTTTAAAGTTTTGTTAGATTTGATTCGTACAAAATCAAATTTCATGCGGATAAGGAGTTTTTGTACAAAACAAAGGGTAACCATTTGGTACGATTCACAAGATTTCATACGTAACAGGGAAAGTATAAATACTCTTTTGGTTCGCACAGAAATAAGATTTCTGTTCTTTGAGCACTATTGAGCGATTCAGAGAGTTTTTTTTGTGTGATTCATTTCTAAAACTTCATTTCTTGATTCTTGTGCTTGCTATTCACATTGTTGAGGTTGATTTGCATACCTCGTACAATGGGCAAGGTAATTTCGTCACGATCTAACTGTTATAATGTCAAAATTTCGTACGATTTGGAATAAAACTTAGATCTAGGGAATTGGACCGGTAAAACTTAAATTGATCACAAAATTGTTAATATCGGCTCTAATAACCTGAAAATAAACTATCAATTTGCTAAAAACAACAAGTTTTAGGATCGGATTACACTTGAACAAATTTTGGGACGAAGTAGATTTGGTACGAGTGACCTGTTACATACAAAAAGATATTTCAAAGAAAATTTTTTAAGTAAAGAATTTTGTGTGAAACAAATGAATCGTATGAATAACATAACTTCAACTTTCAAATGGTTTGATCATATGAAGTTTTTGTATGAAAAAAAGATTTCGTACGAAACAGAGAAAAATGTTTAAATGTTCAAAAATTTCAGATCAAATGGAAATTTCGTGTGAAATAAAAAGATTTTGTATGAAACAAGAAATAGAAATTTTGAAAGTTTAATACTTTTGTTTAACTGTGTATTTCATACGAAATTGAGAGTTTTGTATGAATCAGTGAAGAATTTTTGAAAGTTTGAAAATTTCTAAACGGTTGAATATTTTTCTTGAACAGGCAAGGAGATCTAGGTTTTCGCCAGTACATAACATATGCTATATTACAGATGCTAAAATCCCGGAAATAGCTACGTACCGAAGTATCTTGGATTTTCTTACCAGAATTAGAGTGACGAAAGCGATTACAGAAATACATACTGTATATTTGTCACACGTTGAGTATTTCTGGAATGCTGCGGAATATAGTCTTGACGACAATGCCATTATATTAGCAGTGAAGATTAACGATGTGGATATTCAAGTAAAGATTACTGAAGATTTGATTTGGAAAGTGTTAGATTTTAAAGATAACAAGGATGATCCAGCGGGCTTTACTGAATATATGGTGAAAGGATATTTTTACAGGATGGGATATTAAGGTTTCATGAATGCTGCTCCTTTCAAAAAGGGAAATCTAAGCGTGTCGTTTCGATATCTGGCACATGTTATTATTTATTGTTTGGGTCACATGAAGGGTGGATTTGATGACTTAGTAGATTATCAGATGTGCATGATTACCGCGCAGGTGCTGAATTTTCCTTATAACTTTTCGAAAGTTATTTTTACTCAGATGATCCAAAACATACAAAAGGAGAGATTTTTGCAGTACCCGAGGTTTATACAGATGATATTAGATTATTTACATCCGAACTTGAAGAAATCTTCTGATGATGTGCTTAAACTTGAGCATATGGATGTTTAGTCTCTGCGAACGATGAACGTACATTTGAAGTCCGCTCCCGCCGCTAAACCGATGTTTGGTGCTATTCTGAATAAAGATTACATCTCACCCGCACCTGGAAAATGGAGGAAAGACGATAGTGGTGACGATGAGGAGGAAGTGAAAGCATTATCTTTGTTTGTGGCAAAGCAAAGTCCGTGGTTTGTGAAAGACGGAGATAAAGGAGGAAAGGCTACATACAAAGGAAGAAAGATAAAAGCTGCATCTACAGCTGAAAGTTCAGGATTGAGGGATGAACCTGAAATTGAAGAAACAGTTGAAAAAATGGCAGAAGATATAAAATGTCAGGCTTTCGGAGCTGACAAGACAACAGCTGAAGAAGTACTATCTTCTAGTACAGATTCTGAGGATAGTTGTGCAGGAGAAAAGAAAAGAGCGGAGAAAATTGGCAAAGAAACGTCAAGAAGAGCTGAAGCGTAAAGCCGAAGAAAGAAAAAGAAAGGCAACAGGTGAAGACGATACTACTTACGTTCCGTCTGAATCTGAGCTTGAATCTGGTTTTAGAACTCCGGTCAAGAAAAAACAAAGAAGGATGAAAAGATCTGCAGCCCGCATATCTCCGATTATTAATCCAACAGAAGCGGGTGCTGAGCAAACTACTGAAGCAAATGTGGAGGAACAAACACAGAGTATTCCGTCTCCACTACATTATATGCATTCCGAGCCAGATCAGCCACAGTTTGAACCAAAAATATCTTCGCAACAACCACCAGTTCCTGAACAAGAACCTGAACAACAACAACCAACACCGCAACAGTTTGTGCCAGAACCTGTTCAACAACCTATGCCTGATCCAAAGCCTGTCGAGTAACCAGCACCACAACTGTCGGCTTAACAACAGTCTCAACCATCTCATGCTCAGCAATCTCATACTACATCACAACCGTTTAGCTCACAAGCATTCTTTGACGAGATTAATTTAGACGATCTACCTGGGGGAGATGAGTTTCGATTTGATGATCCTAGAATTGCTGATTTGCAGAAACAAGTGAATATGAATGTTGTGCGCATCGCTGAATTACAAGAGCAGATAAACTTGCTAACGGCAGAGAAGTTTGAGATGCTTGAAAGAATTGGAGGTTTAATCGTTGATAAACAGCAACTTGAAGCGATGATGGCAAGTATTATTTATGAAAATGAAAGGCTGCGTTTGCGAATGACAAGGTACAAAGAAGAAAGGTTGAGAAATAATTAAAGGATGGATATATTTGAGAAGATTCTTGAGAAGAAGTTTGGTTTGAGTGTATCTGCAACAGTTGATGAGATTGAACGTACCGAAGCTAGAGAAAGGGTTGCAGAACGAGAACGATTGGCTAAGCAACAATCTGATGCATTAGGAAAAGGAAAGGGTAAGATTGTTGAGGATTCTGTGACTGAAGAAGCTGTGCCAGAAGCTGAATCTGGGCCAGTACAGTGTTAGGATATCATAGTGTACGAGGAACCGAAGAACTTTATTCTGATAGGAAAGCCTGTTGATGTTGATATAGATTTTCTGGATATTTCCCAACGACATCGAGAGTGGTTGATGAAAAAGATGGGAAAAGATAGTACAGAATCGGTTGAAGAAAAAGAAAAGGAGGAAGAGATAGAAGATACTGAAGAAGTTGACATTGATGATAAAGATTCTAGTGATTCGGATGATGGAAATGATGATGATAATGTGGGTGGATCGGGTGTTCGTGTAATAGATTCAAAAATTAATGAATAGTTGATAGTTCCGAGTATTTTGATGATTCTGAGAATCAAATTGCTGAAGAAGAAGGGTTAAACAAAGTTGATCATTCGATTGATGCTCAGCAGGCATGAATCTTCATAGAGAATGTTACATCATATGTTCCTGTCATGCAAAAGCCATTTGTTCTATATCTTGAGCATGATGTTGAAGAGGGAGAGTTTGTGCATAGTTACTCGAAAGAAGAGATAGCTGAAATGCTTGGAATTAGTGGAGAAAAGTTCGAGTTTGACTTTGAAGATCAGCTAAACAAGATAGATGTGTTCGAACCGAATGATTATGTTTTTGAGGAAATTGAAGACGCAAATGTTTATGATAACGTTGTCGTTGAAAGTGACTCTAATGAAGATACTAATGATGCCATTCAGGGTACAGAGGATTTACCAACGTTTATTGATTTATTCACAGCTGAGAATTCTGAAGTATTACAAAGGAAAGTTTCGGAAGCTGTTAAAGAAGGAACGATTCCAGAAAAGATGTCTACAGCTGAGATTATCGAACAAAAAAAGAAATGGATTAGAGAGAGTCCAGCTGAACGAAAGTTTAAAAGACCCCTGACATTTTTTACTAGAGATGTTGATATTTCTTTGGGAGATATTTTGAGTTGGGGTTGGATTGAAGAGCTGGATGTTTATGCCGTTGAGAGAGAATTTGGGATTCAATACTTCCAATATTTAAGTGACATCAAACCTTTGCCATATTGGGACATTAAGGAACTTGTGCAAACAAAGATGATAAACCTTACGATGAAGTTCCATGATCAAAAGCTGTGGAGGTTGATCAAATTTGAAGCGAAGAATGGTTTTGTTCACTGGAAACCGCATTATCCGCGTCGTATTACTAAAGAAGATCCAGTGACAAAAGGGAAAGATATTACGTTGATAGTTAAGAAATCACGGGTGTTGAAAAACATGCCGATGATTAAAATGGAGCAAGATTTCTATACGATCTTCAAGTGGTGGCATTACGATTCTAATACAGGTGAGGCTGTTATTTGTGTACACCCTGATGAAGATGCATGGAAGATAACTGAGGAATTAACCAAAGCCGTCATAGCACAAAAAAGAATATTTGGGTTGTGGCGAGGCATTCGAGTACTAGACCCCATGTGGCTAGTAAATTGTTTGAAGAAAGACATTGAATGTTTATTTTACAGCAATATCAGTTTTGAAGAAAAGGATCAGGAGCAAGCACTTCAATTTCAAAAGGTCGTAAATGTGTGCTTTGCAAATGATATTCATTCGGGATCGAACTGGAAGACAACATGAAGAAAGATTGAGAAGAAGGAATCGAAGAAAACTGAAGAAAAAGAAGCTGGGATCGCTGAACGTTCAAGAATAGCATCTTTGAGGAGCTTTCAGTTTTTAAAGCGACGTCCTCTGACTGATCAAACGCCTATTGCTTCTGAGGAACGTCGAAAGCCGTTAAAAAGATTCTTTGGGCGTTAAAGTCAGACCAAGACATGATTAACTGACACACTACTTATGAAACCACGTGGAGTTATCCCCAACTTGTAGGTAAAAATTTTTAGCATTCGTATCTGTCGGGTGTATTCCTACACCCCGTGCTTTGGTCGTTGCCATTAGTAACTTAAATGAGCCGAGGATATCCAGGACACGGTCATTAACCCCCAATGTTTAAGTTATCAAACAAAGCTGATCAAAACAGAATATGCGGATTTACTAGCCACAATCGGGCATTCGATTGATCCTGTTTCCGACCAAGCGGTAATAATTTACCGTAACCCAAGCCCATATAGGGAAAATAAGTCAAGAGTATTTACCTGAGCTAGCACTTGATTTAAATGCAAGTTTATATTAACCCAGTCGTTTAATCAGTTAGATAAGTGCAGATAGCATTTACTGGAAGGCTTTAGTATGGAATAATGGCATAAGCTAACCAATTAGAATGCTAACGGTCCTGTTTAAGTCATAGACTTAGACCGACTAACTTGAATGATCAAAATGGTACAATACGCTAGATTAAGCGATGACCAGATAGAATGTAGTTTAAACCCAACAAATAATTAAGACTTGTATGTTATTGGGTAAACAATTAACTTTCTGGTTAAAATGATAAGGTTAAACCCGTTTCGGTTAATTTTCGTAAACTAGTTACATATATTTAACCGTACGCATATAAGCGATATCGGGTAACCGGATGAGTCATGAACAAGTTCTATATGTCATTATACTTTAAATAGTTGAAATATCAGTAGGATATCAACTTATATGCCCGTTGAGGTTTTAAAATGAAATTACGCCTCATTAGGCGTTTTGACCTTTATGTGTCGTATAAAAGGACCTTGCATGTATTCTGATGTTATGATCATAAACATTCTGGAAAAATACTTAATTTGTGATACATTATCAGCAAGAAATCACACATAAGTGTGGTTTATGGTTTAGGACTAAACTATGCACCGAAATGACATTTTGGTCATTTAAAAGTATAGCTTACGATATTATACTAAAATTAGTTTACGGTCAGAATATTAACATCATAATATGTTAATTACATTAACATATCAGTAGGTAATTCATTTTCAAGTTCATTGTTGATTAAAACCTTGTTTTATGTAAAAAGGGCATTTTAGTCAAAGTTGACATTAAACGGAACTTGTGCATAAACTCAGATTATGATTATGATCATGTAATATAACCTCAGAGGGTTATGCTACACTGTATTATAATCATAATGCGACTATAAGTCAGAAGTTAACTAATCTAAGTCGGGTCAGAATCGAAAGTCAAAGTAGAAGTTAAACTTCGCGACTTTCGGTTGCGCACCGACCCTTGAACTGGAATCGACGGATCGAACATGTTCCCACATGTCCTAATAATTATTACCAACTTGTTTAAGTGTCAAATCATATTTATAACATATATAAACTCAAATCATAATTTTTATAGAATCTGACACGTTTGACTTTTTAAAACATAAACTTTGACCCGTCAATTGACCTAGTAAACGTGATCCTTAGGAGGTTCCCTTTTAAGAGATTAATACTTTCCTAATTATGCTCACTTAGCCATGTTCATTTCGAACAGTGGCTGAACCATAATGGTCTTAACCGAAAGTCAAGGCATTTGTAAAAAATGCTTGACTTTTGGCTATTAAAAGCCTATAAAAATAAAAAAGCAGAGATGGAACACTTAAAAGTGATCCAAGGGAAACTTAGAACTCAAAGGGAGCTCCTAAATGGTCAGGAACTTCCAAGAGTGTAATAGAGAGGAGAAAGAGTGAATGAGCAAAGAATGAGGTGAACTAGTGGGCTATTTATAGTGCAAGAGAGTGTGTGAGGGTGAAGCCATGTGTTAGAGGTGTTTTAGGATCTTCACAAGTGTCTAGCAAGGTTTCAAGAGCTATAAGAGTGTGGCAACTTGCAGGAGAGGTGGCAACTTGACAGAATTTTGGGGTTTTGACACTTTTAGTCCCTCAAAAATAGTTTTGTGGCTTGTCATGAATTGTCCCTTGACTTATATCCAATGACATAATGAAATAACTTAGTCTTTTCATTCAACATGAGATGAAATCAAACTGAAGTTTTGAAGATTATTCAGACTACGGCAACATCCAAGGGGAGTTTGTTAGTGCATAATGTCTATTGCCTACGTCTAGGATATATCTGTAATGTTTATAAAGTTTACATGTTAATGTTTAAATGAGAAAATGTAAATTTTATGTATTAATACACTGTGATTCGCACGAAACATAAGTGTGTTTCGTACGAGTGAGTCACTCGTACGAAATACTGTTTCGTACAAAACACAGATGTTTGTTTTGTGCAAGCACTGCAGTACGAGTCATGTCGACCTATAAATAGGGAAGTGTTGTGTTAGAGCTAAGAAACAGATTTGTCATTTCATACGGCGAAGCTCTGTCAGTTTGTTGACTTGCGTCTGTAACTTGAACATCTTTAATAGATCAGAAGCAGTTAAACAGTAAGTTCTGTCTTGTTTGTCATATCTACCTCTCTAGCAATGAATTCCGCCTCTGCTAGTTGAGCGAGATCAAATCGATTGCTCATTTCGGGAGCTCGATCCCCATCCACATCCTTTTGGGGACCCCTTGTTGAAATAAAATTTTTCTTTCCGGGGTCAACTAAAGCGGAAGGAAACAGGACTTGACTCGGTCCCCTTCCTCCATTGGTTCGTTTAATAATTCACCCAAACCCAGTTTATTAGTTACATTTTCAACAAGAGGTTCCCGTGACACATTTGGCGATGGGACATCCTCCTCATCACTCTCATTACCCGTAACATCCTCAACCACCCCTTCAACCAAAACCGGTTCTAAATTTGCTTTAAATTCTTGACCGCTTTGTAAGACACTCACATGGTTAATATTGATATTACGTGAAGTATTATGAGAGCGATTTACCTTTGTGTCACTCGAAAGTTGACCCTTACCTTTTTTAAGATCCGCTACCTCCGATGCAAGTTACCCCATTTGTGTGGTGAGTGCTTGGATACTTTTGTCACGGACTTCATCCTTTTGTAAACGAGCTTCATCGAGTTGATTTCTCCGTTGCATGTCTTGTTGCATCATGCGGAGAATATCCATCACTTCATTACCGCTCGATGAATTTTGACCCATATTTCCACCTTGGTCACCCCCTTGTTGACTTTGACCTTGATACCCTTGGTTATTTCCGCCCCTAAAGTTCCCTTGGTTAAATTATGGGCGAGGAGCAAAACTCCGTTGATCTCCTTGGAAATTAGGGTTAGCCGGGTTCCCATAACGGAAATTTGGATGATTCCGTAACCCGGGGTGATATGTGTTTGAATTCATGTTGTAGTTTCGACAACCCCCTCCAATTGCATTCACCTCCTCGACTTGATTTGTATTTACTCCCACCAAGCATACATGCGCTGCATGACCAAGTTCATTACAATTAGTACATACATTATATACCTGGTTTGATGCTTGTGCTTCTCCATCCTCCACCGCATACACTTGAGGTCTTGTGATCACATGTCTAGCTCGCCTTGCCGATTGTGCTTTCCTTTTTGATGTGACCGCCATTTGTTCTAGAAATGCCCAATCATCTTGCTCATAATTTGTTCCAAAAGTACCATTTGTGATAGACATTAGATCCCGAGCATCCTTCGAGCTTAAACCTTCATGAAACCCATTCAATAACTCCCACAATGGTATACCATAATGAGGACAATTCTTCAACATCATGTTGAACCTTTCAAATGTCTCATGAAACATCTCACTTGGTTGCTGTTGGAAACTCCTGATACTCCGCCTCACTTCATTTGTCTTTTGGACTGAAAAGAATTCTTCGAGAAATCGTTGTTGCATGTCGGCCCAAGTATAGATATATGCGGACGGTAAGGTATGAAACCACCTCTTCGCTTTGTCCTCTAACGAGAATTGAAACAACACCAATTTAACATCATCCGACGAGAATCCTTGCCCCCCAATAATGTTGCAAATGGAATCATAAGTTTCCAAATGGAAGTACGGTTCCTCCATTGCAAGACCCTTGTACTTTGGCAAACTTTGCAATGCAGTCGTCCTTACCTCAAATGTCCTCCCATCCGGGCATTGAGGTATCACTACCGGAGAAGGATTATTGGTAATAACTGGACGAAAATGCGCCTCAACCCCCGCACTACTTCCCGATGATGTCGACATGGAGCACCCAATGGTACTCTTGGTCGCCCACTGGACCTTGTCTTAGCCCTTGAGGTACAAAGTGTTGTTGAGGTGGAGGTTGATGCATCGGTCTTTGGAATTGCGGTTGTTGATGTTGAACTTGGAGTTGTTGTAAAGGCATTGGTTGTTGGAATGGTGGCCCCTGAGGATGAACTTGTTGCACCCCCGTATGTTGCCTTTGTGGGTACCCCATTCCCCCTTGCGGTCCCAAGTTACCTCCTTCACCCCCATAATAGTAACCTTCATCTTCATAACCTCTGAATTCCTCTTCATAACCATCATCATACCCATCTCCTCCTACACCCGAGGTTTGCACAAACTGTGAAGACGGATTATGGGAACCCGGTTGGTTTGGCAGTTGAAATGTAGGTGAAGTATGGATAATGGTGGAACTAGATAAAGGTTGAGTTGGTAAAGGGTATTGGGTGGATGAGGATTGACCGGATATGGGAAAGAAAGATGAGAATGGTGGTACTAATGATGCGGCGTTAGATGGGTCAACTTCATGTGTTGAAGTTGGGTGAGTGGTGGAATTTGGTGGAGGTGTAGATGGTGAGGTTTGGTTTGTGGTGGTAGGTAATTGTCACACCCTCAATTTCCACTTGCGGAGTTTTACCACGAGGCGTGTGATAAAACCAGAATCTGAGACACTAGTAATATCGAACGAATCTATATGATTTATTTAAACGTTTTCCAAAAACATTTGTTTAACCACTCATAGTCATTTTCAAAATATCTTAGTTTCAAAGTATAGCGGAAGCATTAGTTTCAAAGTTTAGCGGAAGTATTAGAGTAAAGTAAAGTAACAGGCGCCAACATAAACGCCAAAACCAAAAATCCCAAACATTATTCGTAAATAAGACTCGATAAAAATGTCTTGATCAAATGCAAGTGAGTGCACCTAGCGCTCCTAGCGTCCCGAGAAACATGTAAAGAAACAAGTGTCAACATTAAAGAAGAGTGAGTTCACAGGTTTTTATAAGTTCACAAGTTCGGTTTAAAAGTTTGTTTTCCCCGTTATCCCTAACCCGGGATAACGATAAAGTTCCATTATTCCTAACCCGGAATAATAATGTTGGTTCGTAATTAAGTTCAATGTTAACATGTAGGTAGCGAGCCTAAAGTTACGTCATATAAGAGTTCACGATCGAAGCTGACTGTTGTTGCCTCAGTGTTGCCAGGTCTATCACTGACCATGGCGAAAGTTAGGCCAAATTAATCACCCGTTGACCATACCCGGTCGGCTAGCGCGACTAGCTCGGGTGGGGCTTGTCGGGCCCAGTAGTACTACTTATAATTTCCCCGCTATCTAACCCAATACTAAAGATCCGAGAGTTGGTTGAGGACTTCCGTGATATAGCTACTTAGTGACCATAACGTACATTAACATTAACTTAGTTACCGAATAGTTTAACGACGTCAATTTCGTATAACGTAAAAGATAGAGTTTTAGAGCGTATACATGTTTGTCCCCCTATTGTTCAAAACCGGATAACATAGGGGTCGTGAACTCACCTTAAATTGCTCAGTTAGAATAACACAAAAGAAGCAAATGATGGAACCGCTAATCGCGTCCTAACATGCCAACCGATTTAAAGTTAGTGTGTGAACACACTGATACAAAACCCTACACATAACTAACACACAGTGCGGCACACGTAATAACCAATTCGAAAACACAATCATGCATGCAAAGTATCATCATACAAAAATAATGATCAAACCAACTTGTCATAAACACTGATTAACTCATACAACACTTTGGTACACACTAACACAAATTATCAAGTTTCAGCTTGTACGCTCGTAACTGGGCTGTTTTCGAGGATTTTTATAACATAGTTCCAACGTTCCAAAAATTCCAATTTTTTACAAGAGGTGTCAACTAAACTGTAGGATTTTATGTAAAATTTTCAAGTCCTAACCCTTTACCAATTATTTATAAACATTTATATACTAGGATGCAGTCAGATTCGTCGCTTTCTGACTGCAGTTCACCGGAAAAATTATTTAAAAATCATCATTCATCCAATTAACAAAATTCCAGTGGGAGATTTCCGGAAATTCCCGTCTCCAGTCACTGTACAAATTTCGTGATCCAAGCACCTACAGACTATGAGATCCGACTCGATAAACAACTAGCAAAGTTTGCAGAATTTACGCAGCTTCAGCTGCTGCACTAAATGACCACTTAAAAATAACAAACGACCTTAGAAAATTATGAATCCGGTGCCATTAGAAGTGTTTTTTCAAAAATACATGTTTTATGCTTCAGAAAATCCACTTTTCAATAAATAATGATCAGGTTACAGCCAATTGAAATTGGCTGTAAATGTCATTCATCAAACTGTTTTCGACTTTTATCGCATTAGAACATGCTTAAATGATCATAACGCTTAATAATAATGATTAACAACAGGTTTATTTGTCAAATATCATCATGTATATCAATATTCATGCAAACCCTAATTATATAACATGATCTTTATCGCTAAAACGCAGCTTATGATTTTAGTATTCAACGTAACATCACAATCGCAAAGATTCGCACAATCATCCGAACTAATCATAAATCACAACACTTTTCATACTAATAATCCTACCATTACACATAATCATGATCAAGATTACACAAACCCTAATGTGAATCGCAAAACAATTAAACCCTAACCTTGAAACGATGATGATTAGTGAACCGGGACAAGATTGGAATCAATCCGGAAGTTGGAGCTTGTGCGATCGTGAGGGGGGGGGGCTGCCGTCGGCCTTCTCTTAGTGACTAGGGTTTTGTTGTTTTTTTTAAACACATCTCATGCATACATACATTTATATAAAACAAGGGAAAAGGGGAGGGGGGGGGCGACCGCAAATAGGGGGGGCAGTTTGGGTTAAGTGGCTTGGGCCTCAAGTTTAGGTTATTTCCTTGGGCCGCAAGGAGGTGAGGTCGACACGTTTCGCGGCTCGGTTCGGTTCGGCTATTTATCTATTATATTTTTTTATAACTAATAATCGCGAAATCAAGGCATGATATAATAATCTACAAAATCTACAAACGTCTAATAACACATAGCACGTAATTCACCCAATAGATTCACAAAGTTAGCGTAGTTATTGCGAGCGTGTAATTTAATTAGTGTAGGAATGAATAACAGTAAAGTAGCGCGTTTAAGATACCTGAAAAGCTGGGATGTCACAGTAATTGTTCCATGGTATTGAGTGGTGAAATAGGAGTGGATGGTGATGTTGGGGAACCACTAATCTTATTCTCTCGTAACAAAACCCTGTTGCATCGTAAGGTTCGTTCAATCTCCGGATCAAATACCAATGGTGATAGCTTGTTAGATCCTCTAGTATGCATACACCTGTAAGAACCTGCACACTAACACAACCAGCATAAACGCGGAAAAAATGACAAACTATACTAACACGAAATAAACACGTTGCGCACAACTCCCCGGCAACGGCGCCAAAATTTGACGTGTGGTTGTTGTCACATGCAAATTTAATCCCAAAACTGCTATTAGCTAGCGGTAAGTGGGTATCGAACACAAGGAATTGTAGAACTAGTGTTATCAAAAGGTTTTACTATTATAACTAATTGCCTAATTTGCAAGAATTTAATTTCAGATTTCGAATGATGGATTTTAGACTTAACTACTAGCGATTCAAAAATTGGTTTTTAACAGATTAATAAGGGAATGATCATCTTGGGTTTCCGGTTCAAAACGCATGTGTTCAATTCTACTAGAAAGAGTCACATAGACATGACTCGTGTTTTATTAACTATTTGTGATAAAAGGGAGCAAAGTACTCGGATTATAATGCGAGGTCGTTACCCGATGACCAATTGATTAATACCCAACCCGTAAACCTTCCCTTGATATCTTGATTGTCAATGACACCAAGAACGTACAAAATAGGCAATAGCAAAGATATCAACCAACAATTTACAAACAATCAATCAACACCATAATAACCATAACATAGTAATTATTCTAGAAATCAAGAATTCAAACACAATTGTTCAACAAACGTTCACCCAAGACGATCACACAAAGTTCTAGCCGCTCATGTTCTCACAATCAAACATACTTCAAGTATCTTGTTAATACGAATCGATAACACCAAAATAATGTTTAGAACTTGTTAGAATCAATCAAAACTACTAGAAATCGCCCCTTTTTGCTCTGCAGTTCATCCCCAATGATTGATAATGTGAAAAGACTCCATAACTCAACTTAAATGGAGCAGTTACAACTTTCCCGTAGCTCACCACCGTAAGCTATGGTGCCCACCGTAGCTTACGGTGGGCAATATTCTCTTAAGGTGGCAAGCCACTCTCTTACGGTGACTTTTGAGGGTAGACTCCACCGTAAGCTACGATGGGCATCGTAGCTTACGGTGGCAAGCAAAATTTTCCATTTTGCGATTCTTCAATCTCTCAAGTCCCAAAGCCTCAATTAGCCACTTGCAATTTCCCGAAAAAGCACGTTAAAGTTCCCTCGTTATGCTCTTCAGTACCTGCAAAGGCATATGCACTGTAGACATCAAATCGTAACCAATAAACTTTTAAAGCATGGAATATTTTTCATTTAATCACACTTTCGGGTTATCCAAAGGGCCACCCGTCATTAACTATTTGAATTGGTTTTATTAAAATACTTATGGTTTTTACACATCGTTTGGATTTATTTTTAATTGTTTGATTCCGCTGTTGGTTAAACTATATTTTTGGACATTTAAACTTTAGATCACTAATCGTGTTGATGGTGATACGTTTGATATCTTTAATGATGGTTCAACATTGATTAGTGGCTTGATCCTAGTCGGTCGCACCTCTCGTGGTAAAACTCCGCATGTGGAAATTTGAGGGTGTGACACCTAACATGATATTCCTTCAGAAAGTTAACGTGATAAACACACTTTAACCACCTAAAATTATTCATTAACGAGCTATTGATATATTTTCATGCAGATCTTTTAAAAATAATTTAGTCATCCGTTAAGAGTTTTCTAACCTCACTTTATCAAGGAAAGTAATATCGATAACACAATACAACCACCGAGACAAGCATAACGTAGATCATATCACAAACCTTTCCATTTCGCATGTCGTGAACATAAATCTACTAAGTTAGCCATTTTAATTAAAAATACTAAACAAAGATTATGAACCATGTCAAGAACTGCAATAACACCATCTAACCCGTTAGAGCCCTTACGTGTAACAAAGCAATAATTTAATCAGTAGCGTCTACCCTGTCTTATAGAGAAATTCATATCCGCACGGCCGTGCACTTTAATTGCACACCCGTGTAAGCATCAGTGTCAGTGTGACGTCAGCTGCATGGTATGGGCCAGATAAGTGGATGATTGGCGGCAAAATTTCAGATGTGCACGATCGTGCACATGGGTCGCACGGCCGTGCGTGGTCTTCAAACAGTCTGTTGATCAGTGTTCAGGTAGTGCACGGGAATGCGCCTGGGTCGCAGGGCTGTGCGTGCCGAGAAATCAACTTCACTGCCTTGTGCACTGCCAGTGCTCCCGAGCCTGCGAGTCGCGCACGGTCGTGCCGATGGTTTGCATGGCTGTGCTTGAGCTGTAACTTCAACAGTTTCTGCAGAATTCATCTGGTATGCTTGTAAATCCCACTTTTTCTCCAACTTTGTCTGTGGCACACCGTTTAAGACCTGAAAATACAAAAGTGCCCGCTTAAGTACCTAAACAACGAAATTTTAGTCAAAAACGCATAAAACGGGAGTAAAAGGGGGGACTTATATATGCATAATTTAACGTATATCAAACATCCTCAGTCCTGAACTTTGCTTGTTATCAAGCAAACTTAAAGCAAAAGAACGCGGGCCCCCGAAGGACCCGAACATCAAATATTTTACAGGGCTACACAAATATTCGGCGGTCAATTGGTTCTTCAAAAATTCAACATCAAAGATTTCAATCCAAACAAGCGTATGCGAATATAAGAGAAGATAACCAAAAAGTAATTATTCTACTTCCGATCGACTTAACATGCAAATCCTCACATTTTTCACAATGTTCACACACACTCGGTTATATTTATGAATCATACATGTAATGTGTATGTGTAAAACACTCGACGCCAAGGTGATGAATCATGGAATGTCATAAGATTGTCAAAAGATCTAATCTCCACCAACTAGCATGCGAAAAAGCATAAATCAAGAGGTCTTTAAAGATTGTAATGATGGGTAATGGTTTCGGGTAGGGAATGGACATTTAAAAGTAGTTAAATGGTTAAAACTCGACAGTTATTTCCAAGAAGCGCGAATGAATCACAACTATACATAAATAACGCATAAACGGACGATTTTAACCATACCGAGCTAGCAACGAGATTGTACTATTCAACACTTAAAGTTGCTCCAATTTGATCTTCTTTCTTCTATTTTCGGTTGCTATATTCTGTGGTTTTTTTTGAAAAAGTAGTTACAAACATTCGCAAGTTAGATAATAACTATAACCTAGTTTTAACACAAAGGTTCAACAATAAAAAGGCTAAATTTGGCTAAGTGGGTTAAATGGGTGTAATCGGAAAAACACGGGAAGTAGGCTCAACATGGTTAACGAATGGAATGATTGTAGGTACGGAAAATAAACAAAGAAAAAGGCTAACACAAGAAAGGTATCCTAAGTGCCTCTATCACGTTCATGCCCTTTTCACATATTCATGATCTTGAAAAGTATACTAATGACAAGTTCTAAATCATATGAAACATCCGGCTCACTCATATTCCGAACAAAAACAAGCATGTTAAGAATTGAAAGGCTCAAATATGCTCACGTAATTGAATGAATGGGTATGAATGTAAAGATAAACATGCAAGTCTTTCTCTTTGTTTGTCACGTTTTTAGTTATCATTTTTTAAAAATCAATTTGGCTTGCTGGTTTTGATCATGTTTGATGCTTTCTAAAACACAACTGGCCGTTTTTGTATAAAGATTTTTTTATATATACGAGGACAAACAAAGTTACGAAGTTAAACCCCTCCCCACACTTGAACTTCATATTGTCCCTAATGTGAACCAAAAATTAGTTAGGCAGCTATCAATAGCTAAACTAAAGTGTGAAAAGGGCGAATAATACTCCCCTAGAGTTGAACAAAACTTGGAGAAATTTGAATTGACCGTCTTTCTACTGAACTCTTTGTGCGTCCCCATGTACCTTCAAAGCTCGTCATACTAACCAAAACACAGGATAACGGAAATGATCAAAAGATTAGATAAATAAAGGTCTATCCATCAGTTAAAATTAAATAAAACAAGCAATAATAAAGTGTTTCGAAAAACAATACATAGCCGCGGGGTTTTTAAAGAAAATGTGGTCAAAATGAAAACCCCCAAAAGAAACAAAGTAAACTACGGACGGTACCCCCAATGGGAACTGTAGAGGATCACCAAAGTAGTTCAGAAAGGCTTTGTGGAGCCCTCCAAAGATATAGGAGAATCCAGCATGCATCTCTTCTCGCATTGTGTTTTGGTTCACCTGCATCTGCTGAAATTGCCAGTAGAACTCTGGATAAGAAGGGATGCTAGGTGGCCAATCCTGCAGTGCTTGATACTCATGCTGGTGTTGGTGCTGGTACTGATGCTGCTGACCTGGTGGTGGTCCTAAGAATGCTTCCTCGTGAGCATGTGCCTCGTGGTCGTGCTCCATGTCTACATTCTCTTCTACATCATCCTCTGGTAGCGGTGGGAGTGGGTCCCAAATCTCCCCATTTAGGCCCCTCAACCTTGGGCCATTTCTAGTATCCACTATCAAACCCATTGCCCTCAGAGAATGAAGATTCACATCACCCCCGTGTGAACCAGCGTCAGATTGTTGACTATGTCATCTGTCATTATCCCGATGGCGTATGTGAGCTGTGTCACATATTCCCCACCATGGATCTCACTGCTCGTTGACCTCCCCGCACTGTTTATAAAGAATTCAACCATTCGTGCGACAAGGTTAATGTGTTACCCATTCACTATGTAATACAAAAAGAGCAAGTCCGGTGTGGGACAGTTCCCGGAACTATCCATGCGACCACAAATGGTGTAGCCCATAACCTAATGAAGAACCCTAAGGAGCGGGTCGCTCAGCCTGGACGCCTTGGTTTATCATATGAGTAAGAAGCGAAAAACTCTAATGTAAGCTCTAGGTAGATGGGTCGTTCAGTGTTCAACAATCTAGCCATTGCACAAGAAATCATATCTTGAACTCTTTCGGATTGAATTAGGGCTTGCATTGCCGCCCAACTCAGCCTTCTAGGATCCCTGATCTAACCTCTTTGGTTCCATAGCGTTTGCAGTTTGTTGACGCATGGTCGTTCCTTTTGTTTGTCGAGGTCGAATTGGATGAAGGGATGATCCATCTACACGCAGGCACACAACAATATCAAACCAGATTCAAAAATTTTTGTCCCGACACCAGAACCGTGTTTTTAAAGCATTCTATTCCTGTCTCAGATGGCGCACGACCGTGCGAGCCAAGTGCACGGCCGGGCAGATCAAAATTTCAGATCTGGTTACCGGGTTCACTGCAGCGACTCAGGACTTCACTGCCGTGCGGATTAGGTGCATGGCCATGCGTCGACTGTAGATTACTAAAAATTACTCCATTCACTGATTTCAACCATTTTTATCCCACATCAAAGCATTTTCTCAGTGAATGGACCAAGTGTTCATGATTGGGACGTGTGATTCGTCAAGTCTGTCAAGAATTAGGGTTTGATTTGCTTTTATGAAGAAAACCCCAAAGTTTCTTGAACAAGAACCATAATTTACTCCAAAAACAAGATTAAAAGTATAAAATAAATAAGAATCCATACCTTGTTCGAAGATTTGAAATAATTTCTTGCAAAGAATGGTTAGTTTGGGAGAGGGTGCAACAAGAACGGTAGTGCGGATTAGGGTTGCAGTTTGAAAATAACTTTCACTAAAAAGTCATATTTATACTCTTTAATTTTACTGTTCAGAAAAAGATGCGCACGGGCGTGCGCCAATTTGCACGGTCGTGCAGTTTCAAAAATGCAATGATTTGGTTTAAGTTTCTCAGCTCGCACGGGCGTGCATATTGGCCGCACGGGAGTGCGTGTCCCAGAAAACAGGTCGCACGTTGTTTGTTACAGATGCAATTATGAAGTTCACGGTCATGCGGATCATGTGCACGACCGTGCGACATTTGGGCATTCTGCAGACAGATTTCACAGAATGCTCCAACCTCCGTTTTTCAGCACAATTCACCATCTTTTCAAGTTTTTACGTGTTTGTGCAGTTATTTCAACTTCAGAACTCACAAGGTATGAATCAAAACAGTATAAACCTACCCATTACCGAAAAAATAGTAAACATATAAGAAAGACTAAAAGTTTTAATATTTACAAATTTACTCCTAGCGTGCTAAACACGCCCGCTAATTTTTTTTCAACGAGTTGATAGCTAGAGTCCCTTCCCAACACTTGTTACGCGTGCGGGGCAAGAAGTTCAATCACCTCCACCGCCAAATCAACAGGTCCATTGATATAGAGCTTCAACCTATGATCGTTGATTTTAAAAGTTACCCCGTTGGACTCCTCAATAACGACGGTTCCGTACGGGAATACCTCTTTAACAGTTTATGGTCCCGTCCATCAGGATTTTAGCTTTCCGGGGAATAAACAAAGCCGCGAGTTGAAAAATAAGACGAGATCTCCCGCTTGAAGTTCCTTATGATCTCTCAAACGCGTGTCATGCAACCTTTTGACGCGTTCCTTATATAAGTTAGAGCTCTCATAAGCATGATTCCTTAACTCTTCAAGCTCATGGATTTGTAAGAAGCGAGCCTCACCGCCGCTCTTTAGATCCAAATTCGCTGTCTTCAATACCCATAATGCCTTGTGTTCCAACTCCACTGGCAGATGACATGCCTTCCATAAACTAGCCTAAACAGAGTAGCCCTTATAGGCGTCTTATATGCAGTCCGAAAAGCCCAAAGCACGTCAACTAATTTCTTCGGCCAATCCTTGCGGTTTTGACTTACCGGCCGCTCAAGGATTCTTTTCAACCCCTAGTTTGTGACCTCCACCTGCCCACTTGTTTGAGGATGGTATGGTGTGGATAACCTATGATCAACATTAGAGCGAGACAAGGCTTTTTCAAGCTGCGCATTGCAAAAATGTGTTCCTCGGTCATAATGAGTGCTTTCGGGGCACCAAACCGGGCAAACAAACTTTTAAGAAACCTCACGACCACCCTGGCATCATTAGTGGTAAGGCTTTCACCTCGGCCCACTTCGACACATAGTCAACCACCACCAGGATATATTTGTTACCGTGTGAGGATGGAAACGGGTCCATGAAGTTGATACCCCACATATCGAATACTTCACAAACCTGAATCGAATTCTGAGGCATCTCATTGCGCGCAGATATATTTGCTATCCTCTAGCACGCATCACATGCTCTCACCCATTTCTGCGCGTCATGAAAGATTGTGGGTCAATAAAAACTAGCGTCTAACACCTTCTTCGAAGTGTAGTTTACTCCGTGATGACCTCCGGTGGGCCCTTCATGACATTGGCACAAAATGTCAGCTGCCTCCGCTCCGAACATACACCTACGAATCACTTGATCCACTCCAACTCGAAACAAGAACGGGTCATCCCAAATGTAATGCTTAAGATCTGCGAAGAACTTCCTCTTTTGTTGATGCGTCAATCCTTTGACAAGGAATCCACAGGCGAGGTAGTTCGCAAAGTCAGCAAACCAAGGTGACTCATCACTCACTTCCACACTGATGAGGAACTCGTGGGGGAAATTTTCATTTATTGGTTCCTCCCGCACATCCTCAGAATCTCCACACTCAAGCCTCGACAGATGATCGGCTGCAACATTCAACGCACCCTTCTTGTCTTGGATCCCGATATCAAACTCTTGTAGCAACAGAATCCACCTAATTAGACGTGGTTTTGCATCCTGTTTGCTGAAAAGAGATCTAATAGTCGCGTGATCCATATATACAATTGTCTTGGACAACACAAGATATGATCTGAACTTATCGAAAGCAAAAACTACAGCCAAAAGCTCCTTCTCTGTGGTAGTGTAATTCTCTTGAGCATCATGCAAGGTCTTACTGACGTAGTATATCGGGTGGAAGTGCTTGTCCTTCCGCTGTCCCAAGACTGCCCTTCTCGCGACATCGCTCGCGTCGCACATAATTTCAAATGGCAACGCCAAGTCTGGTGCTACCAAAATAGGGGCTTCGATACGACTTTGCTTCAAAAGGTTGAATGCCTCGAAGCATTCATCCGAAAACACATATGGAGCGTCCTTCTCCAACAAACAGGTCATGGGTCTCGTGATTTTTGAAAAATCTTTAATGAATTCCTGTAGATACCGGCATGACCAAGAAAACTCTAGATTACTCTAACTGAGGTGGGGTGTAAGTTTAGAAATGACGTCCACTTTGGCTGGATCAACCTCTAACCCTTCTCGCGAGGTTTTATGCCCGAGAACTACCCCTTCTTTCACCATGAAGTGGCATTTCTCCCAGTTGAGCACAAGATTGGTTTCTTCACACCTCATTAAAATCTTTTTCAGATTTTTAAGACAATGATCAAAGGAACTCCCAAAAACAGAAAAATCATCCATGAACACCTCCATGGAGTCCTCAATCATGTCATGGAAAATAGCTACCATGTAGCGTTTAAACGTTGCCGCTGCATTACACAACCGGAAGGGCATACGCCGGTAGGCGAATGTGCCAAAAGGGCGGGTAAAAGTAGTCTTCTCCTGATCCTCAGAAGGGATCGGAATTTGAAAGTAACCCTAGAACCCATCCAGAAAACAATAAGACGACTTCCCCGACAGACGTTCCAACATATGCTTGATGAATGGAAGCGGGAAATGGTCCTTGTGGGTGGCGTCATTTAGTTTGCGGTAGTCAATGCAAACTCACCATCCGGTGATGGTACGGGTCGAAATAAGCTCATTCTTATCGTTAGAGAATACAGTCACGCCTCCTTTCTTGGGTACCACCTGCACAGGGCTCACCTAAACCGAATCAGAGATAGGGTATATTAACCCTGCATCTAGCAACTTAATCACCTATTTCTTCACGACGACTTGCATATTCGGGTTCAACCGCCTCTGAGGCTGCGCACACAACTTGTAGTCGTCCTCCATCAGAATTTTGTGAGTGCAAAAGGAAGGATTGATGCCCTTGATATTCATAATCTTCCACGCCATGGCTTTCTTATGAAGTTTTAGAACCTTGAGAAGTTTTCTGTTTTCCTCTTCCTCCAAAGATGATGAAATGATGACCGTAAGGCGACACTCCTCGTCTAGGAATGTATACTCGAGATGCGGTGGGAGCTCTCTCAATTCCAATGACGGTGGATCCTCAACTGAAGGCTTTGAGTATTCTTCAACCTCACGATCAATCTCCACAAATCTATCCGGACTCTAGGAACTATCTTCATCGATTTGATAAACCGACTGCTTAACTCTGTGGCCCTCCCGCATAATGCCACTCGGTTCCCACACAATACGTGTGTGTCCGAATCGATCTCCTCAATTGTGCCTTGGAAATGAGAGCTCACAAAATATCAACAATGTTGACATAATAGAGCGTATCGTCCTGACTTTGCGGGTGCTGCATTGACCGTTTAATGTCGACGGTTACATGCTCGTCATTAACCGGAGCATGATCTGGCCAGTGGCCACATCAACAATCGTCCTTGTGGTGTTGAGAAACGGGCCTCCGAGTATCAAAGGCACTTTTGAGTCCTCATCCATATCCAAAATACGAGAAATACGAATTTGTCGATCTTAACAAGAGTATTTTCAATGTACCCACGCAGATATATGATTGAACGATTAGCAAGTCAAATGCTCATTCTCGTGGGTGACGGCTCACCTAGATCTAGCTTAGCAAAAACCTTATACGACATAAGGTTTATGCTTGCTCCCAAATCAGCCAATGTGTGGCTGACAAACATGTTGCAAATAAGACAAGGATGGGTAAAATTGCCTAGATCGCCCATCTTCTCAGGTAAACGGTTCTAGAGAATGGCTGAGCAGTTTTCGTTCATCAACATACAAGACATGTCCTCGAGCTTTTGTTTGTTTGTAAGGATGTCCTTCAGAAACTTCGCGTACTTAGGCATTTGAGCCAATGCTTCAACAAATGGTATGTTTATATGGAATTGCTTAAACATCTCAAGAAACTTACCATATTGTTCTTCGTTCCTTTGCTTCTTCAGCCTGCCCGGGTACGAAACTGGAGGAGTATAGTCTGTAACTGGCTTCTGTAGTTGTGCTGTACTTGTCGGGACTCGCCTAGCGTGCACCTCGTCCGAAGCATCAGTATGGACCGTCTCAGTGATCAGTAGTAAGTCCGATATGTCAGGTCCCGTGGCTTTACCACTCCTCGTCATCACTGCATTAGCATGCCCTCTTGGATTTGGCTCTGTATTACCTGGAAGACCACCCTGAGGCCATTCAGATAACAGTTTAGCCGACTGGCCAACCTAATTCTCAATGGCGTGATGGAGGCTTTCTGGCTTCTCATCACCCCTTCTTGGGCCATGAAACGCTCCTCGTGCTACTGATAGCGCTTTTCAGCTAACTAATTCACCTTGTTAGAGTTGCTTAAAAGCTGTGCCATCATTTCCTCCATCTTAGAGTTATTTTGAGGGGCTTGCTTCTAGGAACTGCTCCTGGCACCCTTATTATGGTACATATTCGCATGTGGCTGGTAGGAGTGACTATGAGACTGAAAAGACTAACCGTAGGATTGTTGTGGCGTGTGAGCGCGCTGAGCGTATCCGAGTGGGTTTTGGTTACTAGAACCAGTCTTCCACCCAAAGTTTGGGTGATTCCCCCATCCCGAATTGTACGTGTTGCTGTAAGGGTTATTTTGCGGTCTAGTTTGGTTTCCTAGGGAATCCACCTCCTCGTGGCCTATAAACATAACACCCTGCTCACACGCACCTAGCTCGTGTGAAATCCCACTTTGCTCACATGAACATTGAACCCGCAAAACATTATGGGCTTGATCAATTTTTTTGCAGCAAGGGCTCCAATCTGTGCAGCAAGAGCCGTATATGTATCACCAGCATGCACCCCTGAACGAGATGATGTCCTAGCTCTCTTCCCGCCTTGACGAGAACTCGACTTCAAAGCAACTTTCTCAATAATCACGCAAGCTTCATTCGGCGTCTTCGTTCCAAGATCACCCCCTGCGCACACGTCCAAACGCTCCCACGAATCATAGTTGAGTCCTTGGTAGAAAGTCAATACCAGCTATCTTTTGGATAACTCATGGTGTGGGACACCAATAAGAAGATCTCTAAACCTTTCCCAAATTGTGTAACGCTTCGATTTTTTGTAACTTTCCGTTTTTAGTATGTTTGCTTCGTGATTCTATTTTTGGAAAGTCTAAACCTTGTAATCGTATCTCAGTTCTGCATCATTGTAAATCTAAGGCTTTTATTGTAATCAAATTAATCAATTATACGAAATTTGCAATCTTCATACGCATTTATACATATGTTCGTACACTTATTTGTTATACAATGTAAAGTTTCAAATTGTCTTGTGAACTCTTATCGTGCATTCGTGAATCTTAAACATTTCAATCATGCAAAGCAATTAGCAAATTAAACGGTAGACTTTTGGCATCATAAAAACTTGTCACGTTTATGTTAAACACTTATCACCCAACTAGTCTTTTTTTAGGTTATGTAACACTCTTATTCTTGGTATTAAGCTTCCAAACAACCCACACTTGCATTATAAATAAAGTATAACAATTTAAAAACAATTAAACCTAATTATATTTTTAAATAACAAAAAAAAGGAAGACAGCTTGTGGCCGCAAGCTGTCCCCTTCAATATGCTTCTTGTTTCAAGATTTCCAACCACCAAATCCTCATAAATGTAACCGAACTCAAACCCTAATCTTCCCTCTATAAAACCCCACCTTTCCCAACTTTTCTCACTTTTACAAGACTCCAACATTTCACAAAACCTCCCTAAACCTCCAGAACTCACTGTTGTCCTACTTCAGTTTGCAAGTGAGTTCTAGCTCACTTCCTTTGATATTCAAGCCATGTTTCTCTTCTAAAACACTTGGATAACCTATAGGAAGGTTCTCACAAGTTTGTTTGGGCAAACTAAGGTGAAACTTCACAATTTTGAGGTCCAAAAGTGTCTACAACTTTCTACCCATTTTTATTTTTTTCATAACCTCAAAATTTCAAGTTTTAAACATGTTTTCTTCCTCTACATTGTTTGACAAGCCTCTTGGGATGTTAGCATAGGTTTTCCATGGAAAACCAAGGTGGAACAATACATTTTATGGCCAAACTTTCTGTTTTGGAAGTTAAACTTATAAACTTTTTCTTAAACTTGTTTTCTCTTAACAACTCTATGCTACATGTGCCTTTAATCAAGTCTATGACTAGTGAGCTAGCTAGAATTGTTTCATACGAGTCAAGAGGTATAAAATACCTCTAAACTTGTTTTACTAAGGGTCTTAACCCACAGGTGTTGAAACCATCCAAGCTTACAAGCTTGTGTTTTGGTAAAGGTGTGATTACATGGAGGCCTTGGCTATCCAACTTTCAATCCACCACCTCACTTGATGATTTCTATCTACTAAGCTATGTTCCACCTTCAATTGAGTAACAAGGCTATGACGCGTCCCCAAACGTTGCCATGTTCGGGATGCACGCACCTAACTTGCTTACTTGGTCGATACATAGTTTAGTGAAGTATCTTACTTTTATTTCATTCATGACCATCCGGATTGTCCTTGTGGCAATTTGTGTATTCGTGAATCTTACGAAAAAGGTTAAGGACGGTTATCCTCCTACCTCCATGCATGACTTCTATGACTTCGATAAAATCCATGAATTATATGATAAACTTGATAATATAATATGTAACATATATATGTAAATAATAACCATAACCGAACCTTTGACAATGACCGTATGGTTACTTTTCCTAATATTAGGTTATTTTATCTAAGACTTAACCATCATTACGATTCTATTGGGCATGACCCATAAAACCACGAACACCCTATGTAAAACCCTGTAACATCGTGTCCAATAGTATAGTGACACGTGTTGTATTTTAGTCTATTGAAGACCAATAAGGACTAAAGGCGTCAACATGCTCAAACCGAGCCTCTGAGTGACGGTCCGATGTCAACATGCATAAATAACAGCCTCTGAGTGACTGATAAGTCAACATGCTTAAATCATTAGCCTCTGAGTGACTGATATATCAACATGCTTGAATTTTAGCCTCTGAGTGACTAATATGTCAACATGCCCAGCCTCTGAGTGACATCGGAGTCAACATGCTTATAATAAGCCTCTGAGTGATCCTTTACGAAGTCTTAACTCTCATACGTGCCATTTATTGGACGAGAGGGTTCAATTTTGTAAATATGTGAAAGTTGTTGATGGAGGGATTAAAAGTGTCAACATGTTAATTCTTACCTCTGAGTGACCTTTTAACGAACAGAGAACTCGACAATGTCCAGGCATAATCCCGGGTATGCCAAGACTTGGCTACGGAGGACTAAAAGTGTCAAAAGGGTGTTTTAGAAGGCTTTTAGAAGCTTTATAAAGTTAAGGGGTTAAAGTGTCAAACTTTAAAACTGGCCAAGGGGCGGTCGCGGGCCGCCAGAGACCTGGCCTGGGTCTCTCGTGGGGCGCGAGAGAGGCTCTGCTGCAGAAAGTTTTGCTTGGTCTACAAACAAAACTCCAAAAAACCATTTGATCGAATCTATGGAGTTTTAATCAGCTATGCACATTTTGGGACACTTGTAAGCTCCCTCTTACACCCCTAAACATTGGGCTTCACCTCCTTTGAGTTCTCCAACTGTAAATAGGTGATCAAGTTCACTATTTGAAATTGTACCTTTCTTATTCACGCTCTTCTCCCTCCTCTGGAAGTTCCTAGCTGAAAGGAGCATCCAATATAGTTCTTTTGCACCCTATGAATCACTGGTAAGTGTTCCTTCCTTGTGCATTTTCGTTTATAGGCTTTTATAGCCAAAAGTCAAGCATTCTTCAAAAAACGCTTTGAATTTCGGTTAAGACCATTATGGTCTAGCCATTGTTCGAAATGAACATGGCTAAGTGATCGTAATAAGGTAGGTGTTAGTCCCTATAAAGGGCACCTCCTGAAGATCACGTTTGCTAGACCAATTTACGGGTCAAAATTAAGTTATTAAAAAGTCAAAGAGGCCATTTTTCGGAAAAATCATAAATTGATCTTATATATGTTATGAAACCTGTTTCGACACTTAAACAAGTTGGTAATAATTATTAGAACATGTAAGAACATGTTCGGCTCGTCAATTTCAGTTCGAGGGTCGGTTCGCAACCGAAAGTCGCGAAGTTTGACTTCTGCTTTGACTTCGATTCTGCCCGATTTAGATTAGTTACCTACTGATCTAAAGTTCCATTGTGATCATAATATATTGTAGTGTAACTCTCTGAGGTTATTTTACATGATCATAATCAGAATCCAAGTTTATGCACAAGTTCCATAATTATGCCATTGTGACCAAAATGTCCTTTATGCTTAAAACAAGATTTTAAATGATAATGAACTTAAAACTGAGTTTGCTACTGATGTAATATTATAATTAGGATTATTTGGGATGTTAAACCAAGTTATAAACTATGTTTTCAAGCCGGTCCTTAAACTATGTCGATAAATGACGATATTAGCCCTTGTGGCTCATAAAATGGTTTTAATTAAATCTTTTCAAGGTAAATCTTTTACCTACTGGTATTTTAAATTAAATAGCATATTTAAAACATTTTAATCTGACCTTAACATCAGTTTTCATAAACATCGCTTAAAGACGTCATATGACGACATAAGCGCCGTTTCAGCGCATAGTATGGTTTTAAACCATATTATTGACCAAGACTTGGTACCTACTGATTTTAAAACTTATTTTAAACATATTTACAGTAGATACATTTATAAACTCTGAATCCCAAATAATTTATAAACTATGTGTAAAATGACCAAAATGCCCCTTCGGTGCATAGTTTTGTCATAAAAGACAAATTACACATATAATTGATATCCTACTGATATTATATCATAAATAAAGTATTTTTCCAGAATACATAAAATTATATTCAAGTTCTTTTTATATGGTATGAAATTACCAAAATGCCTTATGAGGCATATTTTCAATTTAAAACCATAACGGGCATAAAAGGATATATCCTACTGATATTACAACTTATTTAAAATATAATGGCATATAGAACTTGTCCATGACTTATCTAGTTACCCATTATCGCTTATAAGCATATGGTTGGTTATACGTAACTAGTTTACAGAACTCAACCGAAACGGGTTTAACCTTATCATTTAATTTCAAAATCCAGAATGTTTATAGTTTACCCATATTATACAAGTTAAGGTACTTGTTGGGATTAAACTACATTCTATCCAATCATCGTTTAATCTAGCATCATACGTTTTGATCAAGTACGCTAGTCGGTCTAAGTCTATGACTTAAGTAAGACCGTTAGTATTTAATTGGTTAGTTTATGCCATAATCCAGACTAGAGACTTGCCGGTAAATGCTATCTGCACTTAGTACTTTTGTGTACGGCTGAGTTATTAAAATTAAAGAAGACTAGATTAGGTAAATACTCTCTTCTTATTTCCCCTATACGGGCTTGGGTTACGGTAAATTATTACCGCTTGGTCGAAAATGGGATCAATCGAACGCCGGTTCGGGGATAGTAAATCCGCATATTATGTTTTAATCAGTTTTGTTTGATAACTTAAACATCGATGGTTAACTACCGTGTCCTGGATATCCTCGGCTCATTACAATAGAAATGGCCACGACCTTAGCGCGGGTGTAGGCATACACCCGATAGACGCTCAATTATGCATTCCCACAAGGTTGGGAGGAATTGACTCCTTCGTGAGTCCAAAGTAGTGTGTACGTTAATTGTGTCTCGGTCTCCGTACCGGGCCCCGTATGTATGGACAAACATGTAAATCTGTTAACAAGGTTGGACAGTGAATAACCCAAGTTATAAAAAGATTTTGTGCTGATACGCACTTAAAACATTTTTGAAATGTTTAAAAAACGAGTCAGTTGAGTGTATTTACCAGTGAAAGCTGACATATTTTCAAAAGACTAAACTGAAGGTACAATATGAAAATAGGCCGGAGGTGCTTGGTAGTGATAGAGGATCTTGCAAATCCTAAATCTGCCCAAAGTCTGTTTTATATTCTTTCCATGTACAATTTATGATCCGCCTGTGGATCTTCTATTTACGAGCCTGTATATTATTTTTTATTTTCGAACATTCAGTTTGTAATATTAATTTTACTCCAAGACTTTCGTTGTGCCGTGTTTAATTGACTATGATGATTATCAACTGTCGTCAATACTCCCTACCCGGGCCCACCGGTGTATGGATTTGGGTTGGAAATCCGGGGTGTGACACCCTACGAGGCTTATAGTGTCAAAAACGAGCGTTAACGTCTAGATAAATACTTTCGACTATACATACTTTTGCATACTTTAAATTCCTAAATTAACGAACTCCATTGTCATTCCAATACTCACACACCCATGTTTTCTTGTGTAGGATAACTCAGTGTTCGTCTTCTAATCAACCAAACACTTTCACTGATTTAACTTTGCAAAACTGTGAGTACACTCGACACACTTTTTACGCTTTACACTTTTGGGTAAAATATGTTAACCTATCAAAAACACACTAAATCACACTTTTACTCTATGCAATCACACAAACAATCCATCATACATGCTATAGTTATGTGATACCCGATTTGTTTACTTGGAACATTCTTATGTGATACTAATTGTCATTAATTTCATACGAGCCTCTCCTTAACATGTATAGCACTACAGGAGTAACGCACCGCCTGTATTCTTGTGGTCATGTTAAGTTTAATCTATTATGCGGTGACACTTGAGGATTGACTTGTATTTCACATGCCTTGTTTACATTAATCTCGTATGCTAGCTTAAACATGTGGATTTGTTTAAACGGTTTCTTTTTATTACTTATGCTATGATTCAAACTTGTGTACTCGCCAATACTTGTTATTGAACTATACTTTTTAACATGTTGCATGTTGAGGATGTTAATGTGACGAAACTTAGTAGGAATGGCATAGAGACACACTTAGAATGCTAAGTTATTTATTATGTTTTGTTGAACTTGTCTTATTTAAATTTATATTGTATCTGAACTATAGGGAATTAGGTACAATTTCCATGTTCGACCTAGTCTATAGTTTAAGTGACCAACTTGACCTTTCTTGATTCATGCTTAAAATGTTAATTCTTCCTATTTGCTTCTTCCTACTTCTTTTGTCTTAATATACATGCAATGTGTCTTTCCTAAGACACTTACACAACTTACACACTTGAAGACTTGAAGACACTCATACTACAAACGAGACGATCTCACCAAAATAGGGGTGAAACCCGCACTTTGGTGATCACTCTCAATCCGTATGTTCGATTTTACACAAAATTACACCATCAAGTTAGGAGTGAAATCCACACCTTGATGGAAATTTCCATTTCATACTCTAGTGGACCCTTACCAACAAGTCGGAATTCGCTCCTCGTTTGGTAAGTACCAACCACACTTAGGGTACGATGTTGTCAAGTTAGGGGTGAAACCCGCACCTTGTCAACTAGTCCCATTCCTCGATTTTCAATCTCGCCAAAGTTTCGATTTTTCGATCGGTTAGAGACGTGTAGTAACTGGAAGGGTAAAGTGTCGTTAATCGCTTCTCAAGGAGAGCATTCTACCTATAGGCCAAAGCACGTTTCTCTAATTTGAAAGGATCTCGATTCACTTTGGAATAGTCGACATTTCTCAACCCGAAACACTCCAATGTTTTATTAAGCCTATCTTTTTGTTACCTCAATTATTATGTGTTTTAATACTTGTTACCTTGTTCGTTTCTAGCCTGATGCACAACTCGCACGCCTTTCGTAACCAAAAACAATAATAATTCTCGTGAACCAACTAAATTTATACTCCTTTACGCCATCATACGTGTTATGCTTTTGAATGCTTGTATGCCTATGCTATCTATGTGAATTCATACGTGTTACATGATACTTATATGCTCGAAATGATTTTTTTTCATAAAAACACATTATGATCAAAGCCTTAATCTCTCTTCTATTGTCAACCCTTTAGATGTCTTTCTCACAAAGTGTCATGGGAAAGAAGAAATCAAAGTCCCGCTCTGACTCGATGTCAAAAAAGGACTGCATGAAGTTCATGGCTGAGCAAATGGCCAAGGTTATCCCGGACATTGTTAGAAAGATTCAACCCTCGCCGAACGCCGACTCACCCCACGCCTCCGTCGACTCTAAGGTCGAAGCACCAAAGTCGACGTTCACCTTTAAGCAGTTTTGTTCTTGTAACCCACTACCATTCACCGGCAAAGAGGACGCCACTAAGTTAATGGTTTGACGCCATTGAAGTGACTTTCCTACAAAGTGGTTGTCCAGACCACCTGCGTACCATTAACACGACGGGAGTCTTCCGATCAAGGGCTCTTGATTAGTGGACCTCCGAGCGTAACGCTCGTGGAAATGATGCCGCACATGCCCTCCTATGGACCGAGCTCAAGAAGCTAATGAAGAACAAATTCTGCCCTCCCTATGAACGCCAATGACTCAAAAACAAGTTTTGGAACCTTAAACTGGTTGGGAACGACAACGCCGACCTCATGGCCCGTTTCAAGCAGCTGAGTGCGATTTGCCCTAGTCAAGTCGACACGACCGAAAAGGCAGTTTCCAAATACATACGTTGCCTCCCTCCTCACCTCATGGACCTCATCGACGCCACCTCACCCAAAACTCTTGAGGAAACCTTTCGCCTGTCCGCCCGACTTAACAACAACCACGTCCTTCATGAAGCCTCCAAGGCTTCATCGAGGAAAGCCCACCAAGCCACCATCAAAACCCTCACCGAACCTACCTCACCCAAGCCACTAAAGAGCAACAACAAAGGCAAGAAGTGGAAGGCTTCAATCCAAAACTATGTGGTAGTCACTCCGCTAAACCCTCAACCCTCTCAGCAGCTAGTCTTAGCCCCCCCGAGCCTATCAAAAGGGCATACACTAGGCCGCATCCCAAGTGTAACACCTGCCCCTACCACCATCTCGTTAATGCCCCTTGTCGCCTATGCACTAGCTGTAATAGGTATGGACACTTTGCTCCGCAATGTCAAAGTGCTCCGCAAGCCCCCGCCAACCAAGCCCGAGTCATCACCGCACCTCAAAACCCCGCAGCAAACCAAACCCGACGACCTGTAACCATAGCTCGTGCCTGCTTTAGATGCAGAGATCCCAACCACTTCGCCAACACCTGCCCGTAGCTCAACAACAACAACAACAACCAGCGGCAAGCTCGCGATCGAGCCTTCATCATCACTGCCGCACAAGCTCAAAATGCCAATGATGTCATCACGGGTACGTTTCTCATTAACAATGTTTACGCTTCATGTCTATTTGATACTTGTGCGGATAAAAGTTTTGTATCCGTTGAATTCAAACATTTTCTTAAGTGTAGAAGTTCTAAGTTGCCTAAATCATTCAAAGTCGAAGTCGCTGACGGAAAGTTCATCACTGTCGATTCAATCCTATTTAATTGTTCTTTGAATCTCAACGATCATACGTTTTCCATTGACCTCATACCTATGCAAATTGGTAGCTTCGATATCATAGTAGTTATTGATTGGCTTAGGCGATGCTGAAGTTGTTTGTTCCGAAAAGTTCATTTGTCTTCCCCTTCCCAATGGCGATTCCTTAAACATCTATGGCGAGAAACCCTCCAAAGGTCTCAAGCTTATATCATGTATCCAAGCAAACAAGTACTTGTGTAAGGAATACTTCGCCTTACTTGCCCACATTATGGGAAAGAAGGATAAGGGTCTGAGCATGAATGAAGTTCCCATTGTTCGTGATTACCCCAACGTCTTCCCAGATGATCTTCCTGGTCATCCTCCTCCTCGTTTGGTTGAATTTCGCATCGGTTCATTCCTGGCGCAACTCCTGTCGCAAAATCCCCCTATCGCCTAGCACCCTCAGAGATGCAAGAGCTGTCTAGCCAACTTCAAGAGCTCCTTGATAAAGGCTTCATATGCCCTAGCACTTCTCAATGGGGCACTCCCGGTCTATTCGTCAAAAAGAAAGACGGATCCTTCCGAATGTACATTGACTATCATGGGCTCAACAAGCGTATGGTCAAGAACCGATATCCTCTTCCTCGCATCGACGATCTTTTTTGTTGGTGCATATTGTGTGACAACAACTTAATAGTTTAATAGTTTCGTCTTTGGATATTTTTTATTGGGCTTAGCATTTGTGTTTAGCTTGTTTAGAGTTGTAATGGGCTTGGAGAATGGCCTAGTCCAGTATAAAGCCTAGTATGCAGACACGTAGTATATATACATGTTGTGCATTAGGGATTTAGGTGATGAACTAGGAAGAACAACAGA
This sequence comes from Scalesia atractyloides, assembly GCA_947069175.1. Lineage (NCBI taxonomy): Eukaryota > Viridiplantae > Streptophyta > Magnoliopsida > Asterales > Asteraceae > Scalesia > Scalesia atractyloides. The sequence continues at coordinate 90,767,178 of CAMTDV010000026.1, read as the reverse complement.
GAGGAGTGTGAGAAATCTATAGAGAGTGGCTGAGAGATTTCTAGTGAGTCTTGAATTGATTGTAAACCATTATGTTGGATAATCAATAGAAGACGGTTTGAAGGAAATTATTTATGTTCGTGTTCTTGTTTCTGTGAAATCTGATCTCGGGGATTCTGCACTCTAGATTGGATAGACGATACTGTTAAGATCCATACGGACTAGGGGACCTACAATTGGTATAAGAGCATTCGGCTGTTGATTTTACTCGGTTCAGAATCATAACAGCAGAAAAAGTTGGGTTTTTGGACGTTTTGGAGACGGCTAAATTAGGGTTTCGGCGGTTGTTCTAGGGTTTTCCAGCGATTTCGTATTAACAGCTAGGCATTTCGGATTGAAAGATGGCATCACGGATCAAAGGTGAAGCATTTCGGATTGAAGACTGGTATTTCGGATCATCAGACTTGCAATTCGGATCTGGAAAACTTGCATTTCAGATCAGAGAATTGCAATTCGGATCAGAAAAGCTCATCTTGGATTCCATTTCGGATTGAATTTCGGATCAGAAGTGTATTCCGGATTCCATCTCGGATCAGAACTATTCCGGATTCCATCTCGGATCAGAATGGTCTATCCTGGATTCCATTTTGGATCAGAACAGTGCATTCCGGATTTCATCACGGATCACTATTCTGAATCACCATTTTGAATTAGCAATTCGGATTACTGTTCCGGATTTCTAACTCGGATTGTCTATCCGAGTTACTATTCCGGATTTGGTATTGTTCCCAGTTTTACACTAAAAGGTGGTAAGTTAACCAGCTGACGTAACCGGAGTTAAACGTTTTCAGACATAGAATTTGATCCACAAACAATCTTGACAAACCGGTTGCACGGTTAGGCTCGTGTGATTTTTAGGGCAAAAAAAGGCACGAAATTCCTAAAATCGCTATAGGACAATATACATCATTGGATTCGTATTGTCGAGACAAGTTTAACGGTACAATTTGGTAAACACACTTTTTGGACAAATTTTTTTAACGTTTTTAACGGTACGGTTACGGTAAAACACGAAGAAGGACTAGAAGAGAGGTTAGATTTGGGTTTTGACACAGGTATACCAAAATCCATTTAAACTGATACTCTGCGTAGTGAAGATGGTCAGAATGAACAATAGCAGTGAGTGTCTTAAAACTGGCCAATGTTGATAAATGCTGAACAGTATGTAGACTGGAAGAAGAAATTTGAGGCTTCGGTTCTAAGTGAACATACTAAGATTTGGAATTGTATGATCGATGGGTACATTGCTCCCACACGTCGAGTTAATGGGAGAATTATGGTACTCTCATATGAGAAGATGGAAGATTCTGAGAAACGTATATATGATGTTGAGAAGAAGGCTTTAGCAGCAATAAAGATGTCGTAGCCATTTGATATGAAAAACATTTGTAATAGGTATGGATCGTCTAGAGAGCTGTGGGAAGCTTTAGAAAAACGTTATCAGAGTACTTCAAGACAAAGTACATGTGTGAGTGTGACTGCAGCTGTGAAGATTGGTGAAGAAGCTGCTAAGATAGAAGAGAAGAAGGAAGCTGAGAAGGAGAAAATGAAAGTCAAGGATGCAAGTGCTACAGGGTGCATGGATGCTACCGATGAGCTTACTAGAGAGGTACAAGTACATTTACAATCTGTAAGTCATACTTGTCATAATTGCACTGAACTACAGGGTACTGTTGACAAATTATCAGAGCAAAACAAAATTTGTTCGTTGAATTAGAAAAACTGAAAGAGCCAAATGTTCTTTTGATTGAAAGAGAGTCAAATAGTTTAACTTCACTCAAATCAAAATGAACAAGAAGTCATCAGTTTGACCAGCAAAGTCAATGAACTATTACAGATCATTGATTTGGCTCGTGAGGCTGTGAAGGATAAGACTAACGAGCTTTCAGAAAAGTGCATAGAATTGGATAGTGCACAAGCCAAAATTGTTGAGCTTCAGGGAAAGTTAGAAAAATTTAGAGAATCCTCGTTAGTCAGGACTCAAATTCAGAAAAGTTTGAAAAGGAGTAGTGATAAAACAGGAGTGGGGTTTAGTAAAGCTTCATCTCTGAGGATCAGGATTATTCCTTTTTACCAAATGAAAATGAGCTAACAGATTTTGTGCCTACTACACCAGATGTAGTGGACCCGATAACCGTTGACATACCTAATAATCAAGTTTCTTTGAAAGAATCGGCTGGCTCTAACAGTACACCTCATAAAGTGGATGAGGATACTAAAGACCAAACAGTCAAAACATTTGAAAAGAGATCTAACCGAAAGAAAGTTTTTAAGAAAAGATCTTGTTTTAAATGTCACAACAAAGGACATATGGCTAGTTGTTGTCCTTTTAAAAAGGGTAAGAAAGTGGACGTTGTGGTTGAGGTTAAGGATGGAAATCAGGTTGGTTCAAGTAAAAATGTTAAATCAAGTTTTCAAACAAATCAACCAAGATTTTAACCTAAACCTTCAATATCAAGAAGATTTGTTGGGTCAAGGAACTCTTCTCCTAAATCATGTCACAATAAGGGCCAATCAAATTCTTATCAAAGTAAAAATTTTAGATATCAAAATCGAGATCAAACTTCTAGTAATCGAAACTTTCAAAGAAGAAACAAATTTAGGGGTTTTTGTAACTCAAATATTCAAAACAATCCAAAAAATTTTCAACGATCAGATTATGATAATGGGAGAAGAAGGTTTCGAGATAATAATTTTCAAAGGTCTAAGAATCCGAGAGTTTATTGGAACTCTCGCGATCAAAGACCTAGTGGAAATTATAAATCGTGCTGAACAACTTAGAAGACATCTAAGACACCAGTAGGGTGTGATGGATATTGGATGGATGTTCCAGTGGTTGATGAATCTGGACGACCCAAGACCTTTAAGGCTTGGGTCCCCTAGTCTAACTAAGTTGTTGAGTGTGTGTAGGATGACCAAGAAGGACTGTTGATGTGTTCAGCAGTGGTTATTCCTGTAAATCATCTGAGGTGAATAGTAGGTTACACATGGTAACGAATTTACACATGCTAACAAATTATTTACTTATGTGTTACATACTGGTTTACTAAAAGTGAAAAACCTTTTGTTTGGTTGAAGTGGGAGTCTGTTTGTATTTAAATTTCTGTTTTAAAACCTTACTTCATAAAAACAAAAAATTAGGGGGAGAAATTTCCCTAAGCCAAAAAGAGTTTTAGTTAGTGCGTGAGTTTAGGGGGAGTAAGTTGAAAAGTTTAAATTTTTTGTTAAAAATGAAAAATGAGTTTTCACTGTTTGGAAAAGAAGAAATGATAGTACATCAGCAAGTTAGACTGTCACACTGAAATAAAATTAAATTGCTTAGGTGTGATAGCAGCTTCATCATATGATGTACCAGTAGGCAAAAGGCATGAAATAATCAACTTACCTGTGTGATACACATATAATAAACTGTGTATTGAGTTGGTAACATATCAGTGGCGTATGGTTTTATAACCTTAAATCTTGCGTTATATAGATTGCCAAAATCTGGGGTTTTAGGTCTTTATATCGTTATTTCATCCGGGGTATCAAGGTTATCATTGTGCTGCATCTAGATATATGCTGACCTAGGCACAACCAGGATATCTTAAAAGAGCTAAAATGCCAAATCCTAAAAATTGAAGAAGCTCTCCTAAAGAGTCATTCAAATGTGCAAATTACACTATTCGTACCAAAATTTGGTAGTTGCCTAATCCTCGTTAGATGTTGGTTTCTTTGCTGTACGGAAGTACTGATCTAATCACCAATTATCTAACGATGTAAATCAAAAAGGATGAATTTCGGTATACTCACCTACTACGATGAATTTTCGTGCATACGTTGGTCGCGGGGGTATTACCTGAAGTGGGACACACTAGTATATCGGTATAAATTATCTAAACAGATCACTAGGTAATGGTACTTGAAATGTTCATGTATTTTGTTTTAGTGGATAAACAATACTGGTAATCATCTTGAACTGTTTTTCATGAATATTGCATATAGAATTATAAGATAGTATGCAAACAGTTTGATAGTGCTGATATGATCTTCTTAACGGTGATTCTTACAAAAATAGAGTGTTTATTTTCTTGTTAGTTATGTGTCTTCAGAAAATAAAAAAATACAAAAAGATTTGTTTTAAAGTCTCCTAGTTTTGATCTGATTAGATGTTTGTTTTTGCATGATAAGATAAAATATTGGTTTAACTTTAATGTAGAAAAGGACTAATGGTTTTTCGAGTTACTTGCTTGTGTTTCTAAACAGATTGATGCGATTATCAAAATGAAGTGCAGAATTCAAGTAAAGTACATTTTAAGAATGGAGTGAAGAATGTGTGAAGATGCATGGTAGGATCCTTCTACTACAATGCAAAGGGAGATATAGAGAAACTTGGTGATATGAGCGTAACTAGAGAATGCTAGTTCGCTAGTCTACAACGAATGAAAATTTTGGAGATTGGAAGCATCAGCAAAGGGGGAGTCTGTTGATGTCAGAATCTGTGTGTAGCTGAAGTTATGTAACACCCTATAAAATCGTGTCCAATAATATAGTGACACATGTTGTATTTTTAATATAGTCAGTTAAAAGACTAATATGGACTAAAAGTGATAACATGCTCAAACTGAGCCTCTGAATGACTTTCTTATGTCAACATGTATAAACCTAGCCTCTGAACGACCATTAGTGTCGTCATGCATAAAAACATAGCCTCTGAACGACCATTAGTTTCGTTATGCTTAAAACTCGGCCTCTGAGTGACCGTTGTGTCAACATGCTTATACTGAGCCTCTGAGTGATCCTTTACGTAGTCCTAAGTCTCATATGTCCCGTTTGTTGGACGAGAGTGATTAAATTCAATAATATATTAAAGTTGGATGATGGAGGGATTAAAAGTGTCAACATGTTAATTTATACCTCTGAATGGCCTTTTAACGAACCGAGAGCTCGACAATGTCCGGGCATAGTCCCGGGTATGCCAAGTATTGGCTACGGAGGGCTAAATGCCAAAAAGGTGTTTAAAAAGGTTTTTAGAAGCTTTTTAAAGTTAAGGGGCTAAAGTGTCAAACTTTGAAACTGGCCAAGGGGCAGGGCCGCGGGCTGCGAGAGACCTAGCCTGGGTCTCTCGCGGGGCGCGAGAAGGCCTCTCCAGTAGAAAGTTTTGCTTGGCTCCTAAACAAAACTCCAAAACCATTAAATCGAAACCATGGCTTCCCAAACTGCTATGACACATTTTGAGACACTTGTAAGCTCCCTCTTACACCCCTAAACACCTAGCTTCACCTCATTTGAGTTCTCCAACTATAAATAGGTGCTTAAGTTCACATTTCAACTTGCACCTTTCTCATTTATTCACTCATCTCCCTCCTCTGGAAGTTTCTAGCTAAAAGGAGCATCCAACATAGTTCTTTTGCACCCTAGGAATCACTGGTAAGTGTTCCTTCCTTGTGTATTTTCGTTTATAGGCTTTTATAGCCAAAAGTCAAGTGTTTTTCAGAAAACGCTTTGACCTTCAGTTAAGAACATTATGGTCAGCCATTGTTCGAAATGAATATGGCTAAGTGATCGTAATAAGGTAGGTGTTAGTCCCTATAAAGGGCACCTCCTGAAGATCACGTTTGCTAGACCAATTGACGGGTTAAAGTTAAGTTATTAAAAAGTCAAACAGGCCATTTTTTCGGAAAAATCATAAATTGATCTTATATACGTTATGAAACCTGTTTTGACACTTAAAAAAGTTTGTAATAATTATTAGAACTTGTAAGAACATGTTCGGCTCGTCAATTTCAGTTCTAGGGTCGGTTCACAACCGAAAGTCGTGAAGTTTGACTTTTACTTTGACTTTCGATTCTGACCCAATTTAGATTAGTTACCTACTGATTTAGAGTTGCATTAAGATCATAATATAATGTATCATAACCCTCTGAGGTTATTACATGATCATAATCAGAATTCAAGTTTATGCGCAAGTTCCATAATTATGTCATTCTTGACTAAAATGCCTTTTTTTGCATAAAACAAGGTTTTAAATAATAATGAACTTGAAAATGAGTTTCCTACTGATGTAATATTATAAGTAGGATTATTTGGGATGTTAAACCAAGTTATAAACTGAGTTTTCAAACAGGTCCTTAAACTATGTCGTTAAATGACGATTTTAGCCTTTGTGGCTTATAAAATGGTTTTAAGCAAAGCTTTTCAAGATAAAACATTTACCTACTAATATGTTATATTACATAACATATTTTAAACATTTTAATCTGACCTTAACATCAGTTTTCGTAAACATCGTTTAAAGACGTCATTTTACGACATAAGCGCCGTTTGGGCCCAAATAGTATGGTTTTAAACAATATTATTTACCAAGACTTGATACCTACTAATTTTTAAAAACTTATTTTAAACATATTTACAGTAGGTACATGTTATAAACTCAGAATCTCTAATAATTTATAAACTATGTGTAAAATGACCAAAATGCCCCTACGGTGCATAGTTTGGTCATAAAAGATAATTTACATATATAATTAACATCCTCCTGATATTATATCATAAATAAATTATTTTTATAGAATACTTATAATTATGACATAAATTATATTCAAGTTCCTTTTATACGGTATATAATTACAAATGCCCTTATGAGGCATAGTTTCGTTTTAAAACCTTAACGGGCATATAAGTTGATATCCTACTGATATTGTAACTTATTTAAAATATAATGGCATATAGAACTTGTCCATGACTTATCCGGTTACCCGATATCGCTAAATATGCGCACGGTTAAGTATATGTAACTATTTTACGAAAATTCACCGAAACGGGTTTAACCTTGTCATTTAAGTTTCAAAATCCAGAATGTTTATAGTTTACCCATATTATACAAGTCAAAGTACTTGGTGGGTTTAAACTACATTCTATCTGATCATCGTTTAATCAAGCGTTATACGTCTTGATCATGTACACTACGGTTTAAGTCTATGACTTAAATAAAGACCGAAAGTATTTAATTGGTTAGCTTATGCCATAATCCAGACTAGAGACTTGCCGGTAAATGCTATCTGCACGTTAGTAATTTTGTATACGGATGAGTTATTGAAATTTAAACGAAGACTAGCTCAGGTAAATACTCTCGACTTATTTTTCCTATATGGGCTTAGGATACGGTAAATTATTAACGCTTGGTCCAAAATGGGGTCAATCGAATGCTCGTTTGTGGCTAGTAAACCCCATATTTTGTTTTAATCAGTTTTGTTTGATAACTTAAACATCAGGGGTTAAATTACCGTATCCTAGATATCCTCGGCTCAATACATTAGTTATTGGCCACGACCTTAGCACGGGGTGTAGGCATACACCTGTCAGATGCTCATATGCAAATTACCCAAGACGTTTGGGATAACTCCTACGTGAGTTCTTAGGGGGGTGTGTATTTAATCATGTCTCGGTTTCTGTCCCGGGCCCTGTATGTATTGACAAACATGTGAATCTGATACAAGGTTGCAAGGTCAACTTTCCCAAGTTAATAAAAGATTTTGTGCCATTTTGCACCTAAATTTATTTTAAACTTTTCAAAATGAGTCAGTTGGGTGTATTTACCAGCGTAAGCTGACGTATCGTCCAAAGGCTAAGTTGCAGGTACAATACGAAATAGGCCGGAAGCTGCTCGGTAGTGATAAGAGGATCTTGCAAATCCTTAGATGTGCTCTAAAGTCTGTTTTATATATTCTTTCTTGTACATTTTATGATCCGCCTGTGGATCTTCTATTACGAGCTTGTATATTATTTTATTTTATTTTTGAACATTCGGTTTGCAATAGTAATTTTACTCCAAGACTTCCACTATGCTATGTTTAATTGACAATGATGTTATCAACTTACGTCACGATACTCCCCACCCGGGCCCACCGGTGTTTGGAATTCAGGTTGGAAATCCGGGGTGTGACAAGGTTGGTATCAGAGCCAACGTTTGAGAGAATTAAACACTAGCCTTTTGTGTTTAATCTCAAACTTACATGTGCACATTCCTTAGACTTCCGAGTCTAGGCATTGACCTAGGATTACTCATTTCATTATTAAGTTATTAGTATTGTTTTAAATTGATTTTTAACAGGAAAATGCCGCCATGTGTACGAGGACAAAGCGGGAGAGGAAAAGGTCCAATGAGGGGAGGACCATCGGGACGCATCCCTCCTCAACCTCACAACTCAGATGCCTAACAAGAATCAGGAGATTCGTCTCCTTGGCAACCAGCGAGACGTTCTGTCTCCAATAGACACTCGCCCTCACACTCCCAAAATTCCTACCACTCTTACCACTCTGATCATTCACACCATTCCCATTCTCATCTCTCCTACCATGAAGAATTTAACCCTAACCATTACTTCAACACTCCTCCAGCCGATCAAAATCAGTTGGACCAGCCAAACCCTATGGACGAGGACTCCCGACCCGGAGATGCCACCGTCGGGATCGAACGCACATCCCATAGAAATTTCTAGCGATTCAAACTCTTATGCCGGATCACCCTGCCAAGGTCCTATTGAGTGGGACCAATACTAGAACCAATTCACCTTCGCCCACACGTCTTCCCATCACTCGCAACCACCCCCAATACAAGAAGATGTCCACATGGAACCAGTGGACCAACCTCAACCTCCACCTGAACCACCAAGGAGGAAGCGTGGAGTACGTATGTCGGTACGTGCAGGATAAAGGACGGGATCGCTACCACCTTTGCCCAACTCCTACCCCGTAATTCAAGAGGACCCACAAATGGGTGGACCCTCTAATGTTTCACTTATAGTGGAACCAACACCAACACCTGCTGTTCAACCACCATCGGGTTATACCGACCCAATCCCCACATATCCAGACACATCTGGATATGATCCTTTTAACCCGTCTACACTGGTAGACTCTCATGCATGGTCGCAAAACCCCTACATGCAGGCGGTTATGCACAACGCACTTTATCCGCCTCCTTTCTCACCTACTTATCCATCGACTGGATCCGGTTATGCCACAACCACAACCACAACCTCCGCCACCACTAGACGCCATTAATGAGGCCTTAGAAAGAATGAAGGAAATGCAACAGCAGGTGCAGAAAACGAAAAAGAAGACAAATAAGTTCTTCACGAAACTCTCCAAACTGGTGAAAGGAAAGAAGGACGAGTAAAATCTCTTCTATTATATGTAGTCCCTGCGTGGACATTGTTATTTCTTTTAGTCCCTGCATGGACATTGTTATTCCTTTAGTCCTTGCATAGAAAATTAGTTTCTTTTATATATTTCAAGTATTGTAATTTCTTATTATCATTTAATGAAATATTTTGGAATTATACATATATATATATATGTATTCATCCTCTTCAAGAGATCATCTCGATTTTACTCGAATTTTTGATCAGCTATATAATTCTAAACAGATCTTAGTGGTTTTGATTTAGCCGAGTGGCACAGACCACACATTTAGAAAAAATATACATATGATAGTTAAGAAGGGAAGGGTCTTCTATCATGAAAGTTAAGGAAAGTTATCCTTCTATCTAGAGGTGGTGGACTAAGTTCAAGCCTCCAAGTCATTAAGGTCAATACGACCGGGACTTATAATTAACCATTAAGGTCCTCTTATGTTAACATTCCAGTAATGTTCATACTCTTGGTAGCGTGACTTGAGGAATCACACTAGCCTTCAAGATAATGGACTATGTCCTAACCTTATATAGCCCATGTGATCTGTTTGATCGCGGCTAAATATCACCAGTGGGTGATAAATAAAACATCCATTAGTGATGTATTACCCTTTCGGGTTATGAATTATTTTATATAGCTCATGTGATCTGTTTGATCCCGGCTAAATATCACTAGTGTGGTGATAAATAAAACATCCACTAGTGATGTATTACCCTTTTGGGTTATGAATTATTTTATATAGCCCATGTGATCTTTTTGATCCCGGCTAAATATCACCAGTGCGGTGATAAATAAAACATCCATTAGTGATGTATTACCCTTTTGGGTTATGAATTATTTTAAATAGCCTATGTGATCTACTTGATCCCAGCTAATATCACCAGTGCGGTGATAATAAAATATCCATCAGTGATGCATTGCCCTTTCGGGTTATGATTAATTTTATATATAGCTCATGTGATCGATTTGATCCCGGCTAATATCATCAGTGCAATGATAAATAAAACATCCATTAGTGATGTATTGCCCATTTGGCTATGATAAATTTTTATATATAGCCCATGTGATCAATTTGATCCCGGCTAATATCATCGGTGCGATGTAACAACCCAAAAACGGGTTTGGTGATCAAACTACGTTCATATTAAAAAGTGGGTAAAATACCGTTGGTGGTAAAATAGACCCGTAAATAAAATAACTAGGAACAAATTAACCTAGTTAATAACATGAATATAAATAGCAAGACAATGAGTTATATTCTCATTTATAATCAAAACTAAACTAAAGGGACCAAAGTTGGTAAAAAGGAAAGTAGTGTTTTAAAAAGGGAAATTAAAAAACAACACACACTTAGTGTGTGTGTGTGTGTGTGAAACGACCAGGGGATGAACAAGGGAGCCAAACCCTTATTCTTCAAAGAATCACCAAATTGAAAGAGGAATTAGACACCAAATCGATGCATGAATATGTATTATTGATCACATACACAAGGGGATCACAAGGTATGTCTTAAAACCTAGATTGGTGAAAGTTACAAATTGAGACAAGTGGGTTACTTGCAAATAAATTGTTGGATGATGATCCAAAGATGAAATTGAGCGTATGCGTATGTTTGATTTCGTTAGACATAAAGAAATTATGCACTAGTTGATGTAAGATTACTTGTTAGTGATTACCAAGTAGATTACAAAGTAGGTTTTGATTATAAGATGAAATTGATGATATATAAGTGTTTAGGGTCATCATACTTGTATGTATGTATGTAGAAGATATTCGAACAAATTAGAGGTTCGAATAGATGTTCATACATGACTTGAAATGGGTTTTGATGATAAGATGAGATTTATGTTAAACACATGTTAATAGATACTTAAAATCATCATGTGAATGTGAATGTTTAAAGTATTTGGCTAAGTTTAATGTTTGGGTAAATCCCATATATGATGCAATGGGTTGTTTCATACTGATGAAACAATCCCAAGTTCTTGTATAAGATTGATAAATTTGATATAAAATCCGTAAGGAGGAATAGTCGTCTTAGATGATGACTAACCTAACCATCTTGCAAATGAGAAATGATAGTTTGACGCTTGACAAGCTAGGTGGAGGCTTGGGAAGAAGGGGGGTCAAACGGAACAAGTACGCGGAAGAAGGCATAAATAGGAATTCAACGTAAGTAAAGCTTACAACTTTAAAATGGTAGAATTACTTATGTAGTTGGAATAAGCGTTTTGGGTATTCAGAACAAGATTCCGAAATATAAAAGTTCCAATACGGACAAATATGGTTGGAATAAGTGAAAATCGTATTAAACCATGATTTATGGTAAAAAGGGTAAAACGGTAAATTAGTTTTGTGATGACGACTAAATAAGAAGTTTTAAAAGGATACCTAAGGCACAAGTCATAATGGGTCAAGCGAATTAAGAGATAATTCTTAAGTAATATGATCATATAGTGTAAAACAAAATGGGTTAAATAGGTGAGATGGTAATTAAGTGCCAACTCATAATGACAAATGGTTATTTAGACCAAACGGGTCAAATGGTGATAGTATCACCATTAGAAAATGATGACTAATATCGCTTGTTGAATTTTTGTTTCTTAGAAAGAACAGAGCAGGATATTTGAATGGATCAATGTATGAGCCGAGCCACGTACGTGCAACGGGTTAAAACTCTCAACAAGGACTTAAAGGTCCGATGAGAGTTAAATGAGTCAAGAATAATGGATTACCTAAGGTAAGGTAAATCCAATAATCTAATCTGTAAACATTATGTTCTTAAGAACATAATGATTTTACATAGATTATGGTTAGATGTTTATTTTGGTCAAAACATGTTATGGTAAGTCCTTCATCGTAAAAGAAGAGACTAAGTTGACAAAAATGCCCTCGAATGATGAACTAAGTAAACGAGTCTACTATTAGTTTAAAAATTAGTTGTATAACACAATAGACCCCTTTGGTAATGTAAAAATGAAAAGCATAAGTCGTTTCGGCTTAATGTCTCATATTAGATCTATTCATAAAAATGTCAAATCGAAGGGTAGAATTGAAAATAAAGCATTATATAACCAATCCACCACAATTTATAGTTGTGGTGGGATGTAAATAAATATTTTGTATGAAAACGAGAAACAAAGTAAGAGGAAATGAGATTTAAGTCTATCGCTTAAATCTCTTAACGGGTCAAAATAAATATAAGATTAAACCATGAATGAATGCGTAGTCCATAAGAATTAAGAATCCGAGATAAGGATTTCAGATTAAATACGTAGATAAACAAATTTCGGACAATTGGAAGTAGATAGATATCTTAGTGTGACAACAATAAGATAGATAAGGTTTGGTTGAAATAAGTGTTGGATTACAGTAAAACAACCAAACGGGTCAAATAATATATAAATAAAGGTTTAGTTGATTAAGACAACTATACGGGTAAAAATAAAGTGTTATTGCATACCGAAAAGGATGCGTAAATGTATCCTTTCTTTAAAATGGGGTTAAAGGGAAAATTGGGCAAAAATCAGAAAATAAGAATATAAACCGGAAATAAATGCTTAAGTCATAGGGAATAAGTATCCGGGTCAAGGATTTCGGGTTAAATATGTAAGAAGACAATTTATGGACAATTAGAAACAGGTTTCAAGTAAAACGGATTAATATTGAATGAGTTACGGAAGTTTCCGTAACTAAATGGCAAACAAGAGAGAATCTGCAGCAAGCCACTGTAAGCTACGGTGGTCTACCGTTGCTTACGGTAGGTAGCTGCTGTAATGATTTAGAAGGTTGGGACCGTAAGATAGAAGGTCTGGGCCGTAAGGCTGGACCGTAAGCTACGGTGGCCAGCCGTAGCTTACGGTGAGGTCAGAAATCAAGATCTTGTTTTTATTGTTTTAAGCCCTTGGGTTTAATCGATCGTATTATAATTTATCTATAACTAACATATTTCATAAATTATGAAATATAGGTGATGAAGATAAGCACTGGAGGAGGACCAAGCATTACGAAGAAGCGAACACGATCAAAGACGAAGCTTCCACAACTGGTTTTATTGTTTCGAAACAAATCAATGATAACATGTTAAAATGTTTTAATATGTTGAAAAAGTTTTAATAAACTTGAAAATTTAAGTTACGCGTATTCGAAACTATATATGTTTAAATGCGAAATTTCTAATGGAAATTCATCAAAGTAAGATAGGGTCTTAAAAGTTGGTAATCTGAGCTCAAGGTTAATGACCAAATGTGTTCGGTTCGAGGCTTGGTCACATGATCCGGTAAGTTATTATAAATTTAGCGGTCTAACATAGTTAAAGTGTTGTAAAAACACATAGGGTTATCGTGTGAACGCACGTTACCCCAGATAAAATGATAAAAGACTGATATAGATAGTGAATTACTTGTGTTAACAAGTATTGTAGATAGCCTTGTACTATAGTAAGGGCGCTTATTAATTTTCAATATTACTAATCCATGTAGACGTTTTGGTTAAAGAATACTCGCATCTGAAGATGGCGGAGTCTAATGATCTGCTGACGCAATGACAGAATGGTCTGAAGTATGACAAGTAGAGCATACTCGTTAAAGACCTAAACTAAATGATGATATTAAACAAAGGTGGAACGACAATGAAAGCCAACGAAGAAAATATCGCACAGGTGCACACTTTAAATTATTATATAACTAGTAGTATACAACATATACGTAATGAACAACGGTTGTATACGGGACTAAAGCATGGGAAAACCGGAAGGAATACCCATCCATGATGATGTTCCCAAGAGAAATTGGGCGGGTAATATTCATTATTCACAAATCGTGAATAATAAAATATAAAAGAGTATAGATCTAAAATCTTGGATGAGGTGACCATCCAAGTAGAAATTTTCAATAAGATTTTATTGAAGAAAAATAAAGATCACATAGATAAATGTGGTTACATAAAAGTCTTATAAAAAGGGAAAAACATTTATATGTTTTGATATGAGAAGGGTAAAAACTAATGACTGTTAAATAACAATTAAACAAAGTTTTACCAAATAAATCAGAAATATGGACATGAACCGAGGATTTACTTACATGGGAAGTAATGTGTTAGTTATAGTAAGTTCATGTGTACCATGTGTTGATCGCTTACTCTGGCCAAGTAAATGATAAACACATGACATCGTGAATTTGTTATAATAAAAACATATGCATTCGATGTGGTAAAGACGAGGTGAATGGGAATGAGTCATTATGGACAAAAGAACCATGGTTGACAAAAAGGGCACGTAAAACCAAAGTATAAATGACCTGTGAGGTCATAGAAACAGAGGTAGTGCCCACACGGGAAATGATCAAGTCGATGACTATGATCGTAGAAAAGATAAATAGAGAAAGAAAGAAATGATGATGATAATCATCATTCATGGTCTGTGAGGCCAAAAAGGATGATCGGATAAAGAATAAAGTTTGACTAGTTCAGAAGTGATGGATTTCACATGAACAAGTCAAACGAGTTAGATAAAGGATAAAGTTTGACTGTTCAGAAGTGATGGATTTCACACGAACAAGTCAAACGGATAAGAAAAAGAATAAAGTTTGATTTTTTTTTCAAAAGTGATGTATTTCACACGAACAAGTCAAACGGTTAGATAATGAATAAATTCTGACAGTTCATAAGTGATGAATCTCACAAGAACAAATCAAACGGGTTAAATAAAGAATTAGATTCGATCGCTCATAAGTGACGGATTTCACACGAGCAAGCCAAACGAGTAAAAAAGAAGTATAGTGATTAAATATACTGTAAAAGCAAACCGGGTAACGGGAGCGTTAAAGCAAAAGAATAATGAGCCCGGGTAATGGGACGTGATTAAATATACTGTAGACGCAAACCAAACAATGGGAGCATGAAATAGAAATGAACCCATAAAATGGGTCGTGAATGAATATAAATGAAGAGGCAAAACGGATAACGGAAACGTTAAAACATTAAGATAAAGAACCCAGGTAACGGGTTGTAAAGAAAATATAGGCTTAAACCGGATAATGGTAAACGTAACCCAAACCGACGCATAAATGACATATGAAGTCGTAGAGTCGGAAGAGGTGTCCGAACGAAAATTGATCTAGTCATGGACTACGATCCCGCAGGTGCCCACGGCTATCAACAGACAATGTCTGATCTGAATAAATATTTGGGGCAACATACACAAAATGTTGTGGTTGCCACTAAAGATGGTAGTTGTGACTCGGTGGTGACAAGTGGTCAACGCCAGTTGACATTGCGCCAGGTTTAGACGCAAATGATCATCACCCAATGGAGATGAAACGACTAATAGATCTAACAAGTGAAAGTGATTCATAAATGACTCGCGGAGTCATAGAAAACGAAAATGTTAATAAACCGGATCAAATATGGCCTGAGGACCATAATTGAAGTAAAATAAATTAGCCTTCATGGTAAAAGAGAGCCATGATTTGGCGGAAAAAACAAGGACAACGTAAATACTTTTTCCTTTCAAGTACAAAAGAGGTGCATTGACACCAAATATATTTAAAGAACGACACGGGAAAAAAAGGATGATCTAAAGGATCACCACGACCTCTGGGTTACGAATAGTGTAATAATCTATAGGGTCAAAATGACCTTGGGATCACGAATCAAGAGGAGTGATGCATTAAACGACCTCACCTTAAGAGGCTAAGTAAAAGAAAATTTTTGAAAACGAAAAGGATAGATATAAAATTTATCATGACGTGATGCAATCATGGTCAATATATGTGTATATATATATACATAAATATGTAACATGGTAAACGATTACCTTGTGACACGAGCCATGAGACTAGGGTCTCGAAAGTTAGTAAAAGCCTTGCGAAGGCAATATAAGTGTACCTAAATTATGAAGTATAAGGTAACCGGTGACTAATAAGTCTAACCTAAAATATGTTGAATGCGCTTATGAGTATGAGGTTGGCGTGGAATAAGCATGTTGACAGATACATATGACCGAGTGGGGAAATGACGACTCGATCAAGTAAAGAAAAGGGATACAAGAGGAAAGAAACGACACATTAGGCCTTACATAAAGGGCGCATGCACCTTCGAGCCTAAAAGGCACTGCCATACCTTCCTGGTAAGAATTTTTTTTTAAATATTAAAAATATGTGCAACACTCAGGTGAAAACGAAACCAAGTCCATTGGGTTGAACCCAAGGAACTACGTAAGAAAGGTTTCGAGGACGAAACCTCTTTAAGGGGGTAGATTTGTAACACCCCAAAAACGGGTTTGGTGATCAAACTACGTTCATATTAAAAAGTGGGTAAAAGACCGTTGGTGGTAAAATAGACCCGTAAATAAAATAACTAGGAACAAATTAACCTAGTTAATAACATGTATATAAATAGAAAGACAATGAGTTATATTCTCATTTATAATCAAAACTAAACTAAAGGGACCAAAGTTGGTAAAAAGGAAAGTAGTGTTTTAAAAAGGGAAATTAAAAAACAACACACACTTACTGTGTGTGTGTGTGTGTGTGAAACGACCAGGGGATGAACAAGGGAGCCAAACCCTTGTTCTTCAAAGAATCACCAAATTGAAAGAGGAATTAGACACCAAATCGATGCATGACTACGTATTATTGATCACCTAGACAAGGGGATCATAAGGTATGTCTTAAAACCTAGATTGGTGAAAGTTATGAATTGAGACAAGTGGATTACTTGCAAATAAATTGTTGGATGATGATCCAAAGATGAAATTGAGTGTATGCGTATGCTTGATTTCGTTAGACATAAAGAAATTATGCACTAGTTGATGTAAGATTACTTGTTAGTGATTTACAAGTAGATTATAAAGTAGGTTTTGATTATATGATGAAATTGATGATATATAAGTGTTTAGGGTCATCATAATTGTATGTATTTATGTATAAGATATTCGAACAAATTAGAGGTTCAAATAGATGTTCATACATGACTTGAAATGGGTTTTGATGATAAGATGAGATTTATGTTAAACACATGTTAATAGATACTTAAAATCATCATGTGAATGTGAATGTTTAAAGTATTTGGCTAAGTTTAGTGTTTGGGTAAATCCCATATATATGATGCAATGGGTTGTTTCATAGTGATGAAACAATCCCAAGTTTTTGTATAAGATTGATAAATTCGATATAAAATCCGTAAGGTGGAATAGTCGTGTTAGATGATGACTAACCTAACCATCTTACGAATGAGAAATGATAGTTTGATGCTTGACAAGCTAGGTGGAGGCTTGGGAAGAAGCGGGTCAAACGGAACAAGTACGCAGAAGAGGCATAAATAGGAATTCAAGGTAAGTAAAGCTTACAACTTTAAAATGGTAGAATTACTTATGTAGTTGGAATAAGCGTTTTGGGTATTCGGAACAAGATTCTAAAATATAAAAGTTCCAATACGAACAAATATGGTTGGAATAAGTGAAAATGGTATTAAACCATGATTTCTGGTAAAAAGGGTAAAACGGTAAATTAGTTTTGTGATGACGACTAAATAAGAAGTTTTGAAAAGGATACCATAAGGCATAAGCCATAATGGGTAAAGCGAATTAAGAGATAATTCTTAAGTAATATGATCATATAGTGCAAAAAAGATGGGTTAAATAGGTGAGATGGTAATTAAGTGCCAACTCATAATGACAAATGGTTATTTAGACCAAACGGGTCAAATGGTGATAGTATCACCATTGGAAAATGATGACTAATATCGCTTGTTGAATTTTTGTGTTCTTAGAAAGAACAGAGCATGATATTTGAACGGATCAATGTATGAGCCGAGCCAAGTACGTGTAACGGGTTAAAACTCTCAACAAGGACTTAAAGGTCCGATGAGAGTTAAATGAGTCAAATATGAATAATGATTTTACATAGATTATGGTTAGATGTTTATTATGGTCAAAACATGTTATGGTAAGTCCTTTATCATAAAAGAAGAGACTAAGTTGACCAAAATGCCCTCGAATGATGAATTAAGTAAACAACTCGAATATTAGTTTGAAAATGAGTTTTATAATACAATAGACCCCTTTGGTAATGTAAAAGTGAAAAGCATAAGCCGTTTCAGCTTAATGTCTCATATTAGATCTTTTCATAAAAATGTCAAATCGAAGGGTAGAATTGAAAATATTGCATTATATGACCAATCCAACACAATTTATAGTTGTGGTGGGATGTAAATAAATATTTTGTATGAAAATAAGAAACAAAGTAAGAGGAAATGAGATTTAAGTCTATACACTTAAATCTCTTAACAAGTCAAAATGAATATACGCTTAAACCATGAATGAATGCGTAGTCCATAAGAATTAAGAATCTGAGATAAGGATTTCAGAATAAATACGTAGATAAACAAATTTCAGACAATTGGAAGTAGATAGATATCTTAGTGTGAAAACAATAAGATAGATAAGGTTTGGTTGAAATAAGCGTTGGATTACGCTAAAACAACCAAACGGGTCAAATAATATATAAATAAAGGTTTAGTTTATTAAGGAAACTATACGGGTAAAATAAAGTGTTATTGCATATCGAATAGGATGCGTAAATGTATAGTTTCTTTAAAAAGGGGTTAAAGGGTAAATTGGGCAAAAATCGGAAAATAAGAATATAAACCGGAAATAAATGCTTAAGTCATAAGGAATAAGTATCCGGGTCAAGGATTTCGGGTTAAATATGTAAGAAGACAATTTACGGACAATTAGAAACAGGTTTCAAGTAAAACGAATTAATATTAAATGAGTTACGAAAGTTTCCGTAACTAAACGACAAACAAGAGAGAATCTGCAGCAAGCCACCGTAAGCTACGGTGGTCTACTGTAGCTTACGGTAGGTAGCTGCTGTAATGGTTCAGAAGGTCTGGGCTGTAAGGCTGGACCGTAAGCTACGGTGGCCAGCCGTAGCTTGCGGTGAGGTCAGAAATCAAGATCTTGTTTTTATTGTTTTAAGCCCTTAGGTTTAATCGATCGCATTATAATTTATCTATAACTAACATATTTCATAAATTATGAAATATAGGTGATGAAGATGAGCACTGGAGGAGGACCAAACATTACGAAGAACCGAACACGATCAAAGACGAAGCTTCCGCAACTGGTTTTATTGTTTCGAAACAAATCAATGATAACATGTTAAAATGTTTTAATATGTTGAAAAAGTTTTAATAAACTTGAAAATTTAAGTTACGCGTATTCGAAATTATATGTTTAAATGCAAAATTTCTAATGGAAATTCAGCAAAGTAAGATAGGGTCTTATATGCGATGATAAACGAAACATCCATTTGTGATGTAGTGCCTGTGTGCCATAATTTTATGTCCATTAGTGACAGGCCTGTGTGCCATAATTTTATGTCCATTAGTGACAGGCTTATGTGCCATATTTTAAATGTCCTTTGTGACCAGCCTATGTGTTGTATATAATTGTCAATATGACAATGACATATGTGACAATACGATCCACTGTCTAAGTAATATATGGACTATGTCCAGATTGTAATTTGCCTATAATGGTCCTAATATGACCTAGGCCAAATATAGAGACTTTAAGCCTAAGAGTTGTGATATTATTCACACTAGCTCGATTAGGTAATGGATTGTTATATCCAATGTTTAAAGCTGATATGGTTGATATACCATGGCTAAGGCAAATTTATTGGTGTATAGAACCAAAGCTTCCAATAATGGCTAATTCAAATGAGGCTCAAAGTAGTCATCGGAACGTCAACTCAAGGGACGCTGAAAATGGAGCCATAGATAATAATGATTTCCAAGCACGCATTGATGTGGCTGTAGAAAAGGCCATGGTTAAGGCCATAGAGAAGCTTAGAGAGTCGAGTGCTAATCGCTCTAGACCACTATCAGTTACCCCATCCTCAGCTCATAAAGAGAGCTCTGTTCACTCATCAAATGCGAAGAGTGAACCTAAGAGGATAGACTATGCTGATAGGTCTCGTTCTTCTAAGGACGGATGCATCTACAAGTAATTTGTCTCCTGTAACCCCGAGACTTTAATGGGGGAAAAGGAGCTGTAGAAGCCCTAAAGTGGCTGGATGAGATGGAGACCATCGTAGACATCAGGGGCTGTGCTGAAAAGGATGTGGTCAAGTATGTATCACAATCTTTCAAGGGCGATGCTCTACTTAGTGGAAAGCCATGATTCAGTCCACAGGTAAAGTATACCTGTATAATCTGGGATGGTCTAAGTTTATGGACCTTCTTAAGGAAACCTACTGCCCACCCCATGAGGTGGAGAAAATAGAGACAGACTTCTTGTCTCTTTCCATGAAAAACCTAGACTGTCGGAAGTATGTTTCCGACTTTAATTCCCTATCTAGGTTAGTATCCTACCTAATCACCCCTGAATTCATTGCGCGTTTTATCAATGGATAGCGCCCGAGATTAAGGGCATGATAAAGGCTGCTCAGCCTAATACCTATAGGTCTGCTGTAGACCTATCTCTCTCTCTCACCCTTAATATTGTAAGGCAAAAATCAGTTAAGCCAGAAACTGAAGGGAAAAGGAAGAGAGATGAAGACAACTCCCAAAGATTAATGATAAAAATAAAGGGAGATTCGGGTTCAAACGAAACCAAGGCAAGTCGGCTGTGATGCCATTTTGCAAGACTTGCAACCATAGATATTAGGGACAGTGCAATTCTGATTCACAAGCTAGACCTTGTGGTATTTGTAAAAGGAAATGGCATAAGACCCTAGATTGAAAAGATCTTAAGGATGCTGTATGTTATATCTGCAATGAAAAAGGGCACATTGCAACTAACTGCCCTAAGAATTTAAAGAATAATAATCTGAAGCCTAGAGAGGCCAAGAAGGGGAATGCACGCACTTTTCAACTGACTGCTAAGGAAGCTGTTAATGACAATAACGTCATAACAGGTAGTTTCCCCATTAATGATATATATGCTAGAGTTCTTTTTGATTCGGGTGCAGATATATATCTTTTGTTGATCATAAGTTTAGTAAACTGTTAAATTTACCCATAAGAACTCTAGATAAAACTTATGAGATAGAACTTGCTGATGGAACCTTAGAAACCATATCTTCCATTCTTGATGGATGCTCTATATCCATTAAGAATCATTCCATCCCTATCTCTCTTCTGCCAATGAAATTGGCAGGGTTTGATGTTTTTTTAGGCATGGATTGGTTATCTCATAACCAAGCCCGCATTGCCTGCGATAAGAAGCTCATCGAAATTAAAACCCATCTGGTGAAATGATCACCATACCCGGAGACTCACACTATGGATTGCCAGACAAGGTGTTGTTATTTAAGGCGTCCAAGTGTTTGAGAAAAGGATGTGTTATCTACATGGCACAAGTCACCATAAATGATCCAAAGCCGAACCTTAAAGATCAACCAGTTATCTCGGAGTATCCCGATGTATTCCCTAAAGAATTACCAGGCCTACCTCCGGATAGGCAAGTGGAGTTCAGAATTGACATCATACCTGGATCAGCACCCGTAGCTAGAGCTCCATGTAGACTAGCTCCAACCGAAATAAATGAGTTAAGAGTTCAATTGGATGAACTCTTAGAGAAAGGATTTATTCAACCTAGTTCCTCGCCTTGGGGAGCTCCAATCCTCTTCGTTAAGAAGAAAGACGGATCAATGCGGATGTGCATCGTTTGAGAGCTGAACAAGTTAACAATTAAGAATAGATATCCTCTGCCCAGGATCGATGATTTATTTGACCAACTTCAAGGGCTAGTTACTTTTCTAAGATCGATTTGAGATCAGGATATCATCAATTGAAGGTTAAAAGTGAAGATGTTCCTAAGACAGCCTTCAGGACCCACTATGGTCATTTTGAATTCTTGGTTATGCCTTTTGGGCTCACAAATGCACCAGCAGCATTCTTGGACCTCATGAACAGAGTCTGTAAACCATATTTAGACAAGTTTTTCATTATCTTCATAGACGACATACTTATCTATTCTCGTAATCAAGCTGATCACGAGAAACATCTTTGGTGCATCCTAGAATTATTAAGACAAGAGAAACTTTATGCAAAGTTCTCTAAATGCGAATTTTGGCTTAGATAAGTCCAATTCCTTGGACACATTGTAAGTGAACGAGGTATCCAAGTGGATCCTGCTAAGATAGAATCCATAATAAATTGGGAACAAGACTCCATCGGAAATTCGTAGTTTCTTAGGACTGGCTGGTTATTATAGAAGGTTCATTGAGAACTTCTCAAGAATAGTCACTCCTTTGACTACCCTGACCCGTAAGAATATTAAGTATAATTGGTTCTAAAGCAACAAGAATCTTTTGAGATTCTAAAACACAAGTTGAGCAATGCTCCTGTGTTATCTCTACTTGAAAGTATTAAGAATTTTGTTGTTTATTGTGATGCATCACACATCGGTATGAGCTGTGTGCTAAATGCAAAAATGGCAAGGTAATTGCCTATGCATCACGACAATTAAAGGTGCATGAAAGGAATTACACCACCAATGATTTGGAATTGGGTGCCATTGTATTTACACTAAAGCTATGGAGACATTACTTGTATGGTACGAAGTGTATTACATACATTGACCATAAGAGTCTCCAACACCTATTCAATCAGAAAGAATTGAACATGCGACAACGCCGTTGGATGGAAACTCTTAATGATTATGATTGCGAGATTCGCTACCATCCCGGAAAGGCAAATGTAGTTGCTGACGCCTTAAGTCCCAAGGAAAGGGTTAAACCTATTAGGATTAACGCCAAGAGCATTGAGCTCAGAAATAGCATGAGTAAAAAGCTATTAGATGCGCAAAAACAAGCCCTATTAGAGGCTAATATTCCTAATGAGGGATTAGGCGGAACTGTTGATCAATTAAAGCCTGGAAAGGATGGAATCCTAAGATTTAATGATTGAATTTGGGTTCCAATCTTTGGAGGACTTAGAGATCTAATCCTCCAAGAAGCACACAATTCAAGATACTCGGTTCACCCGGGAGGTGACAGGATGTATCAAGACTTGAAGAAGAATTATTGGTGGATGGGTTTGAAGAAATCCATAGCCACTTATGTAGCTAAGTGTCTGACGTGTTCGCAAGTTAAGGCCGACATCAAAAGCCGTCAGGACTTCTACAACAACTTGAAATTCCCACTTGGAAATGGGAAATGGTAACTATGGACTTGATTACCAAGTTACCTAAGACCAAAAGTGGAAATGACACTATTTGGGTCATTGTAGACAGACTGACTAAGTCAGCTCATTTCTTGCCAATCAAAGAAACGTATAATTCAGATAAATTAGCTAAGTTGTATGTGGACAAGATTGTGTCCCTACACGGTGTGCCAGTATCTATAGTATCTGATAGAGATACTAGATACACATCTCACTTTTGGAAAAGTTTCCAACAATCTTTAGGCACACGATTAAACTTTAGTACGGCTTACCATCCGCATACTGATGGTTAGAGTGAGCGTTTTATCCAGACGCTGGAAGACATGCTTAAGGCATGTGTGATTGATTTAGGTGGAAGTTGGGACGACCACTTACCCCTAATAGAATTCTCCTACAATAACAGCTATCATGCGAGCATTAAGGCTACTCCTTTTGAGGCCTTATATGAGAGAACGTGTTGAACGCCCGCGTGCTAGGCAGAAGTTGGGGAAGCCCAATTATCAGGACCAGAGATTGTCCTGGAGACCACGGAAAAGATTGTGCAAATCCGTGATCGTCTCAAAGTTGCCAGAGACAGGCAGAAGAGCTATGCTGACAAGAGGCGTAAACCTCTTAAGTTCCAAGTAGGGACAAAGTCATGCTTAAGGTATCACCCTGGAAAGGTGTGATGCGTTTTGGAAAGAAGGGCAAGTTGAGCCCAAGATATATTGGACCATTCGAGATAGTCGAATGTGTCGGCACTGTAGCTTATAAGCTCAGGTTACCAGAGGAGCTTAGTGGAATCCATGATGTATTCCACATATCTAACCTTAAGAAATGTCTAGTCGATGAGTCGCTAGCAATGTCGCACGAAGATGTGCAAATTGATGAAAACCTGAGTTCGTTGAGAAACCAATTTCGATCGAGGATCGACAGGTTAAGAAGCTTCGAAGGAAAATGATACCTATAGTAAAGGTTAAGTGGGACGCTTTTAGAGGTCCCGAGTATACATGGGAGGTCGAGTCCACTATGCGACAAAAGTACCCCCATCTTTTTGAATAAAATCTCGAGGTCGAGATTTCTTTTAAGGGGGTGAGAATGTAACACCCTGTAAAATAGTGTCCAATAATATAGTGATACGTGTTGTATTTTTAATATAGTCAATTAAAAGACTAATATGGACTAAAAGTGACAACATGCTCAAACTGAGCCTCTAAATGACTTTCTGATGTCAACATGCATAAACCTAGCCTCTGAACGACCATTAGTGTCGTCATGCATAAAAACATAGCCTCTGAACGACCATTAGTGTCGTTATGCGTAAAAATCGGCCTCTGAGTGACCGTTGTGTCAACATGCCTAGCCTCTAACTGACATTGGAGTCAACATGCTTATACTGAGCCTCTGAGTGATCCTTTACATAGTCCTAACTCTCATATGTCCCGTTTGTTGGACGAGAGTGATTAAATTCAATAATATATTAAAGTTGGATGATGGAGGGATTAAAAGTGTTAACATATTAATTTATACCTTTGAATGAAATTTTAACGAACCGAGAGCTCGACAATGTCCCGGCATAATCCCGGGTATGCCAAGTATTGGCTACGGAGGGCTAAATGCCAAAAAGGTGTTTAAAAAGGTTTTTAGAAGCTTTTTAAA